>JABSTR010001036.1:600000-1065472 GCA_013339765.2 Haemaphysalis longicornis | reverse complement strand
CATTTCTGTGTGTGAAATATGGGAGGCAGCTTTGACTAGCTCGTCACCTCTAGATCAACGTGAGCTGATTGAGAGGGCAGGAACAAGCTGCTGCATTAGGGGCTTTGGATTCGGGCTCCCCTCTGCCCAAACTCCCACTTTCTTACTATGAACAAAGGTATTTGCTTTCTATCTCTCTCTCTCAGAAAAACCAAAACGCTTAGACCAGCCACGGCATGAGGGAATAAGCGCTTTGTACGACAGATAGTGTCGCCTTGTCCCTGAAACTGACCAAGATCAAGCAGCCAACCTTCACGCCCACATGTTCAGCCACACAAGCGTAGATGGCGTCTGTTATTTGTGTGTCAGGGCAATTTAAAACCATCTTGGCTAACCTTCGGTAACTGGAAAGCAGAAATTGTAAACGCAGCAACTCCCTTCTAAAACGCTCATTCGGCGTCAAAGTAACGCTATCGCGTCCAACATGTCACTGCAACTTTTCTGATGCAAAAATAACTGTCGGACGGTCTACTTCATCCTGATCGATAGCAACGTGATGTTGGAATTTCGCCTAACTGCATTAGCTTGGGCAGACCTTATTGGAGCTACTTCTGTGGAAATAACAATGGGACACGCGGCGTTATCACGTGCATTTGGAGGCTGCTGTGAACGGCCTCTGATTCTGATGCGCATGCTTCCGTTCCATCACCTATGTGACGCCCGGCCGCCGGTAATGGCCGCGTTTTTCAGTTTAGGTTCCCAAAACGGCAATCTTCACGAGCTGTTTGCGTCGCGCGCATTCACGCTTGAAACGCAGTATATTTGCATGTCGCACTCTTTTTATTGGCACTGTTGGATGGCTTATTTTTATACTGTCGAAAATTGAGTGCAGTTGGCCTTTAGGAAAAAGCTTCAGTATAACAAGCAGCGGAACTGCTTTGTTAGGCAAGCGGATGTTGGATTAGCAGCAACGACGTTGTTTTAGCCCACTCCCTCCTCTGCTTCGTTGTAAGTGGATTGTTTTCGTCGTACGGCAATCCCAGTAGGCTACTTCTTCACCTAAACGTCCAACGGGTAGTCATGCTTCCCGAGCTAGTACTCTTTGTGATGAAAAAAGGAAAAAACCTGCGGTTGCCGCATAATGCAACTTGTCACCGACCACCACCGAGTCAAAATGAAGATGCTGGACCAGGGCACTCTGGCGTTAGAAGTAGAACCCCCGTGCGACTCTAACAGACCTGTATTCCTAAGTTTTGACTCCTGCGATGTGCTGAAGAACGCATGCTCATGACGTAGGACCTAAGGGAAAAATTTAGGTATCTTGCCTGAAGTATGTGTATGACCTGCAGGAGAACCTGACGGTGAAACCGGTCCGTTATCTACACCGAAAGCCCGTCCATACTAATAATATCGAAAAGATGAACGCGAGAAGGACCATTCAAGTTCTGCGTCCGGCTGTGACCGCTGCCTTGGAACACCTATAAGAACAAGCCAGACACACATGCAGCCCATCGTTCGCAGCTGCAGGCCACACCATCACATTCATGAGGAACTTCTATCAGTGGTTCATACTTCTGTACATGAGCAATACAACCCGGCACCTGCGCCAAAAGTTCCCCGATGTCCGGCACTACGGCGATGCTGACTATGACAGGCTTGAGGTTACCATGCCTATGTACTTGGAAGATGTTAAAAGAAGTTGCGGCAATCCAAGCGAGTTCCTCACGAAGGAGACGTATGAGGAATTTTCTATCACCACCTACTCTAGTGTTTCCTGCATAAGGTACCTTCTGAAAACCGATAACTTCCTGTTCGTGCATGCACCGAATAGAGAAACGGAGCGAGAGCCCGTTGTCTTACCAAATGAGCTACGAGCACACGCAGATACAGGGGAGACAGACGGTGTATTCACCGAGCACAGCTGTGGGTTTACCCCCCTGCGTTCTCGCTGAATGCCACGTGATAGCGTCACGCGACCTCTCGCGCCTCTGTGCGCTCCGTCCACGGCACGTGTGGCGGCCGTGTGCACCAGTGGTTTGTCCAGGTCGACCTCGAAAAATTTGGACTCGTGTGCAATACCGATACCAAACAACCGACTACCATCCGTGGAATGTGCTTTGAGTTAACTTTCACGAATAATATAACTGCGCTGAAAACGCAAAGTCTGAGTGCGTATCACACCGGTCATCAGTGAAACCGTTCTGAACATTGTGCTGAAGTGAAATAATAAATAATGTGTTACAGACAGGTACAGTGTAACGTGTGAATAACGCAACCGGGCCGTAGGCACCCGTGGTAGGTGGTGTATAAAGCTTTGCTTTCGATACCCCTCCACAGGGTGGATTGGCCCGCACTTTTTTTGTAACGCAGTGCATAACGCAGAAAAGTCTTGCTAAAAGAAATATGCTCGGTTGTGGAATGCAGGCACAGAATTTGTAGTAACACAGGCGCGCGCAGCGCAGCAGCATGGACGATGGTCGGGCAGTCAACGACGGCGTTTATTGCCAGAAGGGTGATTATATACGTTGCCAACCAGAGGGGGGTAGGGAAGGGAGGGAGGGGGGAGAGAGGGAGAATCAAGGCGCACAGGGCCAAAAAGAAAAGGTGCGCGCGCAGCTGGTTTTGCTGGCCGGTACAAAACGAACGAATACAACATTTCTTTCCTCTTAAAAGTGGAACCGTTGTACCGGTTTCCTAACTCTTGTCGATCGCCTCAGAGTGGGCTGATGTGGGACCGCCTCAGGAGGGTGTTCGGCCGTGACGACTGGAGGTTCCGTAGCAGCTGGTGTGGGAAACCCACTCCGACCATCCGCTGCCGGTAGCTCTGGGCTTCGCTCTTGCTCCTTCCGCCTGGGCGTGCGTTGCAACGCAGGAGACGGGACAGGAGTAGTCACGCTGTCAGGTTCACCTTCCGCCTCCGCGCCTTCAGTCGCCCCCGTAGATGTAGATGTAGACTCCGGCGTCGATTCGCGACGGCGGCGGACTTGGTCGATATGACGCTGCACTACCCCCGTTGGCGTGTCCACTGCTATCATTCTCGCCCCCGAAGCAGATTTTACACGTCCAGGCGTCCATCTTTTGCCGACACCGTAGTTCCGCACGTAGACGCTGCTGCCTGGTGAGATGGTCCAGTCGTCAGCGCCCGGCGACAAGTTCTCATCCCTGGGCGGCAGGCATGTGTCAAGACGGGAACGGAGCTGGTAGCCGAGAAGCATTTCCGAGGGTGACTTTCCTTCCTTTTGCGGGGTCCTCCTGTAATGGAATAACAGGCGCATGAGGTTATCTTCCAGTGGGCCATCTTGCATTTTCCGCAAGCCGTCTTTAATGGTTCGCACTGCTCTTTCCGCTGCTCCGTTTGACTGAGGATGGAAAGGCGCTGTACGCAGGTGCACAATATTGTTTCTTGCTACAAACGTGGCGAACTCCTGACTCGTGAATTGCGTGCCATTATCGGACACGATTGTGCGTGGCACACCGAACCGACAAAACATACTTCTTAAGCAGCGAATGGTACCCGCTGTGTTCGCATGCCTCATGGGTACTGCTTCAATCCACTTCGTGTGAGCATCTACCACCACAAGTATCATCTTGCCGGCTAACGGGCCCGCAAAATCGATGTGGATCCGGGACCACCTCTCGGCAGTTTTCGGCCAACTTACCGGTGGTGCTGCCGCAGGCATGGGAAGGTTTTCTACACAGCTTACACACTGCGCCGACAATTCCTGAATCTCCCTGTCCATGCCCGGCCACCAGAACAGTGACCGCGCCACCGCTTTCATTGACGAGGAGCCCTGGTGTGTTTCATGTAGAAGCTGCAACATCCTTTCCTGCGCCTTCCGTGGTATGACGACTCTGTTGCCCCAATAGATTAGCCGGTGAGCCATCGACAGCTCCATCTTGCGATCAAAAAACGGCAACAAGTCGGGCGCCATTCCACTTGTGGTTCGAGGCCAGCCATGCAAGATGTATTCCGCGACACGGGCTAACAACGTGTCCTTGGCAGTGAGCTCCTGCAACTCGTGCGTCGTCACTATACCTTCGTCAAGGGCTTCCAACGACAGTACGTACTCGGGAGGGTCCCCCTCAGCTACCGGTTCCGCTGCCGTCGGGGCTGGTAGTCGGCTGAGGGCATCTGCTGTCAGTAGTTGTTTCCCCGGAACGTACTGTAGCTTGTACTGGTAGCCTCCCAGGAACAGTGCCCATCGTTGAATGCGCGCGGCGGCCATCGGCGGCGTTGGGCGGTCAGGCTTGAGCAGTCCCAGCAGTGGCTGATGGTCGGTTACCAGGGTGAATTGCCGACCTAGGAGGTAGTCATGGAAACGAGAAACGCCAAAAATCAGTGCCAATGCTTCTCGCTCCAGCTGAGAGTAGTTTCGCTCCGCTTTTGTTAACGTTCTGGAACGAAACCCAATTTGTCTGTGCTCATTTCCCTCCGAGTGAAACAGAACAGCACCCACGCCGTACGGGGAAGCGTCACATTCTAGCTTCAGTTCCTTGTTGGGATCAAAATGAACGAGAAGTTGCGCATTCTTCAAAATTTCTTTCGCTTTTTCGAACGCTGTCTGCTGCGGTTCCCGCCATTCCCAACGGGCTCGTTTTTCCATGAGCTGATACAAGGGGCTGAGCACAGTCGACATATTGGGCAGGAAACGGGCGTAGAACGTGAGCATGCCAAGGAACGAGCGCAATTCGCTAACGTTACGTGGGCGCGGGGCTTGCATGACGGCGTCTACGTTCTTTTCAATGGGGTGGAGGCCTTGCCGATCTATACGATGGCCAAAGGAAGGCTGCCGCAACTTGCATTTGTCAATCCTAAGTTTAACGCCGTGCTCTCGGAACCGCTCCAACACTCTCTTGAGCTGCTCTCCGTTATCACTCTTTCCTTCTGACACTAGCACGTCGTCAAGGTAGGCTTGGACACCCGGCAGCCCGCCGAGTACTGCATCAATCTTTCTTTGAAAAATAGCCGGTGCGGAAGCTATTCCAAACGGAAGTCTGTTATACCGGAAAAGCCCGCGGTGTGTGTTAATGACACACAGCCCGCTGGACGTTTCGTCAAGGGGCACTTGATTGTATGCATCTTTAAATCCAAGATGCTGAAATATTCGCCTCCGTTTAAGCTTGCGAACATGTCCTCTATCACCGGAAGAGGGTAATGCTCCACCTCACATGCCGGGTTGAGGGTGACCTTAAAATCACCGCATATCCTCACGCTTCCGTCCTTTTTCAAAACGACCACGATAGGCGTAGCCCATTCTGCATGTTGCACAGGTGATAGAACACCAAGTGACACCAGCCGATCAATTTCACGAGAGACCTTATCGCGGAGGGCGTAAGGAAGAGATCTGGGCTTAACAGAATTTTGGTGTCGCCGTCTCCTTGAGCTTCAGGCTGGCTGGTGGACTTTTGATAAGTCCAAGGTCTGTTGAGAAAACATCCTCGAACTCGCCGAGCAGTCGGTTCAGCATATTGTCGCTTGTCTCGGCACTTGTAAGGTCCGTCCCAGTCAGGTCTCCAATCGGAACGCCCGCGCTTGTCAAGCGAAGCGTGAGATCGCGGCCACATAGGCTGGGTCCTGGACAGTCAAGCACGATCAGTCGACAAGGCACAGACACATTTTTATACTTCACTGGAAGTTCACCCAACACCGGAAGCTGTCCCGCGTAACACGAGAGCTTGATTCGTGGTGGTTGTAAGCGCGGCCACTGTGCGTGGTGTCGATCGTACACTTGGCGCGATATGACGCACACCGGGGAACCAGTATCCACTTCCATGGCCAGTTCTACGTCGCCCCATCGAAACGTGCGCCGCCGTATGGGTGGTTCCAACCCGTTTTTTCTACCCGAAATCAACGTCCACACGTGTGCGCTATCCATGTCGTCGTTGATAGACGCGCGTTCAACTGTCAGTGCCTTTACACTCGCTGCCCGCCTTTCAACCCTTGCATCAGTTGAAGCACTGCAGCATTTCTTTGCCAAATGACCGCGTCGCCCACAGCGATAGCAGCGTGCGTTATCCCAGCGGCAGGAGTTTTCGTGCCTCGTGCTTCCACATCGGCCGCAGCCATGCGACGCCCCTCGTGTACGGTTTCCTCGAGAGGGTGAGCGATGATGGGCTTGCATTTTAAGTACGAATGTACTTTATAAGCGACCCCGAACCTTCCGCCGTCCGCAGTGCGCCTCCTCCTCTCCCCTAGCAACGGCGCGAGGAGCGGAGGGGAGCGTCTGTAGCAACGGCGCAGCGACGTCACACCCCACGTGACTGCGCGCGCTCCGCCCTCCCGCGCCGTGGCTGCGCGCGCCCCGCACCGGCTCCGCACCGCTCCTCGCGCCGTGACGTCACACTCCACGTGACCGCGCGCTGGCGCCTTTGCCGTCTGCTCCCCCCTCCCCCTCGCGCCGGGACATCACGTGCTCTGCAGCTGGCGCGCCTCTCCCCCCGCTAGGTTTGCACTCATCCTCGGCGCGTGCCTCTCCCAACTCGCGTGACATCTCCCCCTCGCCGGTACTGCGCCTTCGCGCGCGTCTCTCCCGCCGTCCGCGCTCCCCCTCTCCCCTAGCAACGGCGCGGAGGAGGAGAGAGAGAGCGTGCGTAGCAACGGTCTCGGCGTAGCAACGGTCTCCTGCTCGGCTTAGCTGCGGGCGGCGCGCCGCTGTGCCGGTTCGCTTCGCGTTCCGTCCGCGTGAGGGCGCTCGCTCGTCGGCTCCGCATTCCGACGCTCGAGGGCGCTTTCCCAAGCATTTCCCAAGTGAGAGGTACGTAACGTGCGAATGCCAAAGACTTTAACATAGCGCCCCTCTGGTTCAAATCGGGTAACTTTGGGTAACTTCGGGCAAACTCGGGCATTCGTACTTTGCCATCTTCCCTCTTACTTGGGAAATGCTTGACTTTTTTTTTTAGCACAGTCGGCGGTTCTGCACTCATATCTTTCGCATCGCTGTCGGTTGCCTCGGCTGCAATGGCCATTGTTTCAGTCTCCTCGAGGGTTAAATCTTTCTTTGCCAGTAACTGCTTGCGTAAGTTAGTTGAGCGTACGCCGCAAACAATCCGGTCCCTCAACATCCGGTCTAGCGCACTTCCAAAGTTGCAATTGTCTGCTATGCGTCGTATTTCGACTGGGAATGCGTGCACCGACTCCTTGTTGGCACCGGGTGAAAAACTTGTAGCTTTCTGCTATCTCGTGACGCTTGGGATCGTAGTAGTCATTTAAGGCTGCGACCGCTTCGGCGTAAGTAAGGGAATTCGGCATCCGAGGTGCAATTAGCCCCGCTAGCACTTGCACAGTCTGCGTGCTGAGTGCTGCCACTAGAAGTGCTCTCTGCCTTTTGGAGTCAGTAATAGCGTTTGCTTGAAAATACGCTTCAGCCCGAATAAGGTACGCTTTCCACTTATCTCTTGTGCCGTCGAAGACCGGGAGCTGGAGGCTGGTCATGGTCGTCGGTACTTGTTGCGGCAGGCCGTGGGCTTCAACTTTCAGGGCAGCATGGGCGGTTTCCGGGCTCGTTGCCACTGTAGTAACACAGGCGCGTGCAGCGCAGCAGCATGGACGATGGTCGGGCAGTCAACAACGGCGTTTATTGCCAGAAGGGTGATTATATACGTTGCCAACAAGAGGGGGTAAAGGGAGGGGGGAGAGAGGGAGAATCAAGGCGCACACGGCCAAAAAGAAAAGGTGCGCGCGCAGCTCGTTTTGCTGGCCGGTACAAAACGAACGAATACAACAGAATTGTTTACAAAATCCCGCTGTCTTGTCAGGACGTTGCATTGACGATCGCCTGCGTGACTACGAGAACTTTCTCAAAGGGTCATGCTGGCAGTCAGCTTGCTGTGCATTGAAAAAAAAAGAAGAAAGGGCACGCGTCACCCACGAGGCTTTCTGTATCGCACAAGACTGCCCATGCTGCGACGAGTGTATTCGTATGCCCAGTGTGTCGCGTGAACGGAAAAGGGATCGCATATCTCTCGAATTGATACGGGTTTCCTACCATCCTTGTGTGCTTTATGAATTCGTTGTTACAGCCCCGTCGCCTTCTTCTATTTTTTCTTTATTGTTGCGTAGATTTGACTCTTTAGTACAAAGGTTGTGCCCTAATGCAATAAAAAAGATGTGGTTGCTAGTCAGCGTAAATGATTGTCTCCTCCTTTCTCGTGTCCCGTCTTCGGGTTGTTTTAATCGCTTCGTTCGTTGTTTTTTTTGCCACCCTCTGATTGGCTAGGTAGCCCACAAAATAAGCGTCGCTGAAGGAATCAGCGGCATTGTGTTGCTGGAACTACGTGCGTCGTCTCTCTTCCTGGGCAAGCCGGCGGTCGTCCAGGCAGCTGGTGGCAGCGGTGGCGACGGAAGGGAGCGTATACGTCGGCGTTGGTCTTGGCGTCGGATTTGGTGAGAGCACGGCATCGTCTCCCTTCCTGGGCAACCCGGCGGTCGTCCAGGCAGCTGGTGGCAGCGGTGGCGACGAAAGGGAGCGTATACGTCGGCGTTGGTCTTGGCGTCGGATTTGGTGAGAGCACGGCTTCATTTAATTTCATTTATTGCATCCTTAAAGGCCCGAGGGCATTACATAAGGGGGGAAACAAATACTCAGTGACTGTGTACAATTTGATGGAGACAAACAATACACATTATACAATAGTAAACGCGCGTAATAATAACGAACAACAAAACAATCAACGAACACTTTCACTGGGGGTTAGATTCAAAAACAGGAACTATTTGGTAGGAATAATTATACTGTGCGCTGATGCACTATCGCTATAGTGTTAGGTTATTGACTGTAATCAAGTGGGTTTCCAGCTTTTGCCGGAATGATGTCCGGTCAGGTGTAACCGCAATGTTCTCGGGGAGGTGATTCCACAGTTTAATTGCATGGGGGAAAAAGGAGTCGTTCATCGCCGATGTACGGCCGTTAATTCGTGCAATGGGGTTTGAATGATTAGTGCGGGAAGAAGTTCTGTTCGGCGGCTTTAAAAGTTCGTGCCTTGACTGTGGGCGGAAAAAGAAACTGTGCAGGAGGCATAAACGTGAGATGATGCGACGTGAGGCGAGAGATGGCAGGTTGAGTGACTGTTTTAAGGCGGTTACGCTGGTTTCTCTAGAAAACTGTGAGGTTATAAAGCGAGCTGCATGGTTCTGTAGTGATTTTAGTTCGTTGATGAGATATGCCTGGGAAGGATTCCAAATGGAAGATGCATATTCGAGTTTTGGGCGCGCGTATGTTAAGTATGCTAGTTTTTAAAGCAAAGCTTTTTACCTCTACCCCCCAAGGGTTCTTTCGCGACCGTTGGTGTCACCAGAAAACTCCAACGAACAAATAAAAGAATTCACTGGCACCACCGGGAATCGAACCTAGAACTAATCGACTAACAAAGCGAGAGCCCGTTGTCTTACCGATTTAACTACGAGCCCACGCGAAGATGGGGAACACAGGTGGTGTACTCACCAAGCACATCTATGGGTTTACCCCCTGCGTTCTCGCTCAATGCCACGTTAAAGCGTCACGCTACCGCTCACGCCCGTCTAGCGGCCCTGTGCGCACCTTGCTCATGTGCTAATAGTTAACAAATTAAAGGAAGCTCACACAAATGCATGGCATCTCACTTCTAGTACGCCAATGTGCTAAAGCCTGTGGCCGCGAATGTTCACGTAAAAAATCGCAGCTCCTTGTCGTCCGCCCTCACGCCAAATCAAGGAATACATTCAAATACTCCTTGATGGCCAGGCCATCCCTCCAAGCCCCAGCATCAAGATCCTGGGCCTACATCTCGAGGCTAACACCAAGAGAGACGTCTTCTTGCAGCACTTCAAAAAGAGCATTATTCAAATCATACACATGACCAGGCGAGTTGCCACCAAGAAGCGAGGCCTAAAAGAATCGGGTACCTTTCGATTAATTGAGCTTTTGTCCTCTCTAGAGTCACTTACGTCAACCCCCTGTCTTCTTCACGACAAGGAAGACAAAGAGATGCTTTATATAATGATTAGAAAGGTGGTCGAGCAGGCCATTGGTCTTCTCATGAGTGCGTCCACACAGAGGCTGCTTAGCACGGGGCTCCACAACACGGTGAAGAGCTGGTAGAAGGCCATCTTTCTAACCAGAAGTTCCGACTCAGAACAGCGGTGGGTAACCGCATGCTTCACCAGATTGGCTGGGCCGCCCAGAATGTCACTCCGCTTGATGTACTCCCAGACTCTTGGCGACTAAAACTAAAGATGCTCCCACTTCTTACAAATATGAACCCCTCACATGACGAGGGTCACGGAAAAGCAGGGGCTCATGCGCTAAACAACACCCTCGGTGGGGATCATGCAGCTTATCTACACATACGCCTCCCAACATCGAGGGCAGCAATACGCCATCATCGTGGCTACCTCCAGAACCAACCTCCTTGCGTGTACCTCGCTTAAGACCCAAGAAATGACCGCAGCAGAAGAGGCAGCCATCACCTTGCCTCTCACTCAACCATGGGGGTTCGGAGGGTAGTCACCGATTCCCAGCAAGCCTACTGGAATTACCAGTCGGGTTGGCTGTCCTGACCTGCACTGCACGTGCTAAAAAACCACTCCCCAAACGGTTAAATTCAGCTAATCTGGACACCCCTTGCGCCTCAATGGAGGGCAACAAATACGCCCACCCAACAAGCCGGCAGTCTTACCTCCCGTGCTATAGAGCTGCACGGGACAGTCACCCGCTTGTCACGTTCGGAGAGATAACCCAGCATTATCGCCTTCCGAGACAGACCGTACCTTCGCCTTACCCTGACCTTTCGAGAGAACAACAAACTACCCTACGGCTCATACAATCCGGGCTCCTTCCCACAGCCTACGCTTCTTCACTTAATGCATCCGAATCGCTACGACGCTGAATATAAATTTTGCTCAGAAGTAGAAACACTCCGCCACGTAATCGGGGTGTGCGACTTTAGCCCTGAGCACCCTCCTCTCTTTCCGTCAACTACCCAACAAGAGCAATGGGAGATGCCGCTGTCCAGGCGCTTTCTACCTAGCCAGCTTCAGCGGGTGGACAGAACACAGGCCACGCGGACTGCATATGGGCCCCACAGAAGAAGGAATCACTCCCCAGGGCTGCACTCTGGGCTGTTCAGAAATCTGAACAGAAGTATTTCTTCCTCCTCCTTCTCTGCCGCAAATCTCGTTTCCTCCGTCCGCGGCGCAGAAGCGGAGAAGCCAGATCGGATAACACCGGGTTGGGGCTTACTTTAATTTTATAAAAAAAGTTTCCACTCTTGTGCTACACCAATACAACTCAACCAAACACCGTTCATGCATTGAGTTAACCTTACCAAGAATATCTCTTTGAAGTAATAAATGGTGTGGTTAAGTGCATTTCACTTCTCTCTGGTTTTACTATTTGTAGAGCGATGTGAGTGAATTTAAGTGATGTCGCACGGGTAATCGTTATGGGTGCCGTTTACAGCTTTGCTTTCCAACCACATTCACGATGTGGATTGGAGCTAATTTTTTTTCTATTGGTGACCTTCTTATCAAGGGCAGCGATAAGCAAATGTGGAGCAGGTTTGGTCGCTGAGGCCAGGGAGAACTGATACGCGCTTAATGTCGTCTGGGCTTGATGTTAGAAGATCTAGAGTGTTATCGCCTCTCGTGGGGTACGTTATAACTTGGTGTAGGTTAAAATCTAGGGTCAGTTCAAGGAATTGCTTGGATTCGTTGCACGGGGAGGTACTGGCGACTGAAAGTAAAGGCCAGTTTATCTGAGGAAAGTTAAAATCTCCGAAAAGAAATATAGGGGCTTCCGAGAATTTCTCTTTAATATGGGTGAGTGAATGTGAGAGGAGGTTGCAAAAGAAAGGTTCGCAGTCTGGTGGCCGGTAACAGATATCAAAGATCGCTTTTCGGGCAATGTTTGAGATTCGTACCCATGTTAATTCTAATATGTCGTCATGAATGATAAGTGAAGATGATAGTGTTTTTGATAGCAATGAGAACGCCTCCACCTCGACGACACGTGCGATCATGGCGATATAAAGTGAAGTTAGACGGGAAGATGTTAGATCTTAGACGGGAAGATGTTAGATCTTAGATGGGAAGATTTCGTTGTCGAGTATGCCTCCATGTAACCAGGTTTCTGTTAGTACAGCGATGTCTGCTTCTGTATCTTCAATAAAACTGTAGTTCGTCACGTTTAGACAGCATGTTTAGTATGTTGGTGAAAGCAACATTTATATCTAGCGTTGATGGACGGTTAGGTCTTTGATAGGGGATACAATGTCTAGAGGAGCGTCATTTGGTTGTTTGGGGGGTCACACATGATTCACTATTGTGGGTAAAGTTGATCTTTTGTTAATTTCTACAATTTTGTCGCAGATGTAGCACCTTTTATTGACGTGAAGTTTGTCGAGGCTGAGTTTAAATGCGCATTTTTGAGGGCGGATGAACTGCAACAGCTTTGACCGTGCAAGGCGGCTAGCAGCTGCGAAGTCCTCTCTTATAGCATAGTCAGTGTCCTTAAGCATACGTCCGCAGGCCAGGATTCGTTCTTTAGTTTTAAAGTGGGCGAGTTTAACAATGATAGGTCTATTTTTGTTTTCGGTAAAAGTTCCGATTCGGTGCGCACGTTCCATTGTACCTGAGTCCAGTGAAAGTTTTAGTTTGTCGGCACAAAATGCGAGTATCCTTTGTTCCGACTCTTCCCATGTTTCTTTTGCGTTGTCTTTTATGCCAAGGAAGAGAAGATTATTTCGGCGTAGGCGGTTGCTGGCGTCGGTAGTGGCGGCTTTTAGTACGGAATTAAATCTCACGACTTATCTGGGCTTATGCAGAATTATTATCGCTATGGGTTGTATTCTGGTTTGGGGCCTCGATGGTTTCTGATTCCAGGTTATCGCAAGTCGGTTGCTTATTAGTACATCTAAGAGCGGAATTTGTTTTGCAGTCATTGCAGACGTCGGAACAAAACCCAACCTAATGTTTGAAGGGCTAGTTCACGCGGAGAGAGCCCACGCGGAGACGCGGAGACAGACGGTACACTCACCGAGCACATCGCGGGTTTACCCCCTGCGTTGTCGCTGAATGCCATGTGATAGCGTCACGCTCTCGCGCCACTGTGCTCTCGCTCACGGCACGTGTGGCGGCCGCGTGCGCGGTTCATGCGCTAGGTATTCTGGCATCGCCACTTCTCTTTCGTCTCTGCCGCCGATCCCGTCGCCTCTGTCGGAAGCGACAGAAGCAGATAAGTGAGATCCTCTAACACCGGGTTTGAGTTTCCTTCATTTTGCAAAAAAGTGTCCACTCATGTGCTACACCGATACAGTGTTGCGGAGTTACCATTACGGAATTGGAATGACTCCGGATTCATTCCACCTTTTCGAGATGCCGGAATGGAATGGGAATGGAATGAGGACAACGCTTCGAGGAATGGAACGGGAATGGAATTAGTCTCCTTTTGCCCGGAATGTTATGGGAATGAAATGGTGATTTTCAGACGACGGCGTTACCATTACTGGAGCCCTCTGGCTACTTAAGTAGTCTGTGGGGACGACTGCGTTAGTATATCTCAAAGGGAGCAGCGGCGACGAAAACGAGAACGCATACCCGGCATCTAAGAAACTGAATCCGCGCAGCCTGCCTCAGCGCGTTTGAAAATGAACTTCGAGTCGCGCAAGTATAGTGCCTAGAAGTATATTTTAGGCACTATAGCGCAAGCGCGCATGGCCGGTGGCTCCACTAGGTCGGCTCTTCGTGCTTCAGAAGGCTTTTTGAGGCATAGCTTTCTGTTTAAAACACTCTGTGGCGGCAATGGCAGACCGGCGTCTCAATGGCAGGCGCATTGTGGCCAGGCCAGTAGGCGGGGAATAGCATCCAGAAGCAGAAGCCGCGGTGTTTCTCACCGCAAGGTGATGCTGCGAAATCCTGGAGCTAACAATACAAAGCGTTCGCGTATGAAACATGAAACAGCGAGTCTGCTTCCACCCTCAGTGCCCAGCGCGCAGTGAGTAGCATTGCAGCTTGCAAGCCGACCTGGTAGGCATGTCGCGGGAATACGGGCCAAATTGTCGACCGTCTGTCCGTGTGTTGCAATGGGGCACCGGGGCTCCAGCAAATCAAAATAAAGGCAGAAAGAAAATTGTGGGTGATGAATTTCCGTGCCCGGCACCAGCCAATGTGAGCGTCAGAAGCGGGCTTCGGATATGTTACTGAGCTTTCTACCTCCAAGCTCTGGTAGTGGGCAGCTGGGATATACCATTACACTAGATATTTTTAGACAATGCATGATTGATTGATTGATTGATTGATTGTCGGGTTTAACGCGCTGACGCAACGCAGGCGATGAGGCGCGCCGTAGCGGAGGGCTCCGGATTAATTTTGACCACCTGGTGTCTTCAACGTGTTCCGAATCTCGTACACACGCGTGCGTTTTTTGCTTTCACTCTTAAAAAAAAAAAGGTCGGCGACTTACTAACAGAACACTAAACAGTTACTTGTCCCAGTATTGACTAGGTACTTAGTTGCTTTTACTAACTGGTCATGCATGACCTAGTAAAAAGCTACGCGTAACAATGTGGATCTGCTGAGTGCGCAGCGCGACATAGACACATTCATCACGCACATATCACACGTGGACAATCAACAACTGAATTGAGCAAGAAAACCAACGGGATGCGCGAGGAGCTTGTGTCGGAGAGTCGGAGCTTGTGTCGGACAGGACGCAGCCGATGCTTGAATTGATGGCGAAGTTGCTGGAATCAAAGAACGAGTTTGCAATGCAGGTTTACGCACTCGGAGCTGGCAAGCCTAGCAGTAATGGCCTATCGTTACGCAAGCGCAATCCACCACCGAATGAAGGTGTCCCTGTATACATGCCGCAGTCGCTAAATTAGGTCGCATTGGCCCAATCTGCAGTCGGTCGCGAAGCTTGCGGGATCAGTAGTGCGGGCGGAGCGACGCACGACCGACGCCTAGGGTACCTACCGGAGCAACAGGAATCTGGGTAAACACGTATGCGCAGAATCTTGTAGACGCAGCTAGATTGCAGCCAGTAATTATCCACAAGATTTGCTGGGTACAATTGCCACAACAGTATTCCCTAGTTGGCAGCTATGTGCACAGTATATCTATATATATATACTATATATATTTCCCTATATATATATATATATCTATATCTAATATATATTTATCACAAATATATGGAATATAATGCGTCTATATATATATATAATAATATATATATATATATATAGCTTAATACTCGCCCTCAGCCTCCAAGACTCCGCTTGGTCTTGTATAGATAATTTATGTTTATTGACTTATATATATATGATATATCATATATATTTATATATATTAATATACACTATATATATATATATAAAGATATATATCTATATATATATATATATATATATATAATATATATCTATATATGTATATATCTCGTCCGCCACGCTGGTTGTGTATTATTTAGTGTATGTATGTATATAATGTATATATTTTTGAAGACCAGGAAGCAGACGCGGTTTAAAGGAGCACCGGTTTATTATGCCCTTTGAGCGGGAGATTCGGTAAAGGAAGATGATGTCACGAGCCTCGTTCCTCGTGAGGCAGTTGCTTGTCCCTTCTTCCGTCTCGTCGTCTTGTTATTGTTTCAAACATAGTTTTTCGTAACAGGCTCCGGGCCGGCCAAATAAAATGAATCAGGTTGGTTAGCTTCTCCAATCCTCGATGCTTGGGGTGTATGAATCTGAAGCTTCAAGGCGATAAAGTAGTTGAATCGGCCGACGCAAAGTGGCTCCGGCCGATGTACGCACTTCACATGAACGAACCTTTCCGTCTCCCTTGGAAGAACTGAGTCACCCGGCCCAACTTCCACATTTTGCGGGGCGCGTTCCTCTCTCCAATAAGAACAACGTCTCCGAGATGTATAGAAACCGGAACTGTCCTTGGACTAATGTGCGCGGAGCGTAGTTCATGCAGGTATTCGCGTCGCTTCACTGCGTATTCCAGAAAGATCCTCTCCGGCGTTTCTAAGCGGCGCGTTCTGCTGTCAATGCAGTCCGTTTGTTTGAAGGTATTCCTCCCTCTCATGGTCATTTGGTTCTCGTTTTCATTTATGCGTAAGTCCGTCTTTTTTTTCCACATGCTTGCCTTCAAGATTTTTGTTGTCGGTATGGGTAATTGTCGCAAAATCATCCTTGTCTGTAGCAGGTGTATCCTTATGTTCGTGATGCTTTTCATCTTTCGTTCGGGCGTTTGACGCTACCTCGCCGCTGGCTTCGGCCTCGTCATTTATTTCATTTCATTTATTATACCCTTAAGGGCCCGGAGGCATTACATAAGAGGGGGGGATAACAGGGTTTGCAGGAGTACTATTGGAAAATCATCCTTGTCTGTAGCAGGTGTATCCTTATGTTCGTGATGCTTTTCATCTTTCGTTCGGGCGTTTGACGCTACCTCGCCGCTGGCTTCGGCCTCGTCATTTATTTCATTTCATTTATTATACCCTTAAGGGCCCGGAGGCATTACATAAGGGGGGGGGGATAACAGGGTTTGCAGGAGTACTATTGAACGAACGAAAAAATGAAAACAACAAGGTGAACATGAAAGCCTGAAAATACAAAACAAAGAATACCTAAATAAAAATGACACAAAAATGTACAAAGGTAACAGTGAAGTCAGCGAACAGAATTCAAAATACGAAAAGCAGTTGAATCATCAATAAAACTATCAAGCTAGAACAGTAGAATTACATTGATAATGTCATGTGAACGTCTTTTCAAGCTTATCTCTAAATTGTTTGTTATTGGTGCATGTGGCGATGTCGGCGGGTAAAGCGTTCCATAGAATAATAGCGTTAGGAAAAAATGACGAAACAAATGCTGACGTTCTGCCGGTTATCGGAGCTAATGGGCAAGTGTGATTTAAGCGGGGTGATATTCTGTGAGGCGGCCTTAGAAGCGTGTGTCTTGATTCTGGCCGATAAAAGAAATTATGGAGGAGGCATAGGCGAGCAATAACGCGGCGTGATTCAAGGGTCGGAAGGGAGAGAGATAGTTTAAGGGCAGTGACGCTGACATGACTTGAATATTGCGAGGTGATAAAGCGTGCAGCGCGGTTTTGAATGGATTCAAGTTGTACAGTTAGGTATGCTTGTGATGGATGCCAGATGGCCGATGCGTATTCCAGTTTCGGCCTTACGAATGTTAGATAGGCTAGCCTTTTTATTTCTTGAGAAGCAAGTTTAAGGTTACGGCGAAGATATCCGAGAGTACGTGAGGCTTCCGAGCAAATGGTGTCGATATGCGTTGACCAAGAAAGCGATGACGTCATGTGAACCCCTAGGTATTTATATGATAGGACTGAGCTGATCGGTATATTGTTGACGTTATAGGTGTATTGAGATATGGCATGTTTCCGAGAAAATGAGAGTGATTTGCATTTTGTTAAGTTTAATGGCATGTGCCATTTTGTACACCATAATGAAATGCTGTCTAAGTTTGATTGCAGGTTAGAATGATCATCGGCGGCGTGAATGGTTTGGTACAATACACAGTCATCTGCAAAGAGCCTTAGGTTTGATGTAATGTTAGTAGGCAGGTCATTTATGTATATTAAAGAGCAGAGGCGATAGGCTTGCACCTTGCGGGACACCGGACGATACGCTGGTTAGACAAGACTTGTGCTCATTAGCCGAAGTGAATTGCGTGCGTCCTTTTAGGAAGTGTTCGATCCATGATATCAGGTTAGAAGGGATGTTTAGTGATGATAGCTTAGCAAGTAGGTGGTTGTGGCTGACACGATCGAATGCTTTAGAAAAATCCAAGAAAATTGCGTCTACTTGATGGTTATTGTCCATTTCCTGTAGTATGTCATGTATGAATTCGGCGAGCTGGGTATGACATGAGAACCGTTTACGAAAGCCATGTTGGTGCGGATAAAAAATTAATTGATTCCAGGTAGGTCATTAAGCTAGAGGTGATTATGTGTTCGAGTAGTTTGGAAGGTATACTGGTTAGGGAAATTGGGCGGTAGTTTGTAATTAGTGAGCGAATACCGGATTTAAATAATGGTAATAATGGTACTATCCAATCGTCCGGAACGCAACCTGAGTGCAATGACTGGGTGAATATTAGATGTAGAATCAGGCTGGAATAATACTCAGTGTTTTTTAGAATCTTGCTGTTAATGTGGTCGCAGCCTGATGATGATGATAGCTTAAGGTTACGGATCAGGTTGGATATTCCATCCGGGTTGATCTGGATATCGGGAAACGTGGTGGAAGAAAAGGAGCGTGGTAATGTGATGGTGTCGGAATTACATGTAAAAACGGAGGCAAAATAGTTGTTAAGAACTGTGTCGCATTGACTGCTTTCTATCGGCTCCCCATTAGAGCTAGTGAGTTCAAGTTGCTCAATCCGGGATTTGGGAGAGAGTATTCGCCAAAATTTGCTAGGATTTGTTTTGAGGATTGAAAGTAAATCGCAGGGAAAAAATTTGTTCTTTGCTTCCGTTATTGCCTTAACGTACTGTTTAGCGCATGCGTGGTACTTTTCCCAAGTGGCTGGCTTGTTACTGTGATTAGCTGATCTGTAAAGACGCTTTTTCGGTTAAGAATTGATGTGAGGTGTCGGTTAAACCACTGGTTGTTTGAATCAGATGTCACGGTTAGTATTGGAATGTATTTGTTTTGTAATCTAAGAAGCTCATTTTTATACAGTTCCCAGTACGCGTTCACGGTGCGGGTTAGATGTGAGTCCTTGAATTGTTCGTAGAAACTGCATAGCTCAGCATTTATAGCTTCATAGTTCCCTCTTTTGTAATCAGTTATGTTTTTATTGGTAGTTTCTTTCTTAGAGGCAGAGATACGGAAATATGTAAAAGGCTATGATCACGTAAGCCCGACAACGATGTCACGCTTAAAACGTCATCGTGGTGCGTTGTTAAGAGCAGGTCGAGTACGTTGAAACCTCTAGTCGGACAGGTTATGACTTGATGAAGGTTGAAGTCGAGTGATAAATGGACGAATTGGTTAGCTTCATTGGATGGAGATCTGGTGAGAACTGAGAACTGAGGCCAATTTATATGCGGGAAATTGAAGTCACCAAATGGGAAGATAGAAGCGTCGGGAAAAGTTTATGTAATTCGAGTTAGCGATTGGCTGAGTAGATCGCAAAAAGACTAGTCGCTGTCGGGTGGTCTGTAACAAACGCCGATAATGGTTTTTACTGCCTGGGAATGAATTAGTACCCATGTTAGTTCAAGTGAGTCGTCGTGGCATATGAGTGACGAAGCAATTGTGTTTTTGATATCAATGAGAATGCCTCCTCCCCTGCGGCCGATTCGGTCACGCCGAAACAGGGTGAAGTTGTGATTTGACGGAAAGATTTCGTGGTCGAGAATGTCAGCATGTAACCACGCTTCGGTTAGAAGAATGTCAGCATTGATGTCATCTATGAAACTGAGAAGATGGTCATGCTTAGGTATTAGGCTTCGTATGTTTGTAAATGCAATGTTGAAGTTCAAGTACGACAAATGCCGAGAAGGTGAGCATGGTTTGGGGCGTCGAGAATGGCGTCAGTTAGGGACATCAGTCAATGATTCGGTGGTTTCTGTGACGTTAGAAAGGGATCTGGTGCATTCTAGTACGGAGTCGGAGATGGCGTCGTAATAGTAGCACTTTTTCCCAACATACAACCTGTCAAGCCGAAGTTTGAATGCGCATGTGGCCGGGCGGATAAGCTTTAGAAGTTTAAAACGAGCAAGGCGAGTGGTGGCAGCAAAATCCTCCCTTATTGCAAAATTTGTGTTTTTTAGTTTAGGACCGCAGGACAGTATTTCTTCTTTTGTTTTAAAGTTCATGAATTTGACGATTATGGGCCGCTTTTTTTCTGGGGAAGGTGATCCAATGCGGTGCGCTCGTTCAATACTGTTAGGAAAAATTTCGAAGGATAGCTTATCCTTGCAAAATGCCAAAACCTTACCAGTGTTACCGTTATGGCCTACGATCAGTCTGTATGCAGTGTATTTGAATCGCACTTTGCAATAAATGCTGCCATTGGAAGTTTTGCCCTCGCCGCCTCCTGCCTTTGTCTGTCTCCGCAAACAACGGACCCGTCCGCAGCCGGCGCTCGCAAGGCATGTTTGATGAGCGCGGATGGCTGCGGGGTGGGAAATAACTAGCGTGTGAAATGTAGAACCCCACATCTGGCGCCCCAACGTTAGGCCTTGTTTGCAGAGACGAACAGGAGGCACGACACTATGCTTTGTTCTGGCGTCGGACGATCCGAGCATAGACAACAGACTTCAGGCCTAACTGATTGGAGCGAGTTATTTAGCAGAGGCGAACTTTCCTGAGAGTGAGGCGAATTATTTATTGCTGCGGCGTTTTTTTGCAACACTCTTTGAGCAGTGCAAGTAAACCTGCGCGACGTTTAGATTACACTGCCAGGAATACCTGAGCCAAATATTACACGTGCACGTGAAGCGGTGAGCGCGCAAATCGATGTGAAAGACGCGGAAAAACCAACCGCTCTCTCTTCAGTTGTCCTCATTATGCATGGCCTAAGGGACGTCACATAGGCCATGGCTGCCCGATCGGCTGCCACTGGTCAACTTCGCGGCTAGATTCTCCCATTTCCGTCGTCGTCATCGCTGTGTACGAACCTCTTCTATGCCTGAACCTGTAGGCACAGTTTTGCCGTTTCTTTTGTGTTTTGAGTGCGCGCGGAGTTTGAGTGATGAGCTCAATACTTCCTTTTCAACGGGACCACTCGACTACAAACGTTTATTGCTTCAAAAACGCCCTACCAGCCCGAGCGCGCACTTGCGAGCAGGCACCCATGCCTGCTTTTTTGTGGCACCAGACCGGAAATGGGCCCCTCCGCGTTGCGGAGAAAAGGAGAAAACTACCCGGCATGTCATATATCGAAGGCCGCCGAAGAGAACGCCGCGAGCCGCGCCCCCTCTCCGGGAGAGAGCGCGCAGCTTTCGTCGAGTTCCGCGGTGGAGTTGAGAGGGAACGATTATGCGCAATTTCTCATCGCGCGTAGTTTCGTTAATTGTGAACGGATTTTCATAATTCTTGCGGGAGGAGATTTCTGGGACAATAGACTTTATCCCAAAACAGATTACTAGTAGTCGATGGCAAGTGTTGCAGGGTCACTTTATTGCAGCAATCGTGTAATGGCAGGACATCGCTGCCAGTTAACACGTGGTCTCCGACTTTTTGTCGGGACGTTGTTTATGGAAACGAGGTTTTCCGAGTTTGCATCCACGCGATGCCAGGGAGCCCGCGCCGTTGTGTCAGCCCGAAGTGAGTGAGTACCGAAGCTGCAATTTGGGTCTGAGTTTTCTTTTATGTTTTGTCGACTCCGGGAGTCGAGGCTCTGGGAGCCGTGTGGCCGGGCCACGTGTGCCGCAAAAGGCTAGCTGGTATTGCAGCCTGGCACGGGCGCTCCGATACTGCTGATTGCGGTAGGCGCCGTTCGCTCATAAGCTGCTTGTGTTGCAGCGAGCGTCTAGGACCCTCAACAAAGCATATGTCTCCTCACGGCTGCACGTACTGGTACGTTCGGTGTTTCTTTCGTTTGGTCCGTTTTATTTTGTTGTGTTTTTGGATGCGGGTCGTTTGCCGAAGTGAGTGACCCGAAGGCTTTCACAGCCGGTCCTCCCGGAGAAGGCACGACCTTGGGAACAATGCGAGGGCGGCACGGTGCGCTCCCTCTCCTTTGTTGGTCGCCTCGCGCGAGAGAAAGGAATCTCTCCCGCCTCGGGAAAGACTGTTGCTTTGACCCCTCGCTGCTTGAAAAACTCCTTTCCGCAGCGTAGCTGGTTTTGTTGTCGCGCCGCGCGGGCGGCGGTACAGAAGGGGTGCCTCATCCCTTCACTAAGGGAGAGAATTATGCGGGACAAACTTTGCGCCCGCTAATTGTAACGTCGCAAGAGCCCTCTTGTTCGGCTCGAGAGACCAAGCTCTGTTCACGTGAACTAAGCGCCAGTGTGTTGAAACATATTTCAGTATTTTTACGCAAGCGGTGTTCATGTGTGTGAACCAGTCATGGGCACGTTACCGAAAAAAAGTAACAGTGTTACAGTTACAGTTACCTAACCCAAAAAAGTAACTCTGTTACAGTTACAGTTACGAATTTTCCAAAAGTAACTAGTTACAGTTACTGCAAAAAAGTAACGTCGTTACTTTTCCGCTACTGAAAAGATTTGGCCTATTTAATAGAAACGTACGAAGGCATGCAGGTAGTAAAAATTACACGTAGCAAAGCCTACACGAGGGGAACCTAAAATGATGCACTCTCATGCCCTAACCAACAATAGTTGTGTACGCCTCAGTTTTCTTTATTACAGAAGTTTTGGCTATCCATCACAAGGAACTTTATTTTTTTGTTGCTGCACTCTCGCTGTAAGAAATTTATTTGCAAACATCATTGTAGCACAGAATTAGTTGTTTTTCAAAATTGGAATCAGAGAGGCCGAACTTATACTATACCGAGCTGGATGACAACACAGACGAAACAATCTTTCAATGTCAACTTAATTTATTTTCGCCTGCAATGCCGTCGCTTGTCCGCACCGCGTAGAGAGGCAGTATGGGAAAAAGGGGGCGGAGGTGGCGGATCGACGGAAGGCCCTTGGAAGGAATGGGGAAACGGACGTGGGAGTACATCGGTTGTCGAGGTGTTTTTGAAATATACTAAAAAAAATGCGCTTCGTTAACTTTTTATTTCGTGATTGTGGTCGGAGACGGGGACCAATTTGAGCCATTGCCGAAGGCGACGTTTGTCTGTGGGCCCTCGGAGTCGTTCTCCCGCCCCAACCCCTAGCCACCCCCATCCCCGGAATAAGACAAGATATTTCCAAAGGGAATAGAAACTGGAATGAACGCTTTACTGTTTCCCCCCCTCCTTCTCCTCCCCCCTGTCCTCACAAAGGCGGATTTCGCCGTCTCGACCGGGAAACACTGCTCTCACAATCCCAGCCTTCCACAGCAATCACGTCGCCGATCCCAGGAACCCCTCCCTTCGTTTGCTTTGAGACGTAGGCCGAACGAAGCTCACCCAAGTATTCCTTGCCCCCAACATTCAGAATCAGATGTAGCTACTGTTTTCGGTTCGGCCACAGCCGTCGAAACGAAGTCGCGAGGCTTTCCAAGAACATTTCTTCGTGCAGTGGCAGTGTGGTCAGACGTCTGCTGGCCAAGATGCTGGCTGGTGTGAGGGCACTCGGGGGCCACCATCGTTGGGGTCGTCGTATGTGTGGAGGGGCGTGAAATTTATTACTTCCTCGACCTCGTTCGAGTACTGTTGACAGCTCGATGAAGCCTCTAGAACAGTGGTCCCAAACGCGTGGTCCCAAATACGACCAGGCGTCTCTAAAGAGCACAATGGTCGCAAGCAACGGCGACTTGTGAATCGAACACTCTACAGTGCGCAGAGGGCTGGACGAGCGCGAGGCCGCCGAGAGACTCCCCGCGGCGTTTTATGACCCCACAAACGGGGCTGCACGTCGCTAATGAGAAAGCGACGCCCTGACCGGAGTTTTCCAGGATTCCGCGAAAGTGCAAAGGTTTCAGTGCGTTGTGCGGCGTTTGTGGGTGTTTGTTTTCCTGTTCGCCTTTGCGTCAAACACTTTTACTGCGCCTCAGATGTGGCGAAAATGGTGCAGCCGCGCGTCGGCCTATAGGCTCTGGCGCGTCAACATGCATCCACGTGCGCTTAGACGCGGGTCGCAGCGTTATTTATGGCCTGGGTGAGAGCGATGTCGTGCTGCTGAGGAAAATACTGCAGCTTAGACTTAAAAACAGCTTCGAGCCCTTAGTAGACCGCGTGAGACACCACGCACACGTGCACGCCTAAACAGATGTTTTTCACCCATGCGAAGGGAGTGAGCTGGCATAGATGAAGTAGACGAAGGTTCTGCGGAAGAAAGGCCGAAAAAGGGAAACGCGCAAACTGTACATCGGCCGTTAATGAGTGTTGCTGTTGGATAATTTTTTTATAGAAATAAAGTAACTGTAACGATATTTCTCGTTACAGTTACTCCACAAAAAGTAACAGTGTTACAGTTACAAGTTCCTCTAACTTAAAAGTAACTAGTTACAGTTACAAGTTACTGAAAGAAGTAACTAGTTACCGGTAACGCGTTACTAGTAACTAGTTACTGCCCAAGACTGGTGTGAACATAGGGCTGTCGTTGGGAGCAAATACTGTTTCCGCGTTCATGTGTATGAATGAAGTATTACTGATGCGAGCAAATACTGCTTTCGCATTTGTGTGGTTAAGCATCGCGCCGGGCGGTCGATGCGATCGTGTGTGTTCTTTGTGCCCTGTACCGTACAGGGTTAGAACAGGTTCTAGCTCTGTGGACATTTCCAGAGCGGTTGCATTGCTGGAATACTTAGCAGCAGAACCATCGGATTGTATCACGTTATCGATGCAATCCTGTTTGCATTCTCCCTACCCTACACTCTAATCCTGGTAACCCATAATGTAACTTCTAAACTTCTAAACGGAAGTAACCTATAAAATAAAGGTTACAATGGATTCATTTTGATGTTTTCTTTATCCCAGTCCATTCTAAGGGTTACAAGCGTGAAGTTAAAAGCGGTTTATAGGTTATAATTAATGATTTATAGGTTAATTCAACATAATCTGTCATGTCACCTTTACGTTGTAACCTATAAAACGCCCTGTAACCTATAAGAGATGCTCGTAGCACCTTCTCTCCAGGCGGCCATCGATTTCTCCGTTGCATGACGGGATATAGAGAAATGGCGGCGCCCGCAGGCCCGGTGGCCGCGTTTTCGCGCCACTCGAGCCTTTTTACCGCTGTGATACCCCTACGATGAAGCGAGGATTGCTGTTACAAGACTTATTTGTCGGCGTGAGTCGCGGAGGCTGCGGCGAGCCCATTTGTGACTGGCAGCGCTACACGGCCCGTTCTTCTACGACCAGCATCAAGTTCGCATGTTGGACCAATGCCCCGGCGCCAGTGAAAGCGAACTCGGTGAGTATATTCCCGTAACGGTTTCCGTGTTTTCATTGGATGTATCTTTTCGCTGGGGGCTTTTCAATTTGAAATTGCAGCATTCGAGAGGGATTTTCGTTACCCGACTGGTTGCTTCGCTGGACGTTTTCTGTTGTCCGCGACGGCAATTGAATGAAATCACGGGCTTGCGTTCGTTGCGTCAGACTAGAGCGGACGATCGGGAAAGCCCGTACATTATAACAGATAACGGCGCTCGTGACCTGCTTTCTGCTCTGCGCGCCTTCGTCATGTGTTGAGCGTTTTGTTTACGCTGTTGGCTGCATCGGGCGCACTTGACGAGTTATTGGCCCATGTAATTGTCAGGTAGCTCTGCTTGAATATTTGAAATGTTCCCCATTAAAGCCTTGTATTATCGCGCTATTCTCTGGGTATTATCATTTTGTTTCAGCCATCGGGAAATATTCATTTTTCTCGCTGCATATATTCGGAATGGTGTCTAGTTTATTGGTCTTGTAGTAATATATCCGGATAAACACAAGGTGTGTGCTGCAGAAAAGTAGTCCACTAAATGCTGCCCGAAATTCTAAACTCACTTTTGTCCAGCAGAAGCTTTTTTTTGTGTGTGAAAGTTTGCCCTACCGCACAATAAAAAGTTTTCATAGGTACACATACTCTTCATTTTTGTCATTCTTTTCCTTGAGTGGGTAAATTTGATAGTCCTTTTTAAGTAGCGGGGCATTTTCACCATGTTAAGTGGGTTTATTATTCTCATTCGCGCAAATCAGTCGTTTATTTATTCGCGTGGTATTGCAGGGCAAATGGTTGTCTCGCGTGATACTAGTGTAGTGCAGTAAAGCGACTTTACAGAATGGTGGTATGTATGAGCCAGCATGCAGGCTGCTTGATTGTTGTTTTTTGATGATCCAGAAATTGTGACGAATTACACAGACAAGTGCAGGTGTAAAAATGGGTGCTGCACCCTCATCGGTTCCTGGCTGTTCGAAAAGTGTGGTTGCATCTGGCTACCTATGCTATGACTTATCAGCACTACTGTTTTTCTTGCAGGCAGTGTTCCTTAAGCTGACAACCAGGACTCCCCTGCGTATGACACAAGTTGAAATAAAGTCTGATTTCCGTGGAAACAACGGTATGAAAATGCAATGACTAAAACACATTCATTCAAATATTCTTTGTAAAGATGGCACCCAGGCCTGCACAGACAAAAGTATGATTCACTTGTAAAAATGCGAGGCCTTACTTCAAGTGTTATGATGTTATATTTCGTATCTTATTTTGCCTCATGTTTAGTGACTCTATCAGTTCGTTACTACATGAACGTTATGAATTCACATAACGATTTCCTCAGCATGGAGCTTTGTAGTTTTTCAGCAACTCTACCTATTCTATAAGATGCGTGGTTTTGCAGAGCCAACAAGAACTCTTTTTCGAAAAGAGCTCTTTAAGAAAGCTCCAGTTGTTAGTGAGGGCTTGTGCTGTGTTCTTTTCTTCGTCTTGTCAAGTTTGAGGTGTTCTTTCATTATGAATGTATACCAACTGCCCAGCTCTAAAGCCTATTAAATTTTAACCCACATAACCCTTTGAGTCATTACAGGTACAGAGCTCGCGGGAATGCCACTTGAAGATCGCTGCAAGTTCTAGATGTATCCTCTCCCACAACACATTTGGACGAAGAAAAATGTAAGTTGGCGATTCCTTTTTACGAATAGCCGAGGAAGAAACCACCGGTAGAAGAACAATTTACTGAAATGAAATATATTTCGGCTTCCACGTGGGATCCTCGTTCAAAATGAGACTGCCAGTACAAGGGGGGGAGGGAGATGTTTAAGTACAGCCAAAAATGTGACGCAGACGGCGTCAGCATCGTGAAAGCACGTTTCCTGGGTTTAGTGCGACGTTCGCTCTGTTGCGTGTACTAGTGATTCCACATGAAGGCGCGGAAATGTTTTTGCTTTCTCTTGTGCAAATGTATGTTAGTTTATTCCGTAGCCCAAAGTTTCTGCCTGTTCTGGGTGAGCATGCAGAAACATTTCGCGAGATAAACAGGAACACGGCACGATTAAAATTCGGGAAGGTTGGCCGGTATGACTATAGTGGCTTCGCGTTGTTCTGAACAATGCGGCCAAATTACTCTGTGTAACGATTACTGAAATGATGTGAAATTATTTGAAAGGCCGTAAATCACTCCTTCTCTGGTGTGGCCTTTCATTTGATTATCTGGTCTCCGTCTTCATTTTCGTGCAATATATTTTTCGTACTTCACATGCCTGTGGTTTGGTGTGAGGGGCTTATGGTTGCACTGGATTTGGTTCTTTTTCAGAAATTTTCTGTAGATGGCTATTCAAGGTGGGGAAATCCAAGTGACGGCCCCTCACATATATACCTCCATCTGCGGCAGCAGGGAACAAGTTATTCAGATGACCTCGGGAAATCTTCAGCGTGCCCTGATTTTGTGCCTGCTTGTGTACTACGTAAATTGCGAAGCTTATCTCTGAATTTTTCCAAGCGCCTTTTTGATGCAGGAAATTATAGATCCCATTTAAAGTTTGTCCAAAAGACAGATTGCAATTGGCCTAGAAACTTGTTAGTGCTGCATTAAAAACGATAACTTGGCGTGGGAATCACAACTCAGTTGGAACTGTAAAGAGGGACCTAAGCGGGAAGTGTAAAGATGGATTCGTAAAGACAAGTGAATTCCAAGTGTAATATTAGACTGAGTGAAACAGAGAATGTAGGTAACATAGCCATAAACACTGCTTTGTATGAAACAGTGAATTTGTAATAAATGTTATTTCTGCTTTACCACATTCTGCGTTTTTTCTGTGGGGAACCATGACAATAACGCTGTACTGGGAAAGTGCACCTCTGAGAACCATCTTATAAATGTAGCTCAAACTCGAATTCGTCTGAAATTGTTCAATTGCAGTACCAAACAATTTGAAATACTTTGCATACATCCGTGGAAATATTGAGGTAAAGAATCTGTATATTTGGCCATGTTTGTGAAGCTGTTCACGCTACATTTATTAAATAGGTTTAATAAGGATATATGAATAAACCGAGTTTTACCTGGAAGTCTAAAGCAATATAGGAAACACCAGTTCGCCCAGGAATTCGCACTCGTGTAATACTCATTAAGGAACGATAATTACATTGGGGTGGTGCGCAGCTTTGCTTTTTAATAAATAGCCCACAGGTGTTTCATAATAATAAATGTGAATGTTCAAAACTACTGATGCCAAACTTCTGGAAATGTGCTCGTGTTCAATGCGCAAATATGTGTGCATCCAGTGCAATTCTCTTTTGATAATCATGGTCTAAGTTGTCAGGCAAAAATTTTTTGCTGAAGGCTATGTTGTTTAACTATGTTGGGAGGGATGTGGGGATCGCGACTTGCAGGCAAACCCCTTTCTGGCTAGCTTCCCATCGCGGCCGGCGTTGCACAATTGCGCCTCGCTCGCGCGACGGGAGCCATACGGGAGGGCGCCAGCGACCGGAGGGTTCGTTGTCGCCAGGGTGGAGGCGTTGACCCTTTTCCCCTCTGCCTTACCCGAGAACCAGTTCTTCCTCTGCACTAGCGCCACGGTTCGGCGAGGTCTGGTGGGTTGTCGCATGACAAGAGGACGCTCTCTTGTCTTGGGGATGCGGTAGCGAGCGGACGTTTCGGCGCGCCGGTCCGGACCTGGGGAACGCGCCACAATGGGACGCGTCCGGGCGAGCTGGGAGACTGCAACCGTGCTCGCACGGGCAGCGCTCCGCGGCTTCGGTATGCCATCGGTGAGTCGAACCATCTCGATCTCTAGCGTTGTTTAATGCCTCGCTCCCAGTGTTACCGTTATGGCCTACGATCAGTCTGTATGCAGTGTATTTGATTCGCACTTTGCATTAAATACTGCCATTGATGTTTTGCCCTCGCCGCCTCCTGCCTTTGTTTCTCTCCGCAAACAACGGACCCGTCCGCAACCGGCGCTCGCAAGGCATGTTTGCTGAGCGCGGATGGCTGCGGGGTGGGAAATAACTAGTGTGTGAAATGTAGCACCCCACAACGTGCATACGAGGCGACACAGCGCACATTTTGGCTGGTTTTTATTAGGTTGAGGCATAATATGAACGAACCGCTGTATAAAAAACAGGTAATTTAGTTCATCTCATTGACCATTGTCATAGCGCTCTTGCCCTTTGTCGGCCTTGCGCCATTAAACATGATGTTATCGTAACCATTAGGTAATTTTGTTTAATTTTTTAATGATTATTTTTTTAGTCGTCCGGTATTATGTGAGAAAGAATTCAGGGACGCAACTACTGCGTACTTTTTCCTCGGTGCGTGGTGAATGACAGTACAGTGAGGCCGCAACAGACAGACAAGGAATTCAGGCCCCTAAATGTTATGGGCCTCGTGTGTTCTTTGTGTGGGGCCGATAGTGCGCAGCGAACAAGTGTGTGTATGCGCGTGAAGTCGTGAACATGCACACAGCTACCCAGTCTCGCATAGCGGCCGGTAATGGCCAGCTGCAACAACGACCGTCGGCCAGAGAGGACTAGCTTGCACCTGCGGTGAGTGCGTACGGCCTTGCCTACACAATCTGAGACCGTCGCGAGAAGCGCCACTTGGTATTCTGCACAAACGGTGCATGTATGTTGCTTCCGTGCCATTATTTATTTCCCCTTTTGCGTTGGTGTGTATCATTTCGTGTGTCCTAGTATAAAACTGACGTTTGTTGCGAGTTGGCGTTGCTTGTAGAGCAAGTCAACGAACCTACGAACCCGAGGTTCGTTATGTGGTGCCTTAGTTGGGTTTTGTTTCAGCGTCGAGTAGCCTACAACACGACAACAGCTACTCGACTACGATACTACTACTGCTACTACTGCTACTGCTACTGCTACTGCTACTGCTACTACTGCTACTGCTACTACTGCTACTGCTACTACTGCTACTACTACTACTACTGCTACTGCTACTGCTACTACTACTGCTACTGCTACACGCTACTACTGCTACTACTACACTACTACTACTACTACTACCACCAACTACCACTACTACTACTACACTACTACCACCACCACGTACTACGTGCTTCGTGCCATCCTGCGGCTGGCACTGCGGCGTAGCTGTCTTACTGTGGGCTGGTTGAAAGACAGCTGCCGCCTTCGTGCCATCCTGCGGCTGGCGCTGCGGCGTAGCTGTCTTACTGTGGGCTGGTTGAAAGACAGCTGCCGCCTTCGTGCCATCCTGCGGCTGGCACTGCGGCGTAGCTGTCTTACTGTGGGCTGGTTGAAAGACAGCTGCCGCCTTCGTGCCATCCTGCGGCTGGCACTGCGGCGTAGCTGTCTTACTGTGGGCTGGTTGAAAGACAGCTGCCGCCTTCGTGCCATCCTGCGGCTGGCACTGCGGCGTAGCTGTCTTACTGTGGGCTGGTTGAAAGACAGCTGCCGCCTTCGTGCCATCCTGCGGCTGGCGCTGCGGCGTAGCTGTCTTACTGTGGTTATGGTTGAGAGACAGCTGCCGCCTTCGTGCCATCCTGCGGCTGGCACTGCGGCGTAGCTGTCTTACTGTGGGCTGGTTGAAAGACAGCTGCCGCCTTCGTGCCATCCTGCGGCTGGCACTGCGGCGTAGCTGTCTTACTGTGGGCTGGTTGAAAGACAGCTGCCGCCTTCGTGCCATCCTGCGGCTGGCACTGCGGCGTAGCTGTCTTACTGTGGGCTGGTTGAAAGACAGCTGCCGCCTTCGTGCCATCCTGCGGCTGGCACTGCGGCGTAGCTGTCTTACTGTGGGCTGGTTGAAAGACAGCTGCCGCCTTCGTGCCATCCTGCGGCTGGCGCTGCGGCGTAGCTGTCTTACTGTGGTTGGTTGAGAGACAGCTGCCGCCTTCGTGCCATCCTGCGGCTGGCGCTGCGGCGTAGCTGTCTTACTGTGGGCTGGTTGAAAGACAGCTGCCGCCTTCGTGCCATCCTGCGGCTGGCACTGCGGCGTAGCTGTCTTTCAACCAGCCCACAGTAAGACAGCTGCCGCCTTCGTGCCATCCTGCGGCTGGCACTGCGGCGTAGCTGTCTTTCAACCAGCCCACTGTGGGCTGGTAAGACAGCTGCCGCCTTCGTGCCATCCTGCGGCTGGCACTGCGGCGTAGCTGTCTTTCAACTGTGGGCAGCCCACAGTAAGACAGCTGCCGCCTTCGTGCCATCCTGCGGCTGGCACTGCGGCGTAGCTGTCTTCAACCAGCCCACAGTAAGACAGCTGCCGCCTTCGTGCCATCCTGCGGCTGGCACTGCGGCGTAGCTGTCTTCAACAGCCCACTGTGGCTTGGTAAGACAGCTGCCGCCTTCGTGCCATCCTGCGGCTGGCACTGCGGCGTAGCTGTTTCAACCAGCCCACTGTGGGCTTGTAAGACAGCTGCCGCCTTCGTGCCATCCTGCGGCTGGCACTGCGGCGTAGCTGTCTTACTGTGGGCTAGTTGAAAGACAGCTGCCGCCTTCGTGCCATCCTGCGGCTGGCACTGCGGCGTAGCTGTCTTTCAAACCAGCCCACAGTAAGACAGCTGCCGCCTTCGTGCCATCCTGCGGCTGGCACTGCGGCGTAGCTGTCTTTCAACCAGCCCACAGTAAGACAGCTGCCGCCTTCGTGCCATCCTGCGGCTGGCACTGCGGCGTAGCTGTCTTTCAACCAGCCCACAGTAAGACAGCTGCCGCCTTCGTGCCATCCTGCGGCTGGCACTGCGGCGTAGCTGTCTTCAACCAGCCCACTGTGGGCTTGTAAGACAGCTGCCGCCTTCGTGCCATCCTGCGGCTGGCACTGCGGCGTAGCTGTCTTTCAACCAGCCCACTGTGGCTTGGTTAAGACAGCTGCCGCCTTCGTGCCATCCTGCGGCTGGCACTGCGGCGTAGCTGTCAGCCACACAAGCTGTTTTGTAGGCATCTCAAGCCGTTACACTGCGCCGGTGCGTCGAAGTCCGTGCGCCTGGCAGGCGTCGCGTTCCGGTCTGTAATCAGTTCGCGCTACATGACCTGCGCTTTTTTTTAATTTTTTCTCGACTATTGTGTTTCTGTTTGCTTTCGTGTTTATGTTCGTATTCTTGCCACTGTTAAGCCAGGTTTCCCGTTGTAAATTTCATGTGCATAATAAGAAAACTAGACAGAGGGACCCGGTGAGTTGTTTCTCAATTGTTTTGCAAGTCCCGTAATTGCTTTGCAAAGTTGATTGAGTTTGTTTATTGTGCCTCGTGGTCCGATTTCTGTTTTATAGATGCCATTGTACAGGAAATTATTTAACGATTGCGCAAATAAATAAATAAGTAACGTTAAATAAATTCCTGTATAATGGCATGTATAAAGCATAAATCGGGCAGCGAGGCATCCCATATAATAGGCATTGGTCATAAAGTCTGGCCACAAAGCCAAAAATGTGCATGAGAATTCACGGGGTGCACCTATAGGCATTATCATGGCAACATACTTTGCCAAGCGTTGTCCAATATTGGCCTTCCAGAGCTTGGCGAATGGTTGGCTTGTCACTTTTCCCAAGCGCCAGCCAATAATGGCGGCTGAGGTATTGCCAAGCTCGGACACATTGGCCACTGATGATTTGCCGTGCTTGGGCTTGGCAATTTCTGCTGCTTGGGAACGTCTTGTACACATTAAGGTTCGTATGTCTTCTAGTCATCTTAGTAAAGATGACTTATCAACATCTCACGGAGTTCAAGATGTTGGAGATCTTGCACAGGTGTCCTGTAGATATCTCTCTTAAGACATCTTTGACACATAAAAAATAGACGTGTTATAGCTAACTCGCATAGCGCGAGATGTCTAAGACCTTCAAGACCATGGTAGACCTCTATAAGACGTTTTGTGTTCAGTGGGATAGCTGCAACATGCAATCAAAAAAGCTAGTCAAACCTATACGGTCCAGTCATAGGTACACATCGAGTGCATTAATGGCCACCCGCCGCGGTGGCCCAGTGGCTAAGGCGTTGCGCTGCTGAGCACGAGGTCGCGGGTTCGATTCCCGGCCGCGGCGGCCGCTTTTCTGATGGAGGCGAAGAGCAAAAACGCCCTTGTGTACGAGATTTCGGCGCACGGTAAAGATCCCAGGTGGTCAAAATTAATCCGGAGCCCTCCACTACGGCGCGCCTCATCGCCTGCGTTGCGTCGGCGCGTTAAACCCTACAATTAATCCATGTATTTTGATCTTAGCACGCTGACATTTTGATTGTAATCATGCAAACATTGTATTTTGTTTCCTTCTGTTTCACCGTGTACCATGTCTTCCAATGTAAACCACTCCCCTCTGTAATGCCATTTGGCCCTGAGCGTATAATAAATAAATAAATTAATGAATTAATTAATTAATGGCCGATTGAACACCATTTCCATTGTGATGCAACTTCAAAACGGCATTCACCCTTCCGCAACACGCGATTAGAATGTAATCTCTACGTCGTGAGGCATTCCCTTGAGGACGAACAAAGGAGTCTGAAGCGGCTAGGTGATGGGTCAAAGATGGGTCGGGCGGCGGCCCGGATCATATTTGTAATGTTAGGCGGGCGCTAGACACATCGCCAACACTACTTGATGACGTGATGCGCACGCTTTCTTCGATGCCAGGCGTTCGTTACACAGCATAGCAGAAGGAGCAAAGATGTCTGAAGCGGCGAGGTTATGGGTCCAAAATGGGTCGGGCGGCGGCATAGTTCATACGTGCCAAAGCTATGCAGGCGTTAGACACATCTCCAACACTTCTCGATGACGCGATGCACACGCGTCTGATGTGAAATAACGCTACAAACCGCTTGTTTCTAGCCGCCGTCTTCCCAAACATACACACACGCCAACCGCACTTTGAGGTTTGTCGCCATGTTGGCTAGCCAACGAAGACCATGGCATGGCTTGGCTTGACTTCGTTGCAGTCTTTCCGGCTTAGATTTCTTGCTCGTCTTGCAACTCTGCTTCTTGCGGCCTCGCAGGCGCAGCACTTTTAGCGCTCTTAGCTCCCATCAGGGATGCGAGTGTGTAGTAACACAGGCGCGCGCAGCGAAGCAGCAAGGACGATGGTCGGGCAGTCAACGACAGCGTTTATTGTCCGCAGCGTGGTTATATACATTGGCATTAGGAGAGGGTGAAGGGAGGGGGGAAAGGGAGAATGAAGGCGCACAGGGCCCAAACGAAATGGTGCGCGCGCAGCTGGTTTTGCTGGCGTTACAAACGAAACAAATACAACATTTCTTTCCTCTTAAAAGTGGAACCGTTGTACCGGGTTCCTAACTCTTGTCGATCGCCTCAGCGTTGGCTGATGCGGGACCACCTCAGGCGAGTGTTCGTCCGTAGCGACTGGAGGTTCCGTAGCAGCTGGTGGGGAAAACTCACTCCGACCATCCGCGGCCGGTAGCTCTGGGCTTCGCTCTTGCTCATTCCGCCTGGACGTGCGTTGCAACGCAGGAGACGGGACAGGAGTAGTCACGCTGGCAGGTTCAGCTTCAGCGTCCGCGCCTTCAGCCGTCCCCGCAGTTGCAGACTCCGGCGTCGATTCGCGGCGGCGGCGGACTTGGTCGATATGACGCTGCACTAACCCTCTTGGTGTGTCCACTGCTATCATTCTCGCCCCCGACGCAGCTTTTACGCGTCCAGGCGTCCATCTTTTGCCGGCACCGTAGTTGCGCACGTAGACGCTGCTTCCTGGCGAGATGGTCCAATCGTCAGCACCCGGCGACCAGTTCTCATCCCTGGGCGGCAGGCAGGTGTCAAGACGGGACCGCAGCTGGTAACCGAGAAGCATCTCCGAGGGTGACTTTCCTTCTTTTGCGGGGTCCTCCTGTAATGGAATAGCAGGCGCATGATGTTATCTTCTAGTGGGCCATCTTGCATTTTCCGCAAGCCATCCTTAAGGGTTCGCACTGCTCTTTCCGCTGCTCCATTCGACTGAGGATGGAAAGGCGCTGTACGCAAGTGCACAATATTGTTTCTTGCTACAAACGTGGCGAACTCCTGGCTCGTAAATTGCGTGCCATTATCGGACACGATTGTGCGTGGCACTCCGAACCGACAAAACAGACTTCGTAAGCAGCGAATAGTACCCGCTGTGTTCGCATGCATCATAGGTATTGCTTCAATCCACTTCGTGTGAGCATCTACCACCACAAGTATCATCTTGCCGGCTAATGGGCCCGCAAAATCGATGTGGATCCGGGACCACCTCTCGGCCGTTTTCGGCCAACTCACCGGTGGTGCTGCCGCAGGCATGGGCAGGTTTTCTACACAGCTTACACACTGCGCCGACAATTCCTGAATCTCCCTGTCCATCCCTGGCCACCAAAACAGTGACCGTGCCACCGCTTTCATTGACGAGGAGCCTTGGTGTGTTTCATGTAGCAGCTGCAACATCCTTTCCTGCGCCTTCCGTGGTATGACGACTCTGTTGCCCCAATAGATTAGCCGGTGAGCCATCGACAGCTCCATTTTGCGATCAAAAAAGGGCAGCAAGTCGGGCACCATTCCACTTGTTGTTCGAGGCCAGCCATGCAAGATGTATTCCGCGACACGGGCTAACAACGAGTCCTTGGCAGTGAGCTCCTGCAACTCGTGCGTCGTCACTATACCTTCGTCCAGGGCCTCCAACGACAGGACGTACTCGGGAGGCTCCCCTTCGGCTACTGGTTCCGCTGCCGCCGGGGCTGGTAGTCTGCTGAGGGCATCTGCTGTCAGTAGTTGTTTCCCCGGAACGTACTGTAGCTTGTACTGGTAGCCTCCTAGGAACAGTGCCCACCGTTGAATGCGCGCGGCGGCCATCGGCGGCGTTTGGCGGTCAGGCTTGAGCAGTCCCAGCAGTGGCTGATGGTCGGTTACCAGGGTGAATTGCCGACCTAGGAGGTAGTCACGAAAACGAGAAACGCCAAAAATCAGTGCCAAGGCTTCTCGCTCCAGCTGAGAGTAGTTTCGCTCCGCTTTTGTTAACGTTCTGGAGCGAAAACCGATTGGTCTGTGCTCATTTCCCGCCGAGTGAAACAGAACAGCACCCACGCCATACGGGGAAGCATCACATTCTAGCTTCAGTTCCCTGTTGGGATCAAAATGAACGAGAAGCTGCGCATTCTTCAACATTTCTTTCGCTTTCTCGAACGCTGACTGCTGCGGTTCCCGCCATTCCCAACGGGCTCGTTTTTCCATGAGCTGATACAAGGGGCTGAGCACAGTCGACATGTTGGGCAGGAAACGTGCGTAGAACGTGAGCATGCCAAGGAACGAGCGCAATTCGCTAACGTTACGCGGGCGCGGGGCTTGCATGACGGCGTCTACGTTCTTTTCAATGGGGTGGAGGCCTTGCCGATCTATACGATGGCCAAGGTAAGTCACAGAAGGTTGCCGAAGCTTGCATTTGTCAATCCTACGTTTAACGCCGTGCTCTCGGAACCGCTCCAACACTCTCTTGAGCTGCTCTCCGTTATCACTCTTGCCTTCTGACACTAGCACGTCGTCAAGGTAGGCTTGAACACCCGGCAGCCCGCCGAGTACTGCATCCATCTTTTTGAAAAATAGCCGGTGCGGAAGCTATTCCAAACGGAAGTCTGTTATACCGGAAAAGCCCGCGGTGCGTGTTAATGACACACAGCCCGCTGGACGCTTCGTCAAGGGGCACTTGATTGTATGCATCTTTTAAATCCAAGATGCTGAAATATTCGCCTCCGTTTAAGCTTGCGAACATGTCCTCTATCACCGGAAGAGGGTAATGCTCCACCTCACATGCCGGGTTAAGGGTGACCTTAAAGTCACCGCATATCCTCACGCTCCCGTCCTTTTTCAAAACGACCACAATAGGTGTAGCCCATTCTGCATGTTGCACGGGCGATAGAACACCAAGTGACACCAGCCGATCAATTTCACGAGAGACCTTATCGCGGAGGGCGTAAGGAAGAGATCTGGGCTTACAGAATTTCGGTGTCGCTGTCTCCTTGAGTTTCAGGCTGGCTGGTGGACCTTTGATTAGTCCAAGGTCTGTTGAGAAAACATCCTCGAACTCGCCGAGCAGTCGGTTCAGCATATGGTCGCTTGGCTCGGCGCTTGCTGTAGGGTCCGGCGCAGTCAGGTCTCCAATGGGAACGCCCGTCTTGCTAAGCAAAGCAATGAGATCGCGGCCACATAGGCTGGGTCCTGCACAGTCAAGCACGATGAGCGGGCAAGGCACAGATACATTTTTATACTTCACTGGGAGTTCGAGTTCCCCCAACACCGGAAGCTGTCCCGCGTAACATGACAGCTTGATTCGTGGTGGTTGTAAGCGCGGCCACTGTGCGTGGTGTCGATCGTACACTTGGCGCGATACGACGCACACCGGGGAACCAGTATCCACTTCCATGGCAAGGTCTACGTTGCCCCATCGAAACGTGCGGCGTATGGGTGGTTCCAAACCGTTTTTTCTTCCCGAAATCAACGTCCAAACGTGTGCGCTATCCAGGTCGTCGTTGCTAGACGCGCTTTCAACTGTCAGTGCCTTTACACTCGCTGCCCGCCTTCCCACCTTTGCATCAGTTGGAGCACTGTAGCATTTCTTTGCCAAATGACCGCGCCGCCCACAGTGATAGCAGCGTGCGTTAACCCAGCGGCAGGCGTTATCGTCGTGCTTCGTGCTTCCACATCGGCCGCAGTCATGCGACGCGCCTAGTGTACGATTACCTCGAGAGGGCGAGCGATGATGGGCTTGCATTTTTAGCACAGTCGGCGGCTCTGCACTCATATCTTTTACATCGCTGTCGGTTGCCTCGGCTGCAATGGACATTGATTCAGCCTCCTCGAGGGTTAAATCTTTATGTGCCAGTAACTGCTTGCGCAAGTTAGTTGAGCGTACGCCGCAAACAATCCTGTCCCTCAACATCCGGTTCAGCGCACTTCCGAAGTTGCAATTGTCTGCTATGCGCCGTATTTCGACTAGGAATGCGTGCACCGACTCCCCTTCTTGTTGGCAACGGGTGAAAAACTTGTAGCTTTCTGCAATCTCGTGACGCTTGGGATCGTAGTAGTCATTTAATGCTGCGACCGCTTCGGCGTAAGTAAGGGAATTCGGCGTCCGAGGTGCAATTAGCCCCGCTAGCACTTGCACAGTCTGCGTGCTGAGTGCTGCCACCAGAAGTGCTCTCTGCCTTTTGGAGTCAGTAATAGCATTTGCTTCAAAATACGCTTCAGCCCGAATAAGGTATGGCTTTCCACTTATCTCTTGTGTCGTCGAAAACCGGGAGCTGGAGGCTGGTCATGGTCGCCGGTACTTGTTGCGGCAGGCCGTCGGCTTCAACTTTCACGGCAGCATGGGCGGTTTCCGGGCTCGTCGCCACTGTAGTAACACAGGCGCGCGCAGCGAAGCAGCAAGGGACGATGGTCGGGCAGTCAACGACAGCGTTTATTGTCAGCAGCGTGTTATATACATTGGCATAAGAGAGGGTGAAGGGAGGGGGGAGAAGAGGGAGAATGAAGGCGCACAGGGCCAAAAAGAAATGGTGCGCGCGCAGCTGGTTTTGCTGGCCGGTACAAAACGAACGAAATACAACAGAGTGTAATAGCTTTTCCTTCACGGCAACAGCCAGAGTTACTCAATATATCCAGTAACTCTGGGGTAACAGCAGCGTCAGACGTCCATGTGGATTGTGATCCAAAAGAAGTAATACAACGGATCATTTAGGGATCATTCGCAATCCATTGTGATCCAAAATAAGCTCTAGGATGGACCATTGAGGCATCATTTCTAATATCTAATCCTGTGGATGTCCCGTGAATGCCCAGTATAGGATCCAGGACGTTTGGACCATTTGAGGACGTCCTCGGGACGTTTTGCGTTATCTGGGACTTATACACGCAAAAATTTCTTGGCGGCGTGCATCTGACACATGAGTTTCTTGAGGACAGATTGTACTTACAATAACTGTAAGGGGTCGCTTTTGTTGGCTATCGACGCGTTTCCGTGAAGTCCAGTCCCCGTGAAATTTGTGAACGTGTACAATGAAGCGTCGCTGTGCCACACCTAGATGAAGGCCAATCAAATTATATAGGCACGACAGTCACGTGCTCTGAAAAATCGCTACCTCCAGTGTAAATCAACTTAGATCCGTGTAAATGTCACCCAAATAATAGCGTGTTTTAAGCACTGATGTACGAAACCAACTTCGCCATTCTGCGAATACGCTCTTGGAACATCCTTGCCGTATACCAGTCAGGGCTCAACGGTTCGCACCAGCCCCTGCAGGCGTGTCGCTCATGCAATTGGTATGCCGATTGTCTCATCTTATAGTGTGAATTAGTTATTTTAGGCGCCCACCACGGTGGCTGCAGTGTTGTGCTGCTGAGCCTAAGAATTGAGCCCAAGGACGCGGGTTCGATTCCAGGCCGCGGCATCCGATTTTTGTGTGTGTGTGTGGAGGCGAGAAGCGAAAATGCTTGTGTGTTCGAGATTTCGGCGCACTTTAATTAGATTACCACGGCGTGCCTCATCGCCTGTGGTCAAAATTAACCCGCCGCGGTCCGGAGCCCTCTACTATTCCCGGCCGCGGCGGCGTGGAGGCGAAAAGCAAAAACGCCTCATCGCCTGTTTAGTGTCGGCGCGTGAAACCTCATATCAGCCAAACCAGATATTTTATGGCGAGTTTAACACATCATTGAGCAAAACACAGCTGCTGAGCACCGATAAAGCCGCGCGCAGCTTTCACCCTCGACTGTGCGCTGTCACGCATGGCCAGCTACCGGGCTGTTTTCGTGAGTCTTTTAGAAATGCCGGTAGCGTGCGTTTTTGTCCATGTGCATAAAACTGACCAAATACACAGCGCCTGCTAATTAACCCAACGCTCGCATGAAACGGCCGGCGCAGCATTCCGACGTCAATGCATGCGTGAGGCACGAACGAGAACTTGGTTTTCATTGCTTTTGTGTTATTTCGAACTTATTATTTGCGGAATAAATAAATAAACTGGAATTACAACAAGAAAATAACTTTATGCCATCGTCAAATAGTATGGAGTTTACTCTGCTCCGACTTGACGTTCTTATAGCCGCTCACGTCACCATGTACATGCCGAAATTTAACGCGGCCTCTTTAGAATGCATGTTCTTTTGGGGAACGTTGCACCATATGGAAAGACAAACTGACCGGGTATACGCCGTGTCTTTCATTCGACGTGTTGGCCGTATCTTTAAGAAGTTCGCGCAGATACGCGTACACCTTAACACAGCTTTTTTTTCCTACTGCCTGAAAACAGCACCCAGAAATGGCTTCCCAGCTTTCCTTTCCTATTGTTGAAACACTGCGCGCCTTTCTTAGGTAGTAGATTACGGCTGTATTATAAAGAGGTAATCGTGAACCGACAAGGGAAACTTCCAGTTCCATTTTGCTAAGTTTTCACATGCGTCTCGCACTGTTAACTTTCTCTCTTAAAGAAGTACTGACACCAAATTTTTACTTCATGTTTTACTGGTTAGGTGTAATAGGTGTAATATTTGGTATACGTTGCCGTGAAGGGGTATTCTAGCGATTGCACGATTGAAATGGTTGCACTTCGGAAGCCTATTTAGGGCCCCTTTAAACCATGCATGGCCGGGTTGTTTTTATGTTGTCGCCTGTATATCCTTACACAAAAATAATCTAGATAGAAGGCTCAAACATTTCCTTAATTTACTGGAGAAATTTTATATGCACACTATATAAACTGGGAGTGGAGTGACGTGGGAGTGCGAGCCATACATGTCGCCAGCTAATTACAATCGTATGTTTTCCCTTCATATTGCCGCAGTAATTACAGTTGATTCATGAAATGGATTCAAACCCAAAGTTCATGTTCTTTAAATTGCCCCCTTCTTGTGACATTTAGTCACTTTTATAGCCCCTCTGATCAGCGAACGTTCCAACTAGTCCACAGCTTGCAGCCTTGTTTGAAATAAACAACATGAATTGGGCTGTTTTATATTTCAACTTCCCCATAGACATTTCACCTACCTCGAGCACCCGTCAGAGCACCATCATACGGTAACATATATGAAACAATAAAGCAAAACAAAGACCTAACCCTGGTCTGACACCCATTTTCCAGCCGATACTGCCTGTACGAAAGCTCATTGGCCTATTTCAAGGACTTTTCTCATTATACAAACGAACCTTCCTAGTAACCTGGTAACTAACTTCCCCATTTTTGCTTTTGTTCCCTTCCAATAGCATTGCACACACTATCTTCAGATTCTTCCTGGTGTAATTTTTATTCGTAATAGGCTCCAATGCATCGAACACTTGTCGCATTCTGCTTGGCGCGAAACGAAATACAGGGCTCCAGGCGTTCTCAGAAAAAGGCGGGGTGCTGGGAGCTGGCACGCTGTCTCGCGCGTTCCTTTCTTCCTACATGCCTTATTTTTTGGTTTCGTCCCCGCCCCGTCCCTTCTAGAGTGTGTCGCAAAGGAAGTTTTAGCAGCCGAGCGCGAAGTTGGGGAGGGCCGAAAAAAAAAAAAAAAAAAAAGGTCCTTGGCCAACGTCCTACCCTCCTCTCACACGCGCACACGTGCGCGCCCCTCGCAGAGCGGTCCCCTTCTGCTCCTCTGCGCCTGGCAGCCGTAACTGGGGCGTTGGGTTGGGGAAGAGTGAACGAAAAGCGCGCGCTTTTGCAGAAACGAGCAGCCATCCTGACAATCAAACGGAATGGAGAAGGAGCAATGTCATACGACATTTTGTTGTGTGGCCGCATGTTGCGGCGAATATTTGTGGGCCAGAAAGCCCATAGCAACCGACCAGTGAAGGTAAGCGATCGATTTTCTGAGCTCGCCTCGTTCTTTCGAATGCAGTTTACTTCGTAAAAGAGCGGGAACAAGACTGCCCTCCCGTTTCTAGCTTCTAAGCATCCTTCTTGCTTTTGCGAATGCGTACGGTTGTAAAACGTGGAACATGTATTCAGCGCTTAAATTTTATGGAAAGAATATAATGCGAAATTAGGTGGGCGCTCAGAAGTAGTTTTTTTGTTATGATGCTGAAATGGAGTGTAGGTTCTGCAAGAACCTTGATACGTAGGATTGGCTTTTAATTTACTTCTTTCCGCAGCTGCTCACGCACACGAAAAATATAACTAATAAATTTAACTTTGTTATGTTTAATTTCACGCGAGTTTCAGCGGCATGGTGTTCCAGAACACAATTTGGCGTTGCAGTTAAGCCATGTGTTATCAGCTGCTTATGCTAACCATCTTGTGATGTAAAACAACGCCTGACGTCTTGTAAAGTTTGTGAATACTAGTACAAACTTTCTATGTGAAAAGCTGGTCTACGTCAAGAAAATGGCATACGCAAAAAAATAAAACAGCTCAATGCCAGTTTTAAGCACATTTTTCGAGAGCAAAAGGTAAAATTAGGCAACCAAGAAAATACGTGGTTGTAATTTCGTCTAGTTGTGTAATGCTTCCATTCTTGACAATTGCCTGTTTCCAATTTTTGTTCGTTGCGTTTTTATGTTTATGGGCATTGAGGCAATTATTGTCCTCTTTCAACTAATATTGCCGACGTACCGCGTCGTCATCAGTTGGTCAGCTTCTCTTGTTAATTGAAAATTCTTTTGCAAGCTGTCTGAAGGCTTTTCACTTAATTTCCAATGAAGACTTTTCACTTATTACTCAATGAGCTGCAAAGCTGTAAGGTATTTTATATAATTAAGTAGTTTTGTCCTTTTCTGTTTTCCAGGGATGCTTGAGAAATCCACTCATGCGATGAGCGTGTCATAAAGTTGACACAGGTATTAGAAAAAGTCAAGCAAGACAAAGTGGAAAGTGAAGAGGCCTGTTTTGCTATATTCATAAAGGTAAGGTTTTCTCCATTAGCTAAAATTTGCTTTACTTCAGTTTTCTGCACCACTTCTATACACTCTGTTTTGTTTTCAGAAATGCCTTAAGATATACCAGCACCACAAAATTGACACACGAATAAGCTCATCTGGCAGCAAACGTCATCCAAAGTGCAGGTGAGCTTCTGAGCACCCTATGTGATGCCCTTTTGTTTGTTTTCCAGGAATGGCTGTCAAATCTCATTTGAACTGCCCGTACAAGAAAATCAATGAGGTCATATTGTATACCAAAAGTCCTGGTTTTCTGAGAGGTGATATATTGTCTATGCTGTAACAACTTTGCAACTTCTTCTAAGCTACAGCGTTTGTTTATTTCTCAGAAGCGCAACAGTAAGAACCCTATGTTACTGGGTTCATGCATGGCCAAGTATGTCATCAAATTGACTTGTCAAGGCAGAAAGAACAAGCAAGTCCTGGAGGAGGCCGCATTTTCCGAGTGAGGCGAGGCCCCCGAGCTAAGCCTAACGAGGGCTACGACGACTCCGAGCCATGGCGACGGCCACGTCGACGGCCGCCGCCGCCCTGCGACGCCTCCGGCGTCGCTCCCCGGGGCCGGAGGACGACGCAACGCCGTCGACGACAACGATGACATCACGCCATGGATATAACCCCCGCCGACGGCCTCCACCGACGGCAACCAGTCTGACCGCAGTTCGGGGAGAACAACGATCACGGTTCCCGGCAAGCCGACGACGACCGACGGCGCGGATTTGCGCGCCAACGCCGCCGCGCCTCCGGGCGAAGAAGAAGCCGCGCCGGGTGGATTAACGTCACACCCCGGCGCGGACGCAAGCCGCAAGCAGGCACGGAAGGGCCCCTCCCGCAGCAGCCCCTTTCGCCCACCGGTAAGCCGAGCCCCGACTCCGCTTCGAAATTCGCACCCCTCGACAACCCACGCGGGCGCAGTTTGCCCGCAAAGTTAACGCGACCATGGCGAAGACGGCCAAGATGCCAACTTCGCCCCCCGAGACGAGCACAGAGTCGTCGTCCGACCACGTGGAGGCCTAGTGGTCGGGAAGGCGAGGCCGACCGAACTGACGAACGCCATCGTCAGAGCGGCCGGAATCAGCCCGCAAGCGAAGCGACGGAGGACACCGCGAGCCCAACGTCCGCGCAAAACATCGTGGTGCTCAGCACGCCGAGCGAAGAGCGGGCCAGGCGCTACGAAACGATCCGAGCCATCACCATGGAAGACCAAGTCTTCGAAGCCTACGCATACCGGGCGGCGCCGGAGAACACGGCCCGCGGGAATCATCAGAAACATCGGGATCTACGAGACGGCCGCGGAAATCCACAGCCGCGTCGTGCACAAGCACAACCCTACGGCGCTGGCCGCCCACCGCCTCGGCCAGTGGGAGGCGGTCGTCGTTCTTTCCGTACATCAAGTACGGCAGCATGAGTGAGGTGCTACCTCTACCGTCAGCACAGGGAGGTGTGCAAGACGTGCGGCCAGGTGGGCCACCGCCCAGGCGCACCGCCCGAGTCTGTTTCGCCTGGGGCAAAGCAACGCAAACCCCGGCCAAGACCACCAACAGCACTGCAAGCCCAACTGCAAGCTGTGCGGCGGCCCGCACGCCACGGGCACCAAGAACTGCAAGAAAAATTTCAAGACGCCGTTTCAAGTGAAGAAGCGGCAGTGGCAACGCAAGCTCGAAGCCGAGAGAGGCCCACGTGGCGCCGCCGCCGCCGTGCCGCGCGCTGAAGGTCAGAATACAGAGGGATGATTTCCCGGAACTCGCCCCGCGCAAGGCCGATAACCGCGGGAGGGAGAAAAGCAGAAACCGGAGCCCGTCTGCCGGCCGCGCGGCGAGCCGCGATAGGCGCAGAGGCAAATCACGCGACCCCACGGGGCCGCCGTCGCCACGGGCAGCACAGCTGCGGTGGGGCGCCAAAGGTCACAGTCTAAAGCGCGGCGCCGCTCCAGCTCGCGGCACAACAGCACGAGACGCCCCGCCGCAACACACCCGAAAAATGTTCTTCAATTATCCGCACATTCCGGTCATTTTGTTCCTCATCAGCTTCGTGAGGTCAGGCTAGTGTGGGTTCCAGGCCATGCAGGAATCTCATACAATGAAGTGGCTGATCAATTAGCCAGTCTGTCTCTTGGTGGCCCCGTGGTCGTGCGATGCCCAAATGACAGCTTCCTATTGGGGGCGAGAATCAAGCGTTTCCGAATACTACACAATCATCGGCAAGACGCCCTTCTCTCTTCTAGGAGATTATAGCCACTTTCGTCATGCACGGAAGCCGATGTTTTGTGAATCAAGGATATGCGAGGTAGGAATCACTATATATTTTCGATGCAAAATCTTCCCCCTTACATTTCTATCTTCATGAATATAATGCCCTTTCTCCAATGAACCGGAAAATAAAGAATACTTAATTTTCAATTGCCGCAGCTCCTCCCCAATGCAACGCACACATTTAGAGTAAGCCTTTAACCGTCTCCACCGTCCGCTCTCTACATCCCTGTTCTGTCACTAGGAGGTTCTACCCTAGGAGCTTCCCACAGGGTTGTTGTGTCTGCGCGTCATATGTTACGGCTACAGGCCGGTTTCATTGCTAGTCAGTTAAACGTTCAAATTTATTTGTTTTAAGAGCGGAGCTGTGTGAACAGCGTCTTCGTCCGTTGCAGGAAAAAATACCAAGAAAATTGCGGGGCGCTCGTGAGCGCGTGCCTCGCGGCGACCCGAGCGTCGTTCCCGGCACCTGCAACGGCTTTAGCAAAAAAGAAACTGGCAAAAACCCCGAGGAGCGAGAAAATGACGAGCGCTGGTGAGCGCGTGCCTTCCGGCGACCGCCGAGACCCCGGCTCGCGCAGTGGCTTTAGCAAAAACAAACAAAACAAAAAAAAAAACTCCAGCGCTGTCGTCAGCGTTACCGCCTACCGTATGTAATTCTTGCATGAGAACACGACGATTCGATGCATGACGGTGACTACTACTATCACAGTGTAAAGCAACGACAGACATGTAAATAAACAACTTCAAACTGTAGAAATGCGTGGTGATGTGTCCTTCAGTGCCCACGTATAAAGAAATCCTGCAGTTTCCCTACGGTTCAAGCCTTGCGCGACTTAGTGCAAGCTTCGCCAGTCGAGCTGGGGAAGTCTACAATGCTGAGGATGACTTTGCATCCACCCCTCTCCGCGAAGAAGACGACCTCTTCGATGCATATGACGACAATTACTAGCACCCCAACTATGCAAATTAACAGTGATACTGACACTGAACTATGTGTCTGGCAATTCTCGCCTACAACAGCTTCGCCATTCAAGCCAGGCGCGGGAGGGCAAGCTTCCATGAATTCTTTTTCTCTGCCTGAATATACTTTTTAATTCTAAATAAAAATGAATATTTTCGGTTCCTTTTCTATTTTGGCATCTAAATAACATAGGTCACATCCTGATCAGGCACTGTTGAGATTCAGAGCGGCGCTACCCTGTTGCTGGCGTGCTGCAAGTGTGGTGTAGTGCGGGGAAGCTTGTGTGCTGCAGGAAAGCCAGCCCTCCTCAAACAAGTTAGGGCAAGCGGGCGCGTGTGAAAACTTGACTCCGCGAACAGACTCCGCTCGCCGTGATCTTCTTTCCCCCTCTCTCAGACCTCAGACTCAACGTGCGCCAGCTCTCACGGACCCGAGAAAGAGTGTTCTTGTGTATCTGTACTCTGTTCCGGCCGTGTGCTAAAGCACTGGTGGAGCAGCGGTACCGTTGCCACATCTGTGTATAAATCCCACCGTCTCGGTGGTTAGAATCAGTCGACTTTTGGGGCTGAATTAAGAGCGCCGATCTGCCCGTCGCCTCATGCTGTTCCTGTATCGTCGCTATTAATCTCTCGCCATGCAGTAAACCAGTTTAAGTTTTTCTTTCGGTTTTTTGTCGTCACACCAAGGCAGCAACTTTTGCCGCTCGTCCACCACGCTACCACTACATGGCGGAGGTGGCGGAGCTCGGTTAGGGGGCGACTTCACCAATGTACAGTACAGAGCTTCTTGGTCAATCCCCCGAGTTGGTGGTGTGATGTTCTGAGGCAACCGACGAACCAACCAACCCATTGTCTCAGCCCTACGAAAGTTGAACACTTCCACTGTCTCGAGCATACCTCGGCAAAACGGCACGCCACTTACTCGCACCCACGCTCATCACTCGCCATGTCCACTCGCACTCACTCGTGCTCCCACTCCTCTCCTCGTCACCACCACTAGCACTCACTCACTCACTCACTCACCACCCTCCTTCACCACTCGCACGCGGGTGTGCGCAGCAGTTCCTCAATATGCCATGACACTGAAAACTATAAGTGCATTATCAGAAGTTCAACAAAATCGTAATCCTAATTCAACACGACACCAGAGAGAGAACTCCACAGTGCCCCATAGCAGGAGAGCAGTGACACATATTCCCGAAACTACACGCAATCGCGCCGTTAACAACCATCACAGCTGGCGGCTCCTGCCATGAATGCCCACACAGCAGTACAGAGCTCAAGAGTGAGCGCTCACCACAGTAGCCCCGCATGGCGCAATGGATAGCACTCAGTGTTGGCGCGGTGCAGTGCGTATGAAGCGAAGGGGCGTCAGCCAGCCAGGGCCGAGCCCGCGGTGGTGGTAAGTCCTCGCACGCGAGTCAGTGCGGGCAGTCAAGCGAGGGGAGCGGGAGGGGACTGCGAGTGGCGCTGGCACTCACTCGCACTCGCCAGTCCGAGACGATGGCGAGGCTCAATCACCACTCACTCGGGAGTGTTGAGTTGGGGGTGTGTGAGTTCACTCGTGAGTGGTCCGGCCGACCTATGGTTTTGAGTGATAATTTCAAATTCGCTTTCTGTCTGCTTGGCTCTTACAGCCCCTAAAGGTAACAGTTATCTCCGAAAGTGTTCTTTTCCCCGGGGATTCTCCTCCAAGCCGCAGTAGCGCTGAGGATCTGACCCCGGGTATCCTCAACCGACAAACTCAGCCTCCGATACAAAAACTGCACATTTATTTACAGCCCAGCGGGCGGCTAAGAAACAGGACTCGTGCGGAGCCCGAAGACGACGGGCCGAGCTCTCCTGCGCCCGGACCGCGTCTCTCTGTCTCATCTTCCCTTCCTCCTGCCGCTGACGGCCGGGGAAGAAGGAAAAGCCAGTCGTCTTCGTCGGTGGCCATCCCATGTGGTGGCGGTTAAGACATCTGGTGCTCGCAGGCGCGGACTTCCTCGGAATTCGTGGCGTTTCAAGGTGCCGCGCGACACGTGCATTTCATTTGTGCGCTGCTCGTCCCAGGGCCCGCGCCAGTTCGGGCGTCGAAGCGCCCGACACCTCCACCGCCACTGTGAAACATAACTCCAGGAATGTTTCACACACACGACACACCACACACATTTTTCGCAGGTGCACCCTCGGTCCTTCAATTGCCAATACAACAATTAGCATGGCCAGTGCCCCTTGACCCTGGCTACAGGTCACCATGTCAAATAGCCACAATCCTCATCTAGCTCATTCAGAGCGAACGGCCTTTAAAAGGCGGTACGCACCGGCCGTCGTCGTCCGAAAACGCCCTTGCCATGCGCCGCACACCCTCACACAACAGTATCAGGGGCCCCTCTCCTCCTTGCTTTCTCGCTCGAGAAGGCACCGGTGCTGGCTGGACGGCATGCGTTGCAGCCAAGCTGCACTCAGGTGAAGCTGACCGACGCTTTCGCCTCTTTCTGGCGCGAACCTCGGGATCGGCCGCTTCTGCGCTCGGAGCGCCGTGCTGCCCAACGCACCGTTGGTCAGCGTAAGCAGCAAAGGGCTGCTTAGCGGCCACATTACCGCTGACACTGACTGTCTGTTCAGCTACGGCTGCAGTCCTACCTGCAACTGCCTGGGTTGCATTACATAAGCAGCCGTACACTGATTTACACTTTCCTCTTTCAATTCGTTGGAGCTCCCCATGGCAGTCACATTTTCGGGTCTCGACATTTGGGGACCCCCAGAAACACAAGATGCAGTGTGCGCGACACCAACTGCATCCGACTCGCGCGATTCCCGTGCTGCTGCATCCCGCAAAGCACTGGCCGCTCGCCCACGCTTTCGGAATGTTCTGCGTCTCCGCACGCTGCGACGACGGGCTCACGCTCTTGGGAACCCTCGTGTTCGCCGCTACCGAACCACTGTTCACGCACGAAGCGCCGTTGTCTACCACACACCGTTGTGTGACGCAAGGAGTAGCGAGGGGCTCATCGGCAACATGAACACTAACATGCGACGCAGCGGAGCCTTTCTCTCTTGCCATCAGCTTCATCACGGGCATGCGCACACTCTCATTCACCTTTGACTGCCTGTCATTTACCAATGCAGCCTCGCGCGTAACACCTTCCTTCACCTCCATCTTCATTTCGGTGAAATTCTCTACGCGGGATGCTTCACTATCCTGCTCCCCGGTTGCAGGAATCTCAACGCCCACGAAGGAACGTGCGCCACTATCCTCTCTTCGCCTTTCCCGCGAGATTCTGATCGTGCCGAATCCCGCGAAACAGGACGCTCATGCACGCCCAGTGAATAGGTTCCACCCAGCGCATCTTCTTTCGCCGCGTACTGGCGCCCCCAGTCCACTCTCTCCCTCAGTGCTGAACATTATTCGTTCAGCAATCGGTGAGGCAGAAACATTGTTAGCTCTCTTAAAACGTTCACTCTTGGAACGTTCCGCCGCTAACTCTGCCTCAGCGATTCTCAATTTCGCCAGCAATAGCGCCTTCTGCTCAGCGAACGACATGACTGACTTAATCCTGACGCTTGCTGCCTCGTCAGCCCTCACACTCAGCTCCATCTCACCATGCCTAGCTAGCCGCCCCCCATTATCTCAGGGCTGCTCATGAAGCACCCCCTACATGTCATGGTGAGCCACGCACCCAGGATCAAGAGAGGCACCGACCTGCATAGCTCGGGGCCTGTAGAGATGGGCTGGATCCGTCGAGGTGGCGATCCGTATCCACGCGGCGCCGGCCGCGTTCTCGTTCTCGGGGCTGGAGGGGTGATCCGGGTCCTTCCGATGAGGCGTCCGCACACGGCACTAGAAGTCACCGCCTTCTGCCGTGGCCAGCTCACTCACTGCTCCAGCCGTCCTCGTTCAGCAGGCTGCTGCTCTCCGTTGAGTCTGCTGAGCGCCGATCGCCGCTTCTTCTTCTCCGCGGCTGCGAGCTCGCTGCTCCTGCCGATCTTGTTCAGCAGACCGCGATTTCTCCGCCTGCTCCGTCCGTCCAGGGGCTCGCCTCGCCCGCCAGCTGGCTGAGTCGTCACTGTTGAAGATCGTGCCGACTGCGCCAGTTATCTTCCCGAGTGTTCTTTTCCCCGGGGCTTCTCCTCCAAGCCGCAGTAGCGCTGAGGATCTGACCCCGAGTATCAACCAACAAATTCAGCTTCCGATACAAAAACTGTACATTTATTTACAGCCCGGCGGGCGGCTAAAAAACAGTACTCGGGCGGAGCTCGAAGACGACGGGCCGAGCTCTCCTGCGCCCGGACCGCGTCTCTCTGTCTCATCTTCCCTTCCTCCTGCCACTGACGGCCGGGGAAGAAGAAAAAGCCAGTCGTCTTCGTCGGTGGCCATCCCATGTGGTGGCGGTTAAGACATCTGGTGCGCGCAGGCGCGGACTTCCTCGGAATGCGCGGCGTTTCAAGGCGCCGCGCGACACGTGCATTTCATTTGTGCGCTGCTCGTCCCAGGGCCCGCGCCAGTTCGTGCGTCGAAGCGCCCGACAGTAACCGTCTCCGATTAATGTTAAGGCCACTCCTTCCACTTCATCTGACCCTAAATTAACCTCGTTTTGGTTTGAGGGAATACGTGTAGATCTTTAATTGAAGCCACTGACTCACTTGAAAAAATAGCGCTGTCCGGGCCTGCCATAGAGGTCACAGAGCCAACATCTTTAATTGTTGCGGCAAATTATCGTAAAATGCTAAAGCTTCAAGAAAAACAGGATGAGAGATTTCTTCCCAGCGCAAATTCTCCTGGAAATCCGAATCGGGCCCTTGACGTAACCTAGAGGTTTTCTAACCAATTTTCGCTTTCGACTTCCTCAGTAAAGCAGGTATCTTAAGTAGGTCTCATCTGGCGCAAATGGCCTTGAGTAGTTACTGTAATGAGCTCGAGTCCGTCAAACATCGACTATTATCCTGTCGAAGATTTTCAAAGATCAGGTATCAATCGTATCCTTGAGGTGCCGCTTCATATATTGGGATTGCCATACCAGTGCCGGCTTTCCATACATTCGAAGCTTCCCAAACGGGGTTCTGCCACCTGGATGTATGTTTTGCATGCCCTCCTCCCTTTCATTGAAGAAACAAAATTAAGTCGATCCGCACTAGAACTGAATTCTGTTACTCTCGCCACTTATGAAATTTCTGTTATTAATTTTTTTTTCAATTTTCAAGAGTTTTTAATATTCTTTGTCTCGGTTATATGGTTTCTAAATTCTTTCCTACCACCTTAATTGTCCTTATACAGAGAGAGAGAGATAGAGAGAGAGAGAGAGACGCTTATTGTACTGGGTAAGCAGGAGGATGCTCTTAGGGCCTCTATCCAGTGAGAGGCATCCTTAGTCTGAAATGCCGTGGTGCTGGCTGGCAAGTCCGGGCCCGTTCCACCAGTCGGCGCTGGTTCGAGAGCTCGGATAACCTATTAGGTTAGGTGAATGGTAGGGCAAACAAGTAGAATAACACACATGACAACCGACGTCCTGATAGAAAGGGAAGGCCTCTAATCGTCATCATCATCTTTGGTTGATTGATTGATTGTAAGGTTTAACGCGCCGACGCAACGCAGGCGATGAGGCGCGCCGTAGTGGAGGGCTCCGGATTAATTTGACCACCTGGGGATCTTTAACGTGCGCCGAAATCTCGTACACACGGGCGTTTTTTGCTTTTCGCCTCCATCAGAAAGCGAGCCGCTGCGGCCGGGAATCGAACCCGCGACCTCGTGCTCAGCAGCGCAACGCCTTAGCCACTGAGCCACCGCGGCGGGTATCATCATCTTTGGAGCTGATCAGCTCCTCCACCTACTGCTCATAGGTAGGGTTGGGATTTGGGGTTAAAGTAGGGGTCCGTTGGCACTCTCATACCAACAGCGTAACAAAATAAGATACTTTTTGTCCCTTTCCTCAACCACTGGTGTTTGGCCCAATCTCTGGTGAACGTGTTGCGACATTGCTTTGCTCAGCCCGCTACCAGCGCGGCACAGAGCTGACCGACGAAGTTGTCGAGCCGGCAGTGAGTTAAAGGAACAGACAACCGATTTTTGTCGAATATATGTTCTTTATCCCAAATGAAAGGGGGAGGAGGAGCGCCGCAGGGGCGCCGAGTAAATCCGCTTCACCGGAATGAAAATTGGGGGGTTAGACATATAGTGCTTCGCAGTAAAATCCAAGAAAATGCCGAGCGCACGTGAGAGCGGGCCTCGCGGTGACCGCCCAACAACGGCTCGCGCCGTGGCTTGAGGAAAAAAAAAAAAAAAACGAGCGCACGTCTGTCAAGCAAATTAAAGACGCTCCTTTGTTCGTTCGTCCTCGTGTCGTCGTGCGCTTGCGCTCGGTGCGTAGAAGACCCTCGCGCGCAGCGTCTGCGAAGTTTTCGACATGATATATTCGCACGACCGAGGTAGAGGCCAGTAAAGAACGATACTAAAACTCAGTTTGTGTCCGTCAATGATCACCTACAACAGCTTCGCCATTCAAGTCTTGCGCGTGTGTGAAAGCTTCCCTGAATTTTTAAAGCGAAGTTTCAGTGTTCTCACTGATGACGTCTGTAACGCGAAAACGCCGAAGTGAAAGAAAAAAATCCCACGCCATCTCCACTAGCATGAAACCTGGGGAGGGGCGAAGCATGCAGTGTACGCTGGTGTTTCCCCCAGCAAAATCGCTGGTAATGGAAAATGAGAGACAGAAGACGATTTTTTTCAACTATATACATATGTACATTTATTGGTATACAATCAGTTAATCGCGTAGTTGATCCCAGTCAGTACGCATAATGAATTTCTCGGGTTCTTCTCCATCATCCGAATTGCTCCTGATGTTGATAAGGCTCCTGCGCTTCCAAGTCGTAAATCGTGCCGAGTTCAGGTAGAGGTATACAGCTTTGCTGTAAAAGTCTCGTGTATTTGAAGCACGAGCGTTCCAGCGCGGGGCGTTGGAAGACGAGTGTCTACTACTACACTACTGCGGGGGCCTTGGCCCTAACCTTGGCGACTCTGGCGCAACTTTCCACTGGGACCTTTCAAAGCTCTCCCCAAGGCACCGATACCCGGGATGGGTCACGTCGAAGTAGCAGGTGAGGAAATCTCACCGGAAGAGTGTACAGCAGAGGCAGGCTGGCGCGTGCACACGGGCGCTCACCAAGCTAGTCCTAACGGCGACGAGCATGGCCAAAGTCGGCGCAGGAGACCGAGGCAACAGTCTCCAGCCGCGTCCGAGAGAAAGGAAACCTCTTCAGCTACCAGCCCTCCCACGCGAGGACATTAAAATCATTCTGCGGGCACGAGAGGGCCTTGACGTTACCAAGGCAAGCTCCGCGGGACTACGCGGACGGCATATTTCGCGTCATCGGCGTCGCGGAGCAGGAAACCGAGGGATACCTGCAACAAGCCAACGCAGAGAAGAACCTTATCGTTACAAGCGCACGAAGCATGGAACCAGCCAAGTAGTACAATTCACATACAGAAATCTGCATCGCAGGAAAGTCTTACAAAGTCACCGCGTGCGCCACGCCGCTACGGCAAAGGTGTTGTTATACATAATATCCCCGGGTATGACACCGCGGAAGACATCACAAGAAGCCATCACAAGAAGAAGACATCACAAGGGGGGGGGGGGGATACAAGGGAGGAAGTACGAGAGATCGTTCAAGCTCCTTCCCCCGCCCACTTATCCGCGAGTCGAGGATAGACAACGACGGAGGGCAGCGACCGCAGCACCGATCGATATCCAAGCCAAGACGTCGAAGCCCTAGCATTCAGGCCCGGCAACTGTCAAGGTCGACATCCCGAGGGGGCCGACACCAGACCCTAGGAGGAAACAAGGCCAGCTGGACTAGCACGGTCTCGCACAGTTTCTCTTAGTGCTCTTACTTTTATCCTGTCCAGGTCAATGAGGTTCCTAAGGATGTTCCAAGTTTTTGGAAGGCCCCATCTGTGGTTCCATACTTTCGCACGCGCTGTACCAATTTTGGCGCGCCGGCTGGTTCGCATTAGTCCTCTATTTTTGTATTAAGAATTGCCAGCTGTCTCCGGCAGTGCGCGGTTTAGCTTTTGTTTGCTTAGCTTTCTCTGCAGGCCTCTCTTCGCTTCAAATATAAGTGGAAGCTTTGCGTCGCCCCTGGCTTCTTCTGGAATGGCCTTGGTTACTGTCTTCACGCATGTGTGAAGCTGTTGCACCCCATGATTTCAATATCATCAATTTCCTGCATTTCTGCTTTACCTTTGTGGGCATCCCGTTCGGTTGCTCTTATCTTCCTAAACTCGTCCCACTCGGTAATTCTTGCGCTGGGGGTTTGCGAATAAAGTAAAATATTGCACGCCTACCAGGCAACGGACTACGATCTAATCAAAGAATACGTTGCAGATATATCGGGACCAAATTCGAAAGAAAACCTCAAAACACACACGCGGGAGCTTTGAATAAGATTCTCGATCGTACTTTCACCACGGCAGAGGTGCGGGAAGCCATACTGCATGGATCTCCGCACTAAATACGCCTCCAGAACCAGACGGGGTAACGAACAAGATGCTGAGAATCTCTGGACGATTCCATCGAGGCTCTCTTAAAGCGACACTGAAGTGAATTTGTCAAGCTCCCAGTTTTTGCTTGCACTGCATAGACTGGCTCAAATTAACACTCCTTTCATCGTTTATCCGGTTGATAAGTCGGTAATTATTTTATAAAGCGCGAAGAAGAAAAACTACCATGCGTGGTCTGCGGCGGCCGCCCCAAATCTAAAGGCTGTGACGACGGGAGGAAAAGCACCGTGATTGGACGATGTCCAAGTTTAGCATTCAAACAATTTTCGGTTTCGGTTCTGTAAAACAACATGCTTGACATCCGACGGCAGCGTTGGATGGGCATTCTCGATATCTCAGTAATCGTCGTACCGCGCTTCTGCCATGTGTCGGCTGTAAAATGCCTAAGATAAGCCTCCCAGGACGGCTTGGAATCGTAGCAATCACTAGCCGAGGCCTATGCAGTGGATGAGCGCCCTCCGTGTCACTGCAGACGCTCAAATGCCATGCGATTTCCCCTCATATTTGAAGCTTGCCTCACTCATGCCTGTATCGTAAAAAGCGTGTTCGCACCAGGCTAAGGGTTCTGTTGATTCTGGCCTTGTGCCCACTGCCCGCAAGCAGTTGGTGCTTATGGCAACAGCACGCCAACGAGAACTCGCTAGCGCGTCAGTGGCAGCCTGCGTGGGTTCTGTGAACTAGTTCGTGGAGCAGTGAACGTTAGGTCCAAAAATGGTGAAACTCAGTATAGAAACATCGGCCGAAAACGAAAAAGTCAACTTACAAAAAAAATGTACCCTCGGGATTCGAAGTTATGACTTGCAAATAACGTACCTAGCGCTCCGGACTACTCGGCCACGGGCCTTTTTTTTTCTTTAATGCAAGGAAATTTTAGAAAACTTTAGGAGACAAGACACTTAACACACAATATAAACACTAACAGACAGCAAAGGGCGAGTACATCAGTCGAACAAAGATCAGCACCATTTCAAAACTCAGGCAAGCAAACGCACGCATCCAGAAGAGGCAGCCACTCCGGTGGATCACTCTGCGCAGCATAAACGCTCCGCAAAAACCCGAAAAATGCACTTGGTCGGCCTAGAGGGTTCCGCATGCCGATCAGTCATGCGGCACTTTCACAAACTAAACAATCCTAGGAGAACGAAAACGTCATATGGCACCCGATTAACATCTTCAAATGGCAGGAAGCGAATGGTGTACGGGGTGATGTCATGTTCTTTTTTAGTGTCCGCTGCAAAACGTCCCAGAAGAACACAGCGTCCCGGCACAACACAAAACAATGATCAATTGTCTCTGGTTGATTACAGAGGCGATCGACAATTGTCCGACCAAGGAATAGACATTTCCTTTTCGCACAGCCATGTCTTAAGTGGAAGTGTGGAAGAATGAAGCTTGAAGGAAAACTTTTTTGCATTTGGCCATGGGCCAGCGCTACCAGCTTTGGAAACATAAGGTATATAATGTATAACCAGTTTACACTTTTATTTAGTTTTAGGATTTCAAGCAGCTTACATAACTATTTGTTGTATAGCACTCGTGCAGTAAGCGTCCCCCACATTTCCACAATATCTGACGTCTAGCAATTGCATTTCTTAGACGGAAAAGCGTTCGCAGATGTATGGTCATGCTGCTGACCGCTGTGCTTGTTCTCCCAGCGCAAAAACGTGCTTTGTGCTCTCTAGTTTTGCGCTGTACGGTCAAAGTATCAGTTGATTTTATTTCCTTAGTACCTATATTGACTTCGCTTACTCTTCTGCCACCTTCAAGTGGCCTTAGATTTTCCTACTAGCGTACCAGCCAGCGAAGCGTCGCATGTACGCTTGTGCAGCGCTTGTGTGGAGCGACCTTGACTTGGAGCTAGATACAGTGTACAAACTAAAAAAATAAAGAAAGGCACATTCTTCCATTCACAAACGTGTCGTGGCTTTGTTTCAAATGAGCGAACGAATTGCGACGACCCGTCGGCGGACGGCGGACTAAACGCTGGGCCGACTGATTCTGCCGGAAGGTCGGCGAGCCGTGCAGTAGCTCAGACAAGCCAAGTCATCTCCTCCTGACGTCACACGAAAACGCCACAGAAAATGGACGAGGATGCAGAGAGGAGGCCAGCATTTTCGAATTGATTTTTCTACTAAATAAATTCGCGTAAACGCGCTCAGAACGGTCGAAACGTGGCCTATATAGGGACTCCGGACTACAATTTGCGCTAGTTATCCCGCAATGATTACAAATCACTTCAGTGTCCCTTTATATGTGAACAAATGCTGGCAGGAGGGCAAAATTTCCAGGCAATGGAAGATCACTAAGGCGGTCATGATCCCGAAACCAGGCAAAACCAGGCCAGGCAAAACACTCCACCTAGAGAACATGCGGCCCATCTTCCTTACTTCGTGTGTAAGGAAGTTAATGGAGCACGTGGTCTTAAACAGAATAAATACGTACATCGATCAGAAGGGACTGCTCCCGCCTACTATGAGGTTTTTCTGCCTAGGCTCTCGACTCAGAACTTAATGCTGAGGCTCCCCATGGGATGCTCCCCACTAGACACCTGGGCCATGTGGGGCTCAACCTCACAAAGGCATTCGACAATGTAAAACACAATGCAATTCTAGAGAAAATTTAGAACAATTAGAAGTAGGTCAAAAGACGTACGCCTACACCAGAGATTTTTTTATCTTACAGGAAGGCCACCCTGACGGTAAAAAAAAAGGGGGGGGGGGGGTTGAATCTGGCGTGTTGCAGCTGGAGAGCAGAGGCAAGCCGCAAGGCTCAGTTTTCTCGCTGTCCTCTTTAATGTCGCTATGATCGGCCTACCGGAAATCTTAGAGAAAATACAAGGTCTACCTCACAGCCTGCACGCTGACGATGTTACTCTCTGGGTAGAGGGGGGAAGTGATGATCACTTGCAGAATATATTTCAGGAAGCAATAAATGCAACAAAAGAGTACATCAAACCGAAAGGCTTAGATTGCTCCCCCCAAAATTGGAGGGGCTGCTCTATCTGCCGACGCGGAAAGGACGAAAAAAAAAGAAGCACCCGCCGAAAAACCACAAATTCAGCTAGTATGCACTAGTAGGGGGGGGGGGGGGGACCAATCCCTTTAGTAAAATGCATTAGTGTCTTGGGCATGCGAATTCAGCAGAACGACCATAATTATGAGATAATCCGGGCACTTGAAAAAAAATTTATTCAGTGTAATGTAATGATCATCGTAGTGAGTGTGTAGTTTTCTGAGTGAGCGAGAGAGCGAAAGAACGTACGGACGTACGTACGAACGAACCATGGAAGGAACGAACGAACGAACCATGGAGGGAACGAGCGAGTGAAGCAACGAACGTCGCAAATGAGCTGCTGTAGCAGCGCACGGTACATCTACACCAAACGGTCATTAATTTTCATATTTGCCGCGCTTTCGAGGCGCTTTTTCAAAGAAAGTGCTACGAGTTGTGCCGCGCCTCCGCCAGATGGCGCCACGGGTCCCGCGACCGAGAGAAGACGCAGTGAAACATCCCCCTCGCGAGGGGCACGATCAAATGCAGAGCATTTCCGGGGGCGCACGACGTTAAGTAGTTTGCGTTACGTTAATGTTGTTGCACTTGTGGCAACTGCTGACGAGAGAGCGCTCGTCAGCAGTAATTTGAATGAGTCAACGATATAAGGCGCGTTCCTAGCGTCCCATTCTGTGTCGGCTTTGTGGCGCAGTTGGTAGAGCACCATGTACATTGCGTTCCGCCCGCAGGGTCGAGGGATCGAAACCTGGCGCCGGATAGTATTTTTTTATATATAGTAGGGAGGGGTGCGGTGCGGACTACGGACGTCAACGCGGGTGACATCGTGAGTTACTGAAATGCTCTGCATTTAAAATAAAGCGGATACGCACAACGCTCAAGTAGTTCGACGGACACCGTTGCGTTAGGACACACAAATGACCAATTCCTACTGAACGTTTAACACTCCCTCTCACGCTGTTATGAATAAGCTGCACTTTAGTTTAAGTACGCTTTGTTTCGTGGCACGTGGTGCTGTGGCTCTTCAGGTAACTACTTTTTTGCTGCGTTTTGGCCTGTTCACCGCGCTCTAACCGTCGTAATCCGTCATGTTGGGGAACCGCCGCGGGCAACGACCGCAGTGCTGCGCTCGAGTGGTGCTGCTTGCGCGCCGGGTGCGCATGTATACACGCAAAATAACGCACACGAGTGCTCTACAGTGAGACTTCATGCAGCGGTATGCAACAACAGGTAAGGCTGGGGGCATTTACACCTACAAATACTTTTTATTCAAATGTGATACTTGACACAAGCTTGAAAATGTTTTGGAACTACTTTTTTGTTGTGCGCTGCGCGTGAAAACAAATTCAAAAACACGCAAATTTCAGTAATATTTTGAGTGAACTTGAGTGGTCATTCAACTAACAAGGAAATGCCAAGACGTGTGTAAAGGAACTCATAAATACCTGCGTCGCATATAGGCTACTAGTCTTCATAAAATTTTATGATCAAAAATTACGTCTGAATGAGCGCGCTGTCCAGTGCGATTTTTTGCGCACCGGCCAATGCGTGTCCTCAAGGCCGGTCGTATAGCGCGCGTTGTCCACGAATGGCTTTTGCGTACAGGCCGGCGTCTGGCTAGAGTGTACACTCTAGTCTGGCCAAGCTATCGGAAGCCAAAGGGAAGCCAAGGGGCGTCCAATGATTGGCTATCGGCCTATGCTGCTTGGGTTGTGCCCCCTCTTCCTCGTCGTCACGTTGTCAAGCGCTGTTTAGGATGGACGGATACCAACTAGCCCAGCTGCCAATTTTGTTGCATGCTTGGGTTGGCGCAAGACGCGCAAGAGACACATTTCTTCAGGCGATCAAGTAACGTTGATCCAAAAGAGAGCGAAACTTCATACAATCTTTTAGATGCGACGCTGAGAGGAGCATCTCTTGCCGGCGGCCCTGTCCTGCGTCCGTCGTCGTCGTCCGCGTCCGCACATCTGCGTCTCTCCTCCGCTCACCCCCTCTCCTCTCTCCGATAGCGAACACTCTCGCCCAACATCTGCGGGCGCGTGGCGCAGCGCACTCTCACTCCGCCGGTGGGCGGCGCTGCGCGCTGTGCGCATGTGCAGTACTCTCTCTCTCCGCGGTCTCCTCTCCTTCGGGTGCGCTGCGCATATAAGCGGAGTGCCGCGCTCCGGCCGGTCTCTCAGTCGACAGTCGCCCGCGCTTGCGCTTGCTCTCTCGCAGTACCGACGATTGCTTGATGCGACGGTTCCTTGAGTGAGTGGCATATGCCGCAACCCAATACCAGCAACATGCCAAACGCTAAAGACCGACGACTGGTTAGTGCGACACGTGGCGTGCGACACGTGGCTGACACCAACGGGTTCCACTTGGTCTCGGACACTGCGTACCCCACCACCGTCCGTGGGTCGCCTATAGACTTGGTGTTTGCTGATCGCAAGGACAATTGATCGCGCCCGTGCTACGCGAACCTCTGACGGTGCATTTCACGGACCATATACAGTGTGTTGCGACGATAACTGGAACACTTTAAAATTTTTTCCTGAGCGATCCGCCGCTCTGTTCGCGCTCAAACTTGCTACGAAGGTCGCATTTTGTGGTCTATTTTGTTTGACACCGGGAACAACGACGGTACTTACCTGGTATTTCTGAAAATGAATAAAAACGATTTTCGCCTATGGGAAAATGGCGGCGATTTGGACGTGCGAGCCCGAAAACCGGGTTTTCGGATCGTCTGTTAGCTCATTTCTAGGTGCATTTTCTGATCGTCTGCTGCACCATTTGGCTCCGTACGTGAATCCCAAACATGCGTTTCACTCTGCAGGTGGTTCCGTCGTTCCAACATCAACTTGCGCTGGCTCGCACGTCCAAATCAGCCGCTGATTTCCCATAGGCGAAAATCGTTTTTATTTATTTTCAGAATACACAGGTAAGTACCGTTGTTGTTCCCGGTGTCAAACAAAATAGACCACAAAATGCGACCTTTGTGTGAAGTTTGAGCGCGAACAGAGCGGCGGATCGCTCAGGAAAAATTTTTAAAGTGTTCCAGTTATCGTCGCAACCCGCCGCGGTGGCTCAGTGGCTAAGGCGTTGCGCTGCTGAGCGCGAGGTCGCGGGTTCGATTCCCGGCCGCGGCGGCCGCTTTTCTGATGGAGGCGAAAAGCAAAAACGCCCGTGTGTTCGAGATTTCGGCGCACGATAAAGATCCCCAGGTGGTCAAAATTAATCCGGAGCCCTCCACTACGGCGCGCCTCATCGCCTGCGTTGCGTCGGCGCGTTAAACCCCTCAATCAATCAATCAGTTATCGTCGCAACACCCTGTATAAAGCCTCCGTCTAAACGACAACAACAACGTCTCTCATTATGCTCAAAATTACGCCCGCATCCCCTCGCGTGGAACCCAACGATGTGATTGAAACGCACGTTCACTTCGCGTTTCACGCAATTCGACTAACGGAACCCCCTTCAGCCTTCAGCGTCGCATCCTCCGTGGTCGCATCACATCAGGGTTCCCGCGAGGGGAGGTGGGTAGCGTCACTAAATAAAGGCTAGGCGTAATTTTTTTGTCGTATCTTTATTTATTTTAATCGCTTTTAGTAACTATTCGAGCCAACGTCACTAGAGTTTATTCTAGTAACGTTGATTCGAGCTATGGCGTGATCACAAAAAAAAAAAAAAAAAAAAAACCCGGCCGGGACCGTCGGGTATGACGCATTAGGACAGCGAAGCGCTACGCCAGTGCTACCGATGCCGCCGATTCGCTCATTCGTCAAGTTCGAACTCAAGCCAGCGCAGTAATGAATAAAATAGTCACTCTTCTTCGTTAATTTTCTTTTGAATTCGATTATGTTACCCCCCCCCCCCCCCCCCCACCCCTCCCAGCTTACTAGGTGGTGTCTGGACATCTTATTTTACTGTTACGCAATACTGCCAAACATAAAAACCAAACAGAGGAAGTTATTTTTATGCCACTTGATCACTTGGAAACACTTAAAACGATTATTTAGTTCACTAGAATACGGTTTTGAACCATTTGAGCCTCGCGTCGTGCGAAACTGCGCCTGCTGCAAATTCACGGAGATATTTATGATATTTAGAACGCAAAGAAAAGACTCGGGATGTTGGCGGCATGTTCGGTTGGTGCGGTGTTCTGTAGTACAGTCTTTAAATGGGTTTAACAGTACTGTCGTTCTATTAGATGCGCTCAATAGCACTGGTAGCCCGATAGCACTGGTAACAGGTGTTTTTGACACCTTCGAACATTTACACCCAGTTGCAACCTTAGAGGGGACGCCGTCAGTTCGCGGGCCTGCTCCAGCGTTCCGGCGCTGCAGGACTCAGGTATTCAGCTCTGCTTGTGTTTGTTTTCTTTGCACCCCCGCCGCAATGGTCTCTCTGGGGCTGCGCTGACGAACAGCGTTTGGACCTGTCAAAACACGGTCCAAACGCTGTTCGCCCGGCCGCCATTGTCAGCGGCGCGCTGTCAAGTCAGTAATTGTCAGTTCGCCGAGCCCACCGCCGCCGGTGTTTTGTGGCTCTCTGCTTTTGTTTCCCGAACCACGTTTAGCCGCATGGCTACGAGGTTCGTGTCTATGGGAGCACTGAACAAGTGGAATGCTCTAGGGCACACCGCCTGACAGAATCGGACGCTGTGCCTTGGCCGTCGCGTTCGCCACGTGCTGCCAGGAGTCCAGGACGCAGTGTCTAGACTGGCGTCCGACGGCTCGGTAAGTTTGTGCCGTGTGGACCAGCTGTTGTTAAATGCATAAAGTTGGGCTAGTTTGTTCCTTGTTACATCGGCCATAAGGGCCATGCGCGCACGCGGGAGCTCAAAACCGCAGCACGGGTCGAGCAGGTTGCCTCGTGTCCGTGTTCTTTTTCTTGTGCTCTCGTCATTTTGCGCTATGAGGCAGTCTGTGCGGTGTGCTGTCCTGTCTGACCTGCTGTCATTTGTAAGGCGCACTGTCATCCGTTGTGTTCTAGGCCGCACATTTTCAGAAATGTCTGGGAATGTCCAAACTCGTGGACAAGTTTGCGAGGCAAGGGTCGCCGAATGTCATCCCACCTGACAACCTACTGTGCTTGCCTCACAACTCTCAGCACGAGAAGTCTGTCGTGGTTTTTACCCAACCGGCAAAACCGCTGCCACTCAGTGACTAACCTGGGACACTGTTAATGATTCTTATGGCTTAAAAACTGCATACCACCAGATGTAACTCTAGTGACGTCTACGTGAATGAAAGCCCAACCAAAACGAGGAATACGTCTGGACAAAAAAAAAAAAAAAAAAAAGCAGAAAATAGTGAGTAATCATTAAAAGTGACTCTGGCTTGTCCGTATTTGCTGGTTGGGCAAAAATCTAGATGGACTGCTCTCGCCGTGTTCATGAAGCAGGCATGACACTGGGCTGCCGAGGTAGGAGGTTTGGTGGCGTTTACGGGGCTGTTACTGCTTGCCATGCTCAGTGAACTGAAAGCCAGCATTCAAGTGTACAGCCACGATGACCATTTTAGGAAGCATTATGTTAATACTGTCGAATGAGGGAAGCAGCTGGCCTTATAGTGTACACGTATGCACAGGTTTACGCATGGATGAATGGGGGACAGTTCTCCTCGAAGCACCCCACCTACCAATTCGGTCCATCTAAAATAATTTGGTGTACTTTGGACACACAAGTATGCTCTGCTGTAGTCCTGTCAGCAGAAAGTGGTAAGCCAGGGGCTTTAAGTGACCCAGATAAAACTGTTTTTTTATTCGTAAAAAAAAAAGCAGATTTTGGCCCGTGTGTACGAGATTTCGGCGCACGTTAAAGATCCCCAGGTGGTCAAAATTAATTTGGAGCCCTCCACGGCAGTGCGCCTCATCGCCTTTGTTGCGTCGGCGTGTTAAACCCTACAGTCAATCAATCAGTAGCAGATTTTGTACTCTTGCCCTTTTCCCCGTGAGTGTACACCTATAAATAAAGGCACACTTCTATACTTTTTTTTTTTTAATTTGTGATGCGCATAATTTGCACCAGTTTTCAGAGTGCAAAATGAGGCTCCTCACAATTGCTACAACTCTTGTTTTGTATATCGCAAGAAAACTCCTCAGCTAGAATCGGTTGCCTTTATAAGCACTTAAATGCAAATTTGGGTCTAGAACAGGATTGTTTAGTGGAGACCCAGTTTCTATTTCTAAGGCACTAGGCTTCTCCCGTGATGTTGAGGAAATTCATGTACCTTTTCTACTTCTAAACCCGCTGTCGCCTTCAGCATGTCACGAAAGCTTCAGCCCAGTGTTTCATTTCACTGGATGTTGACATAGTCCGTAGCAAAAAAAATGCGAGTGCATGCCTCCTTTTTGTGTCGATCTGCAGCCCATGCCTGCGTTGATGCCGTGACAAATTACAAGCTGTGAGCCAGCGACTATTGATGTTTACAAGAGAGGCTGTGCTGCCAAGTCCTGTACACCACCTGCCTCTAGTTAGCCAGCCTGCGGCCTGATGAGCCAGCTTGTTCTTGTGTAGTCTCTTAATCACAGGGAGTTCATTCCAGCAAGACGTCGTTGTCGGATGGCCCTGAAACTCGAAATTAAAGTGCTCTCTGGTGGCTCTCTAGCCATAGCATACAGCTCACCGCGGTGGCGCAGTGGCTGAGGCTGAACCCAGTGATGCGGGTTCGGTCTTGGCCATGGTGGCCGGCCGCTTTACTGACGGAGGCAAAAAAGCAAACAAGTCTGTGTCAAGATTTCGGCGCATTTTAATGAACATCAGGGGCCGAAATTAATCTGGAAGTCTCCACTACGGCAAGTCTCATAGAGCATGTGTAGTTTTGGCGCGTTAAACCCTCAAAATTGAAACCAAATTTGACACTGCATTCAACGAAATACGAAAAATGGAGCGCACAGCTTTTGGTACATGCTGCGCTGTCTGACTGCCGGATTAAGAAGCTGTACACATGCGCTGGTTTCTCAGGGTGTTTGAGAACATGGCCTATTGCTAAATGGAATGCCTGTTCGACAAAGTGATGCTGCATATTTATTTAGTTGTGCCATTTAACAACACTGCAGTGCCAAGCAAATTTCTGTGAACAGCATGCATCGAACGTGTTCTTTTTTTTTTTCACAAGTTTTTGGTGGGGAAGAAGAACAACCATAGTCCTGCACTTCACTTTCTGCTTCAGAATAAATGTGCATCAATCACTAGGGCAGCATGCATGTGCGGCTCTCGTAGGTATAAATCAGCCAGTCCTGTTAAGCGCAGCAAGCAAAATGGACGAAAGGCTGGGCCTGCAACTTGCTTCTTGCTCAGCTGTGCAGTGATGTTGAAATGGGCCACTAGATAATATAAAGTGGGCATTCGATGTAATGAAAGGCCGTACTGTCAAATGTGTGGGAGACCAGCACATATGCAAAGCTTTCGACCCTGTCAGCCAGATCACACCACGTGTAGTGGGGGCTGTGATCTCCTTTGTTCGTATTCCTTGTATCCGTTGGTACATAGTCTGTGGTGTTCAGTTCTTCCTTGCTTGAGGTGCTCGTAGCCATATTTCTCAATTTAAATTCTGCTGAAGAATCTAATTAATGTGCTCTGCCATGATAATGGTGTTTGATTCTGCCATCCAAATCGCCCCTGTTCGAACCAAAAACGCCCGTGTACAAGATTTCGGCGCACGTTAATTATCCTCAGGTGGTCAAAATTAATCTATAGCTCTCCACTACGGCGTGCCTCATTGCCTGCGTTGCGTCGGCACGTTAAACCCTACAATCAATCAATCAATCTTTGGTAACATTGGTTACCGTCCACCTACCTAGATGGCACAGCAATACTGCTCAAGGACCACTGTTAAGTGCTCGGCTTGCTTCTTGTTTTTATTACACTTGATAATAATGGTTTTGTGAAACAGTATTAATCGACAAACAGGGTTACGTTAGTGGCAATGTCGTGTCAGACAAGCCCAACGCGCCTGATGGCTCTGCTAAGCAGCGTCGAATGGCATAGTGCCTCACTAACTGCATGTAGGTTGACGTGCCCATTTGTATTTTTCTTTGCGCCACCATCCTTACTGCGATAAAAAATGAAGGAAGCTTGCAGGAACTGGTTTCCATGCAATGTTGAGAAGTAAACTGTACTGCGTTGATTTGATAATATTTGGTGTAAATATTTCTCAACATTGAACAGTTGCTTCGTGGCAGAATAAGATTCGAAATCAGCAATAAAAAATTAGGCCCTTTTGATACAAAATTTTAAAATTCCGCCCCGCTGACACACCTGTGGCAGGCCAGGCCTATTGTGCCGACTTGTCCACACTTATTAAGTTCCATTCCCACTTGTGACAAGAATGAGTGCTGACTGGCAGTTTCGGCTTGAACGAAACAAATGATGAATAGCCGAGAAGGATGCACAGGACAGCGCAGCGGTACCCTTCTAATCTGAAATTGAGTGATCGTGAACCAACCCACCTAATGTCAAGCAATTGGTTAAACGAAACTAGGAATATGCCCTGGCAGATGATTTGGCTGGCTTGGCCACGTTTTGTTCAAGCACTCTTATAATTGGATTTCAGTAGCAGCTTCACCATAGCTAGTGCGCTGAAACATTGCGCTGAGCTTGGTTTGGGGCCGGTGGTGTTGTCACCTTGTTTCCCCTCTTGATGCAGGAGTAGGCGGGCTGGACACTGTCCGACCAGGCGTCATGGACGTGCGCTCCCAGCCGGCAGCGCGCTCTGAGCCAGTCACCGTGGGCAGCAGCGGACCCCCATCACCACGGCCATGTGTCACACACTGTCCCCTGATCCCGCGCCCGGTGTACTTGGCAGCTGTTGCTAAGCTGGCAGATGTGAAGAACAATTTTAGAGCGCTTCTGCGGGACAACCAGACCGGAGTTGACCTCGTTCGCGTTGCACAACTATACCAAGACAAGTTTGGCTGCCCCCTCAACTTTGTGCCCTTCGGTTGCAATACTCTGGAGCAGTTCGTGAGGCAGGAGCTGGGTGACACTGTTCACATGGAGCAGGACTCGACGGGGGCCTACCGAGTGACTCTTCTCAGGGACGGAAGCGGTGAGCTTCTACTCCACCATTTGCAGTTATCCTGTCTGTCGACTGTGCACGTTCTTCCCCAGGAGGTAGGGAAGACCGTGCACAGCTGATGAATGCAGTCCTCCCACTCCTGCGCCAAATGCGCCAATTTGTGCAAAATGAGGTATCCTGCGCCATCCTGATAAAAACAACCACGATTTTGCAAGCAAGTGCGCCAAAAGTGCGCAAAAATTTGTGTCTTGCAAATCGCGTGCAGCCTGTTACAAGCACTACTTCACAGTGGTCTCTAGACTAATTCGGCTTAATAGCTTGAACTCCCTAGCACCCGTCATCGTGTTGGTCGCGCTGAGTTAGGTTGGCGCCGTCACTGTACCGCTGATACAGTGTTTTCGTCTAGCAAGTCATTGCAGCGCTGGCACACTGCGGTTAAAAACTTTCCTTCTTGGTGTAGTTTCCAATGGTTCCTGCTATAAACAATGTGTAGTTTTAGGTGGCGCTAATTGCCGGCTTTCTCCGCTCCGAGAGCCAACGGGAGCGCTGTTTCGCGGCATGCGTGACGCGCTCGGCTGCAAGCTCCCACTTCGCTTGTTGGACTCGCGGAGTGGACCGTCGCAAGTGAAGCAGGCCATGAAAAACGGCCAGTCTCTCTAAAGCATGAACCTCATCGCTGACGCTGCTGCGTAACCACCCGTAACATGGCGGCGGCTTCGGCCGCGAAGTGGTGTGGGGAGCTTGAGCGACCACTTTTAAGCGCTCTCTAAAATACCGCTCAAGGCACACGAAGTTGCTTGTGCGGTGAAGGAGCTTATAATGTTGGCAAAATCGGTACTATAAAACATCATCCGCGTCGCTAGTGAAAGCGTCCATGTAATACCTCCCGGGGTGGTAAGCCTAAACACCTCCAGCGGAGCCAGCCGGCTGTGACCGGGCTGTCTCGAGCGCTTCAAAGCCGCCGCCATGAGGCTGCGCGCCTCCCCATTGGCGCAAGTCGCCAGGCTCCTCCCACTGCCGCGTGCGACGCGCGTCATTTTCTGAGCGAGGCAGAAGCTGCTGCGTGCGTGGAATCGTCGATGCGGGCGTGAAAAAATCGCACGTGCACGAATCGCACGCAAAAATACTCCATGCGCATTTCTCGTGCCCATTTCCAGCTAGCGTGGAAATGCGCACGAGAACTGATAGCAAGTGCCTGCATCTAATAAGATGAAAAAGTAAAACATGAGGGCTTGCCGAAACAATTAAAAAAAAATCAGCCCCATCTTCCCGAAGGGAACGCTGAGTAGATGCGGTTCCGTTGTGTTGTTTGTGGGGTGGTGCTGACGCTTGCTTGCGCCAACCCACTAACTGACGGGACTGTTGCTTCCATCACACTTCATTGGAAGAACGGACTGAAGTGGAGTCAACCGCAGCAAGCGCTGAACTGAACGTGCGCAGCGCACTACCCGATTTACATTCAAGGTTGAAGGAGAGGAGACGAGAGGAGGAGAGATGCGCAAGCGCCGAGCATGCGCCGCGAAAGCAGAAGCGAGAACGCGGGAGAAGCTAAAGCGAAGTGCACGCAGCTGGTACGAGAGAAGTGGCGGGAGTATCGCGAAGCTGTGGGAGAAAGGGAAGGAGGAGAGTTGCGCATGCACAGTGTGAGTGCGGACGCTGACGCGGGACATGCCCAGACTATAGGGACCGGGCGGCCGTTGTATGGCACCACCGTCGCTTCAGCGAACAGCGCCGCCCGTGGCGAACCGCTCGTCAGTGGAATGCTGCGGTTAGCGCAGCTTTATTGTGCATGGCTTTCTTTCGTTCTGCTGCGGTGCGGCTTGCAAAGCGTACATAACCACAAGGACTTTTTTCAGATCAGTAAATCTTGAGCGTGGATGTGACCTTTACAAGGCATGCCATGTGTGTGATTTACGCCAAAACGCAGTATTTACAAATAGCAGACGACGCTCAATGCGCCAAGCTGGAAGTGAAAGTCCGTTCCTTCATGTAATTTTTTCATGCCTGAATGCAGTGTCGCGTATCGAGGAGTATATATATTGCAGCTAAATGCTCCTACAAAGCCGGTGTGTGCAACTGATGCACGAATGCTGCGGCGTTGGCCTTTGGCAGTTAATGGCAAAACGGCGTCGACGTCGTGCACAAGCGAAAGACAAAGTTGGGGGTGCCTTCTAAGATTTACTTCAAAACAGAAACAGACGACGTTTCCGTAACTCCATTACCTACGGCTGAAACGTGTTTAATTTCACAGAAATGCTCTTACTACAGTCATCGGGAATCGCTGATAGAATAAATACCTCATGATAGTAGAACGTTATTGCTTGTCGTGGAGAAGCATTGATTTATAAGAATTGCAATGGTTGCTGGCTAGTTGGTATATGGTTTTTCAATAACCAATTCCTGCGTGGCTGAAGGACGCAAGGCAGGAGGGTGCCCGAAGCTTGTACTCAGCTTCACAACTGAATGCTGCGGTTACAAGCTGCCACCTACGCTTGAATAATCATGCACTCCTCCGTCTGACGACGATGATGGTTTATCGCAAAGCTTTCTCGTATGCGCTTCCTTGGTTGCCTTCTGGATTTAAACTTTGACTAGTTTAGCTTCGAATTTGACCAGCACGAAGTTTGGTCTTTGATCGCAGCGTCTTTGACTTGGACCATTTCCCATTCGATTTCGCACGAAGAAAGCTTAGCATTCAACCATCGTAATCATTAGACGGAGGGCTAGATGATTTTGCTGTTTAATTTTGAATTCCATGCACCCCTCTCCAAATGTAAACTTTTTCCAGCGCATCGGAAATGTGTCTGTGCTGGAGGACTCGGGCTGATGCACGCATATTTGAGGCAACTAATCGCGCGTTTATGGTGTCTTCACAAATCATTACATGATTTTTAGGTACTCTGTAAAGAATACTTAAGCATTAAAACACCGGCTGACATTAACACTGCCACATTTTTTAACTATTGGTGCCAGCCTTTATTCCACGCAGGTGGTAAAACGGGAAGGGGAGGAGAGATGGTTTGTGGCTTGGGCTGTTGGTTGGGTGAAAACTTTTGCTCTTGATAAAATGACCACCACAAAAGTGGGAGTTCCGCTTCGGCTTTCAGGCTCCCATGCTGTCACAGTGTCGCTCACAACAACCGAAGGCACAAAGCTCACGGTTACAGAAAGTGTAAACTACCGCAACATTTCTACGGTTACACGGCAACCCATGTCGTACGCAAGTGCCTTTCTCTTCAAAGCACACGCATCGAGGTATCCCAGCGCTAAGGCTGGCGCGGAAACCGTAGTCATTGAAACCAGTGAAGATAATTTACAGTGGTAGAAATGAATACTAATATTCCTAATAGTTTTATTCCTACTCAGATCGCATGGAGCCATGGGCGCAGAGCGTTGCAAAAAGCGCTCATGTCAATGTAGCCCATTCCCAACCTTTGAAGCATCCAATAAGTTTGCATAGCCGTTAGTGCATTTAAGAAGAAATGAATACTAATAATAGTAGTTTTATTCGTACTGGGAACGGGTGGAGCCAAGCACAAATCGCTAGAAAAAGCGCTCCTGCCATTGCAGCCGATACCCAACTTTAGAAGCGTCCGACAAGTTTACGTAATCGTTACTGCATCTAAGAACCCAACACATCTGTCTAGACTTCGTTTCATCTCACATGTCCGCTCACAACACCACCAAAACATTCAAAGCACCGAAGCAAACACGACAAAAACAATGGGAGGCTGTGTAGTCCAATGCACCTGCTCATTCCACTGACGAGGGGAGCACCGAGTGGTGGCGCCACCCGTCCAGCTGCCCGGTCCCTATAAGATGCTCCGCATCTAAAACTAGAAAAGAGGCGCGAGAGACGCGTTGTTTTTTTGCTACGCAGGTTTGTCGAAGCTTTTCAATATTCATTATCGTGTTGCATGTTGCCTTTTATCTGCACCAGAAAGGAACTAAATACCTTGCAAATTATCTTTTGTTGCATATTTGCTATTGCTTGGACACTTTGGGGATTTAATTGCATCAAACTTCTGGCAACTTCTAGTGACTGTTTTGAAATAAGTGGAAAAAAATCCCATTGCCCCAGGGATGTGGGATCTTTCCTCCCTATCCCCCCCCCCCAATCCCCCCCCCCCCCCCCCCCCCCCCCCCCCCCCCCCCCCCCCCCCCCCCCCCCCCCCCCCCTACACCAGCAGGCGTTCGGTTGCCGCCCCCTAGGCGAGACAATTTACGCCTGTTGGTGGATCTTCCTTTTCCATTGAACAATAGATACATTGGGATATAAATAGCCAAATATGGCTACTTTCCCTTATGGTTGGCGGAAATTTTTATTGGCTATTTGGCTATTCTTGGGCTATTGGGAGAGCTGACTGTGAAAGCTATTTTTAATGCATGTTTGAGCCTGCCAACTATGAAGCGTTTTCAGTGACTCCTTGAAAAAGTCTTCCCCTAGTAAGGACAAGAAGACCATTATTCTTTAGCTGTGCCATCCATTGGTGATCGCATGTGTGAAAAGCACCTTGAAGCACATTCCATGGCGACCTCCACATCAATTACTGGTCGATACTGGTCAATTTTTAGTGTTGAGAGATGCTTTGGCCACATCCAGCAGTTGATATTTAGTTACTCCAAGGTGCTCCAAAACTGGCATTTAGGTGCTCCAAATTGCTCCAAAATTAATAATTTGCTGATACAAAAATTGCTCCAAATCACCGTTCATCAGTGGCACCACTGTGAATGCCTGGGATGTTGGTAGTATCAGTCCAGGGCATAGCCATTCTGACTTTTTGTGTTTTGAGAAGGAACAGGCAGCCTTGGTGTCCACGCCAGCGCAGCCCATAGGGCTGAAGAGCAAAGGCATGCAGCAAAACATTGCTGGAAGCAGGTTTGCCCCAGTTCATATTTGGACCGGCCAGCCCTGGACAAGGCATGTGTGCTTTTTTTTTTTTTTTGCTCCAGGCGCCACTCAAACATGCCCAGAAAAGCACTCCTTTTCCTGGTTTTGAGTAGGTTTCGGTGTAGTTGAGCGACTCGCAGTGTGTGTATGGGGAGTTGAGTGCAGAAGTTCACATTCTAGGAAGGTGTACAAGGTTTACAAGGTCACTTTTCACAATTTTTCTCAAGGTAATACAAATTTACTTTTCTACATTATGTTCGTTTCTTCATGGTTGTTGTGCCCTACGCTCAGGCACATGTGAATATAAAATAAATGTATGCAGAAACCTTTGCTGGTCATGTGCCTTTCAAAAGACACAAAGCTTGGCCAACTGGTAAACATAAAATAGGAGGACTTGGCACAGCTAGTATGCCTAAATGGTTTCGATTTTGTTTTAGTGTTACATGTGCAACAGCCAGTGGCAAAGAGGAGGTAATTAGCTTTGTCGGCTTGGGATGTGGCAGCCATCAGCTTCTTGAATACCTGATTGTGCGGGTATTTTTTACACCTGCCCCCAGTTGGCAGCACCTCTCAGGAAAGATTTGCCACAGGCTGCACAGATGCGCAGGTCTTGATGACTCGCTTTTTCAATTTGAAAAAGAACCTTTTTGGTTGGCTTCCAATCTTCACAACAATGGAATACAATTGAAAATGGTGCTCGCTTGCTCTGGGCACTTTGTTCTGCTCTGGGCCCTTTAATAGCATTAAAATACTGGAAGAAAACTGAAAAGGGAAATGCCAGCTTTAATTCATTTCTCAGCCGACGAGGCTTCTTCAGCCTTAAAATATAGCCAAGAAAGGCACGAAATGTGGGATGTGTCATATAAAACAGTTATCCACCTTTAAGTGACCCTTTAAATTAAGGATCTAAACTTTTGTTAAATAGCCGAATACACCTTACCCAACGTTACTAGATAGGTTCAGTTGTAAAACTCTCCCCATGCGCCGTGCATCGCCTGTGTCTCCGTTTCTCGGCGTGCCGCGAGAGGGCGGGACCGCCGCATTTTGCTCTACCCGGCCGCTGCTCGTCGCGTGCAACGGCGCCTCTCCCAATGCCTCTTCGGCCTTTTCATGACGTTAGCGCGCGATAATATTAAAGACTACCCGCTACCCGCCAAGTTATCCGCGTCCAGACTACATCTAGGCCAGAGCACTTTCCAGTAGCTGCTCAGGATCGCTTAATGTGGGGCGTAAAAGCCGTTAGTTACGGCTCATTGCTTTGCTTTCATCAACAGGTCAGCCGAAGCGCATCGTAGTTTGCGCGCGCTTGCGTCGGCTGCTCGCTGGCAGTCAACCACGAGCGTGAACGGTCTGCAGCGAGCTGGTAGCGTAGAATAAGCCTCCGTTAAAGCTTATTTTGATTGACTCTTCCGAATTTTATAAAAAAAATCATGAAACCGCTCCTTTTATTTCCAGCCAATTAGAAGCAAGGTCACCATCAATTGGAGCTACGTCACTTTGTGGCTCTAGTAATTAAGGTCACTCGAATTAAGACGAAACTTCCTAATTTTCTCGACGTCCTTTTTAAAATAGTATCTTTTCCATGTTTTGCCCTGACAACAGTTCGCTTTACCAAACGTACGTCACTAAGAAGCGACGTTTCTGCAAATGCGAAATATCTCTAATTGAAAGAATTATTGAGTCATTTAACTGACGAAGTTAAACCAGCTTACATGTCAATAAGCATAAAGTTCTTTGCAGCAATTTATTGGTTTTTACAGTACACACTTTACGGCAGACACAAAGTAGAAAAATATATGCAACGTTTTTTTTTATTTACAATCAACTCCACATCGTTTTTGCTTAAGGTGATTATGGCTCGTTAAGAGAAACAAAGTAATGAATAGAAACGTGCAAGCATTTTTATTTAGAAATCAACTAATCTTTTTTGCTTACGGTGAATATGGCTACAAAATACCAAAGCATGTTGACAGAAAAAAAGTAATAAATAGGTATACATGTATGCAAGGTTTTTTTTTTTTTTTTTTTTTTTCATTTAAATCGAACTCTACAACTTTAATTGCCAGCGTGCTTGCAGTAGCTTAGCGCGTTGTGCCCCGACTTAACCTGCACATTCAAGGCACATTCTCGCTGAAGGAATCTGGAATAGAAATGCACGTCACCAAATACGATTTGATGACGCGCGCAGAGAATTCCTCAGAGAGAACGTCATTGCATGTACGAACCATTTGTCGATGTCCTGTTCATGAAAATGGCAGTCGCACACTTTGGACTTTGTCGAAAGCTTCTTATCCGCTACAAAGGAATTCGAACAGCGCACATTTTAACGAAGGACGGGCAGAGTTACACACCACAATGCTTCTTCGTTAAAATGTGCGCTGTTCCTTCCTTTGTATCTGACCACCAACTAGCCCAACGTATCATTTTCCTTACCCGCACGCGGGATGGCCTTAATCCATAGCGAGCGAAGCGTCGCATCTTTGGAAGCCGAGAAGAAGTACCTGTCCATGTTGCTCTTAATTGTTGCTGCTGTAGCCACTGGTACACCCGGGAATAAAGCAGGTCGGCATTGTCTGCATCAGCCTCACATGCAGAGGCCCACATCAATGGAATACAGTCGTTGGCAAATCACTAAACGTGCCACTCGAACGGCATCGCGCATTCAACACTACGGAGAACGACCGCGCGAACAAGAAACGCCGGAGACCGGGGCATTGAATGCGCCGGCTACTGTGAGTACTGTTCTTCGGCAAAAAAAAAGGACCCGGAAGAACCACACAAGGGGCGAAAAAAATGTCATTGTGTCTGCTGTTCATTGTAGCTATTTGCTTCCGAGAATGTAATAATTACCAGATGTGTGCGCCCACCCAAGCGCCTGCGCACGCACAAGAAACGTACGCGCCGAGCGCTGAACTAGGAACGCGAAGGGAGAAGCATAAGCGAAACCGCCTGCGAGCGCCCCGGCTGCCGAGCCGGTTGCGACTGCAGCGCCACAGAGAGAAGGATCGGCGGCGGTTCCGGGCAGCGCCGCCCAGTTTTACAACTGAAAATAATCTAGTAACGTTGCAGCTTACCGTCAAATGTCAAATTCTGAACAAGCCCCATTTCCCCTGCAACGTTTAGATAGTTTAGGGCATTTTGGGGAGGGGGCCTCTGTTCGCAACTGCCCTGAAATTCAAAATGGCATAAACTTGTTAACCCATAAAAAAAAAAAAACAATGCAGTGCATTAGAGAAACAGCGCATTTTTAATAAAGAAGCTGGTGCAACCAAAACCTTTATTGTAAGGCATTCGTTCCAGTCACTCGCAAAGCTGTCAAAAGAGTCTTCAGAGTTGAATCCAAAGACTAGGCCTAGGCACCCTCTGTGCAAGCCCTGGCACTTTTCTGGTGCTACGGGGCCATTGTAAGGGAGGTAGTCATGCAGCTCAGCATCCTCGGAACCGTCCAGGGCATTGGCAATTTTGCCCCCTTTGGATGAGCGTGCTACCGTCTCCTTTGTGACAGCAGGTCATGTCTCGGGAGCAAAGTCGGCATTCTTTCCTTTTTGCACAAATGTTCTTCCAAAGAATTCCGTCGGTAGGCCTTGAATGGCCTGTTCCAAAATTCCGAAATTTTGGATTAGACGAGCGCAGCCTGGGCTGTTTCGGTTTTTGTTGTTAGGGTCGGAAAAGAGGTTGGGGGGACTTGCCGTTAGTCTTGACCCTACTGCTGTGTGTGGTGTTCTGGTGCTCACTGTGGGGCATCGCTGCCTGCGATTCACTGCAGGGTCTCCAAAGCGCCGGGTGATCGAGCCTTCGCAACAGAGGAGGCACAGCACGTACGGGGCACGAGCATCACCGGCAGTCAGGTGAGGGGGCTTCTGCTTTCATTGACGAGGCTGTTCTCACTGTGACGACATGCTTTGCACAGAAACGTGCAGTAAGTTGTATTTGCGGTCAGGTAATTCGAATGTCGCAAACTGGAACTCCAAGTTGAATGGTCCAAGCAATCACTATTCACTTGAAGCTCTATTATTCACGTATTCATTGCCTCACGTTTTGACCCTGTTTAGTCTTTCATGTGAGCGCTGCTTTGGCGAAGGATTCAGTGGTTTATTGTCACCTCGGCCTGTGCTATTGGCCATTTCTGCTTATGCTCAGATGATTGTTGTTTGTACAGTCATTTCCAGATTTCAAGCTGCACATTGTGTTTTTTTTTTTTAAATAGTTCTGCACATCTTCACTCTTTGAACCCAAAATAAGTAACACAGTTTATTTGGCTCTTGAGAGCTGTGTGAATATGCATACACACAGTCTAAGAAATCAAATTGGATATATTGAATTTTCCAGCATAAAAATGAATCATTCAGGGTTTCGGGCAACACGGCGCAAGATCTTTTAATTTTGAACCAATTACCCCACCATTCTTAATGACAAGAGTTGCGAAGCATCCAAAGGTGTGCCGAAGTTTCTGCAAGAAGTTCAACGTACGAGGATTTATGACGTCCAAATAAAACGCCAAACAATATAGGTACACTGCAAAATACTGTATTTTCCGGTGTATAAGTCGCGGTTTTTTTCTGAAATTTTCATTGGTGCGTCTTATCCACCGGTGTTACTTATGTACAGGGTGTTGCGACGATAACTGGAACACTTTAAATATTTTTCCTGAGCGATCCGCCGCTCTGTTCACGCTCAAACTTCACACAAAGGTTGCATTTTGTGGTCTATTTTGTTTGACACCGGGAACAACAACGGTACTTACCTGTTTATTCTGAAAATAAATAAAAACGATTTTCGCCTATGGGAAAATGGCGGCGATTTGGACGTGCGAGCCCGAAACCCGGGTTTTCTGATTGTCTGTTAGCTCATTTCTAGGTGCATTTTCTGATCGTCTGCTGCACCATTTGGCTCCGTACGTGAATCCCAAACATGCGTTTCACTCTGCAGATGGTTCCGTCGTTCCAACATCAACTTGCGCTGGCTCGCACGTCCAAATCAGCGGCCATTTTCCCATAGGCGAAAATCGTTTTTATTTATTTTCAGAATAAACAGGTAAGTGCCGTTGTTGTTCTCGGTGTCAAACAAAATAGACCACAAAATGCGACCTTTGTGTGAAGTTTGAGCGTGAACAGAGCGGATCGCTCAGGAAAAATTTTTAAAGTGTTCCAGTTATCGTCGCAACACACTGTATAAAATAAATCCGGTTCGCGGTGGCCGCGCGTGGCCAGCGCACGTTGAGACGCAGCTCTATGGTGTAAATCAATCCCAAGCCCACCGGTACGGCGTTTCTCATAGCCCATATGCCGCTTCGGGATGTTACACCAAAGAATTTGCAGCTTTTTCTAGTCAAAAACAATGATAATGGCCTGCGACAACTGCGCGGCACTTTGCGCCATGTACAGGAACTACAGTTCAGAGTAAATTGCAAAACAAATTGCAAAAACAAAATGCAGCTTATGAATTACTATTACAGAAAGTTACTCTGAAGGAGTTAAACGTGCTGCTAATTTTTAAAATGACAGCTTGCTGATTAGTTTCGATTTTCGGGCCTCCGGTCGCGTCACTTCCGTCTGCCGTGACACCTTTATTGCGCTGATTTACGACAGCACGTAAGAGACACGCGACGTTTGGAGAGGTGGCCAAACGGGTCTCCGACTCTTGGGACTCCATTTCTACAAAAACAGTTGCAGCCGGGTTGATAAAGGCCGGAGTAATCTGGTCCGCGAGGGTTAACGATGTTGGCGAAGAAGACATCAGAGAGTCGGAGGACGGCAGTGATGCGCCGGTGGAACTCCCACTGAAGATACTGAATTATTTGTTAGCGAGTCTGAGGAAAAAGACTTCGATGGTTTTGCCTAAATGCCGTCCGTAAGTACATGCCATCTGTGTGTATCAATAAACCATTTCTGAGAAGTTAGTTCTGTCGAGACTTTGGATGTTATATGCCCATGTCTAGCCCTCCTTACAGGGGGATGCGTTCATAGGCGACGGCAACCGCAACCATGTACTTTCACTGCACTTTCTAACGATCTTATTCACTATGAGTTTACCTAATTAACAAGTGCGTCTTATACACCGGTGCGACTTATATACGTTTTTTTCCGGAAAAACTATCATTTTGAGGGGGGTGCGACTTATACAAAGGTGCGACTTATAAACTGGAAAATACGGTAGCTGCCACACGCGCCGGTAGGTGGTGGCTGATTGAATCCTGATAGCGTTATAACGAATCCTGATAACTTGAGCTGCCCTGGTCAGTACACTATGGGTAAGAAGAAAACCTAGTATTGTAGTGACATAGTCCCCCCAGACTCTGGTTTCTTGGTTAAATGATGTTAAAAGTTGATCCTTTTTTTAAAACCCGTAATTTCCCTTTCTTCTCCCCCCTTTTTTCTATATAGGGTATATCAAAAACAGCAGCACTTGTTTTTAAAACCACTTTGCCGACCGTGCACATGCTAGTTATTCAAGTGAAGCTTTAGTGTTCTCACTGATGGCGTCTGTAACGTGAAAACGCTCTGCAGGAGACCAATTTTCTCTTGACGATAACGATGAATGATCGTGGGCGAAGTGAAAGAAAAACAAAACCACTCCAGTGGCTCAAACCTGGGGTCCCTCGCATTATGAAGCTGGCGTCGATTCGATTGCTCCATTTCAATGTGGTCGAAACTCAGTCCAAACTCGGACAACAGCCAAAGAACCCGTCACGAGAAAGCTTTGCATTCAACGATCGTTGTTCGACAGAGGGGTGCATGATTTTTCATGCCCTTTCGCCAGCCGGAGTCTCAACTCTTTTTTATACATTTACATTAGGCATATCTAATGTAATGTAAGGTTCCTGTGTGTGCGGTACATTGGCAGCACAAGTGTTCGAAACAAATACCATGCGTTGTTGGTAGTGGCAAAGGGATCCACAAGCCAAGGGTGGCAAAGTTGGGATGATACACTACACTACACAGGATGCTTGCAAGGTGGTTTTATATACTATCCGGCTAATTTTGTGATGCCTTGTAATCTCCCACACACCAAATTTCCTCCGTAGTACTGAAGCGAACTTTCATGGAGCTTGCACTTCCTCTCTGAAGGGAATCGTGTTAACAGTAGGTTTTCAGAATAAATAATTTTATATGCTTATATCACTCGTACTGAAAGGCTTGTAGTTCAGGTTACCACGCGAGATGAAAGTTGCCTGCATATGAGATATTACGGTCAAAACTGGATTTGACAAAGTTGAGGGAAGTCTCATATTGTTTCGTTAAATCGAGAACTTTGGTAAATCGAGTTAGCCTTTCTTGGTCACCTAGTTTGGTACATGTGATTACACAGTGGAACCCCGATAATACGACTTTCAAGAGACTGGAGTGTCATACGATCGGGGTGTCGTACGACCGGCGTGCGGGTAAATACCAGCCTAGTAGATGATCTCACTTGACAGGTGGGCTAAGAACTTAATTAAACTACTAAACTTAGCACGTTCTTTCATTATTTGCGAGCCTTTAGCTGAAATCCGAAGTTTCTAAATAACAGGAACGCCCGTGTTGTGCCCCCCTCCGCTCCATGGTGTCCAGCTAACCTGCCAGCCAAGTGCTGCACACTACGCAACACCCGTGTCGAGGTTCAATTTTGGTTGTGGTTCGACACCCTGGTTGTAGGGGCCAACTGTACTCTTTACCTTCAGTCACGTTTTCAAGTGGTTCTACTAGGAGCTCGTACGATTATTCACACGCACTGTGGCGACCATGGCAAGGCACGGACACAGGGTTGCATAAAGAGACGTGCGGATCGTTTCCTCTGGTGCTGTCATTACTGGTCCCGCGATCACTTTGAAAATCCTCGTTTGTCCCTCAAACGTCAGAACAAGTCTGGTCGGAAGAAGAAAAGGGAACCCTGCAAAATGTGGCTAAGGCAAGTTGTGTTGCTCATAGAGTTTCATACAATAACAACTAGAGAGGAATCTGGCGCTGCGATTGTACGCCTCAATGGGCATGATGGGTAGTTCTGGATTCGGATTGGCGCTCGATGGCTCGTGGAAAGTTACTATGGATTGCAGGCAGTTTCGTTTTCATTTTGGATTTACATGAACGCATTTGCTTATGCAGGGTGTTGAAAGAAGCGATCAAAAACGTTTCTCCTTGAACTTCATGCCGCGCGCGCACTGACGCCGTCCTGAGTGAAATGTTTTATCACCATAGTTGCGAATTGGGTGGGTTATCAATTCATTGCCGGCACAGCGAGCACGAAAACACAAATGACGGCGCTCTGTGCGGCGAGGTTGTCTGCGAATTGGGAGATGCGGTGCTGCTCATTCGGCAGAGCAATGTGTTGTCGAGCTGACAGCGGTTGCTAATCGCTTGGAACAGCCAAACCTTTAGAGCGACACTGGCTCCTACGGCGTAGACCAGCAGTACCGACGGCTGATAGGAGCGCAGCTTGATGAATACCACTAATTCAGGCAAGAATAACTTCTCCAAAGGTACTAGGTTCCTCTTTTTTATGAGCACAAAACTTTTCTTAGTATTACAAACTACCAGCGCTGAAACTTTTAGAAACAGTTTTTAAAGAAGTCCGCGGTCCTGCTGTAGTTGGCGCAAATGGCAAACCTGCTCCACAAACCTCCTCGACTCCGCGTCCGCTTTTTATTTAAATGCGCCGTTTTATTTCGTACAAAACCACTTTTTGGTCACTAACTTTCTTGTTCGCCATGTAATTTGTAAACGGAGAACCGGGCAACAAGAGTTTTTTTTTTGTCAAAAAACACAGTTTGCGCAGCCATAAGCTCGTTTCGATCCTACGCAACCCGGTTCCAGAACTACCTATCATTCTCACTGAAGCGTAAGCGCCGCTGCCGTGTTCACGTTGACACCAGTGCCAGTTTTCACCCTAGTTATTATTGAATGAAACTCTAAGGTGTTGCTAGCTGGTTTTGCTGGCCAGTGCTCCTCTGAACTGTTTGTGATATGCGCAGTTGTCGTAATGAGAAAGGCCTTTATTCCGCATTCCCTGGCGTGGTGTGCACACAATCCACCCCTTGTCTTTACCGATTCTTTTGAAAGAGGGCTTACCCTCTTTCGGAGTGTGAATACTCTTTGTGGCCTGTGGCTAAAAATCTTGTGGTAATGCTGTAATGTAATCTAAGGGTCATTTCAGATAAGATCGCACAAAGCATGGCTGGTCGACCTCTTTGATTCGCTTGAAGTTTTTTACCTCATTCCCGCATGTATGCAATGTGCGGATTCACAAATATTTTCGGTAGAAAAAATTTTGGCCGACTGAAAAAAAATTTGGAACGCACCCGCGTGGACCCTGGCCGCTACCTGCCCCTGCACCGCGGCCAAATTGAGCGACGTCTACCAAAAAATATACTGATACGGCGGGAATCGTAATTTTTATGCTTAATCTAGACCGTTCAAATTTTAGTGAGGGCTGCTCCTGGCAAGCACAAATAAGGGCCGTAAATATCGTGTTTCTGCAAGCTACCATTAAAAAGCAACTGGCACACAAGTTTGAAGAAAAAACGAAAACACTCAAAGTTCAGAGGCTAATTAAAAAAAACACTTCTTCGATTTTGCTGAAATTCTCCCCAAATGTTCACCTGTGCATGTACTTCAATGATCAATAAAAACATGTTGCTCATTTTGTTCCTGACGCGCCTACAGCGTGAGAAAAAAAGCCTCGTCGGCCAGGTCTTCACAAGGTCCTGCGACACGAAACAGTGAGAGCAACTTCCACCGAATGTGCACACATTTTATAATTTTTTGTACCAAAGACAAACGATTACTCCTAGATAAAATTTCGGAGAATTCAGAAGTGAAACTGAAATCTTCATGTGAATTTTGGAACGAAAATAAACAATCTGCGCACCGCTAAACTTGTACCGTTTGAAGAAAAAACCGAACTCCAGGCTCACTTGTATTTAAAAAAAACGCTTCTTCCAGTTTTATAAAGCTTTCCACAGATATTTTCCTCTAAATTTACTTGTGTGAGTCGTTAAAAAAACTCGCATCATTTTGATCAGTGAAAAGCAAAAGAGCCTTGCCAAGCGTGCTCGTCGCAAGGAGCTGAGATATGAAACGACCATTGTGACTTTCTGCAGATTTCCTTTATTTATTTTGTAGAAAGGGCAGAATATCTTCTGAGATAAGGAGAATAGTTTGAATAGTTGACATTGAGAGGATAGTTGAGAGAATAGTTGACATTTACGAAGTCAACGTTTGACATGACAGAGTACCATCGGCACCTCATTAATACCGTGCGGCTACTAGCTGTTTATTTACATGTTGCTTGCTACATCAATGTTCAAAGTTTCCTCAAAGGGGCACAAACAGTCCATGCTGCATATAGTTCGCATATATCTGCTTCTGATGACTTCCTTAAGGGCCACACGTGCCAGGACTGTATTCCGGGAAATGCACGCACTGTTCGCCATACTTCATTTTTTTTTCCGTGATAGCTTGAAACTTCGTTCCCCTCGAGGTATATGATGTGAACACCCTTTATCTCAGACAACACAGTTACCATGTCTTTTGCCGTCTGAATCGTATTTCTTGCAGGTTCTCTTAGGTTGTTAAGTGTCGCCTGGTGTTTGACGATTCCCCTAACTCCGTCGCAGGCATTCTTTCCGTGCCGCGTTGCGGAAAATATCCATTGCGTTTCATGAATCTGGTACCTGTTTTTAAAGTGACTGGCAGCTCCGTCATTCACATAAGTCACCTTGGAGTACAGTGGAAGATTATCGTCTACCCACTGCCTGATTTTTCTAAAGCCAAACAGGCATGTGCAGAGTCATGGCAGACGTCATCGCTTGCAACCGCAAAACTATAAGCGTTTTTTCGGGTCGTGACCACACAAGTGAATATCGATGCTTGGTTTTTATGCCAGTGGTAGCTTTGCACCTCGTCAAGAAGGAGACAGTCCAATTTTCGGCAATGTCAAAGTGAAACACCACGCTTCCTCACTGTTCACATTTCTTTTCATTGTGGATGACCGCTTCCTGGGTCTTTTGGGTGTGATTGTGCACGATCCATGTAGCCAGTGGTAGTTGGATACCCCTCAGGAATGCTGAAGGGTCAAGGATCTTCTTCACAAGGTCGCCGGACTCCCACGTGGCAACCACAATGTCTGCTTCTTCGGGGATATTAAGTGTTTCGAGCGTCAGGGACTCTCCTTTTGGCCACTTGTCGCACTCCCCTTAGAAGCAGTGGTCTGATGCCAGAGTGCAGAGGAATGCAGCGCTCAATCCACTGGCATCTATTTTTGAGTTGCTAGCGTTTTCCACAGTGGCAACATAGAGTTCGTAGTTGGCACGGTGGACGCAGACACACACTTCTTGCTGAGGACTACATTTGACCCAACGAGGCCACAACGAGTAAAACTTTGTTAGCCCAATGCTTGAGTCAGGATTTCGTTCCTTGTAAATGCGGAACGCTTCTCAAATTGATCGTGTCATCAAGTGTTTCGGGACGAGAGTTTTTTCTCCGTCACGCACAACCGAGATGACGTCTTTCTTATTCGGACTTCGTCTCGAGCACTCCAGCTCATCTTTCGTGAAGTATTCACATGGTGTGTATTTGCAGTCCTGACTCGCCCTTCGCCTCGTGTATGGGTCCGGCTGATACCATACACCGTGCTTTTTCCTCCACTTTTGGGACTTGTTGATCGGGTACATGGAAGCTTCCGGAATGTTCTTTTGTACTTTGTTCTTCTTGAGGGATGAGGGCAGCAACATGAGCAGTTGGCAACGCTCCCTGGAGGATGTAAAAGTTGCAAAAGCTTGTCGAAAGTTTTGGTTGAACTCGGCGCAGGTGAAGCACTTTTTCTCTGTTGAGCCAGATGCAGTCTCTGCGTTATATGCAGCTCGCACACTCGAGTGCACACTTATTCGGTCACAGCTTGCTCCAATGCCCTTTGCTTTCGTTTGGCATAAGCTGGTCTGTCCCATTTTCTCACTGCACTTGGCGGTTTCAGTGGAGACACTCCAGGAAGAAATACGCCAAAGTTTAGGTGCTCCACAGCTTCCTCGGCAGTCGCAAAAATTTCGGCGTCAGGCTCGGACGTTTGCAGAGAAATTTCTTTAGTAAACTGCATGAAGCAGTGCTGACACAAGTAATCATCTTCACTCACTTTCTTGAAGTTGTCCGGGCCCAAAAGGCGTTTCAGGGTGCTGATGTCCGGGTCCTTAACACTGCGAAAGTTTCGTCTCTGCAGTATCCTCCGTCGATGCTTGTCGAGATAGTCCGCACAATGCACTCGATGAAAGCTACTCTTTGCAGCCATTGAGCAGGAGAATAACGAACAAGATTAACTCTTTCGGGACCGCCGGAAAAAGTGATGAAAAAGGGAGGTCTCGGTACAAATTTTTTTTTACATAAAGCAAAGCACCATCCTGCCTTAGCATATACCAAAATGCAGCTAATTATATGTTCTTTTACATACAATACCAGTTTTACTTCAACACTGACGATAGAACCATGAAAAAATCTGAAACCAAGAACTTCGTAAAAAAACCACAGAAAAGATAGAAAAAAGCGTAATATAAAATATTAAAAAAGAATAAAATTATTTCAGGATATACAAAATCTAACACAATGCTTTGTTTCTTCATTGTAAAAGTTTGATGCGGCTAGGTGTAACTGGTTTTTGTTTTGTGTGTGATCTCTTTGGCACTAGGGCCATGGCTACGTCGTCGCCCAGGTACACGCCGGGCTCTTGTCTCGGCGAAAAATTGATCCGTTTCTGCGCTGGTGGCAGGGGATCACCACCATAGGTAGTTAACACCCTAGCGAATAAATATAAACCAGCCAGAACATAGTTCGAGCGCACATACCTACTCCAGAGCCAATTGAAACCGAAACCAACACCCACCTTTGAGCGCGATTTGATGTTCCAGGCTGATCGACACCCGAATCCTCACTCGAGCTGAAATCCGATCTCTAAAGCCGCATTTCGACTCTTCACTGCCACTCTAATCGTTAAAATCCACAGTAGAAGGCGAAGATATGCGAGCCGAGACGAGGCGGATTTCTTATCGCGCTCGCGCGAGTATGACGCCATGTTTGTTTACATTCGAAACCACTGCCCGTCAGAATAAAATATCTGACGCGTTGCCGCCTGGCGATAAAAAAAGAAACTTCACAAAAGAGAAAACTCCAGTTTTCAAACTATCTCCTAGATGTCGCTAGGTGTTCCATCGAGCGAAAATTTGTATTCTGCAGGCTCGCGAAACCATCGATCATATGTGATCGATGGCCTAGGGAGCGGTCCCGAAAGAGTTAAACACAAGAGACTGAGTAGCAAGCGAAATATATACAAAAAAGAATAATAAAATCAGAATACTTAAAGGAGCAATGAAGAGAAAACACAAGTTTGGTTCATTCAAAAGATTGCCTCGTTAGAATCATACTGACACCACTTTTAACGTAAACTTCGCTCAAATAAGCTACGTAATTAAGATAAAAGGGAATGGCCATGCGACCCACTAGCCCATTTCCCGCAACAGAACCTATGATGTACTATAATGCTCTGCGATTGGCGGAGGCCGGCAAAAGCAAACGCTAATTAGGCAGAGCTTGTAAGCTTGCCGAATGAGCTATTTGCACTTGAATTGACGGCACATTCTTTTTAACTCTTTCGCTACCCGCGCCTATTAAAATCGATCAATTTGATCGATACTTTTGGGAGTGCCTTTTCATAGCGTTCCAGGCGTTTCTCGAACAAGTAAAGCTGTTCGGAGTTAGATCAGAAAATGGCCTTTCAAAATCAGTTTTGTTTTCATTTTTTACAACGGAAACGTGATTTTTGACACGCTTTTGAATCACCTGGGTGTGGAAAAGGGGCGTGGTCATCGCGCGTCAAGGCTACCAACGAAGAATGCGTGCAACTCGTAATTACTCTGCACCAGCGCTTGTTTTTTGCTATCAGGCGTGAATGGGGAACTAGCAAACGATTTTCAATCGTCAGGTTCACGCTCTGACAGTAATAATCCCAGAAATCGGCTGAAAATGTCAAGCAGTGCCTGGTTGCAAAGCTACTTTATGATTTTAGGCAGTTTTATTGCCTTTGCGCAAGTTTGTTCTAAGTACTGTGGTAGTTCTACTTACCCCAGGACCATTCCCAAACAGTTTAAAAAACAGTTTTGGTTTCGTTTTCTGCATCGCGAAATTCATATTTGCGCTACTACGCAGTTACCCAACTTCAAGGCTAACTGTCATGGCGCCTGAAGCGTCCGCGACTGATCCTCGAACAAAGCACGCCGCTCCTCATTTTCCCCCACCGTAACCCGATTTCTGTGATAAGAACTTCAGATGCAAGTCAAAAGTCACACCCAGTCGCCAGATATCTGTTCCGCCGAGGACAGCGCTTCAAACCGGCCTTACACGGCCAGCTGTTCGCCTTCCAGTTCCGTTTTCATGCGAGGGTATATCCGGGTGTCTAATGTTGCTGCTAGTTGAACTGTCTATTCGGACGGAGTCTCTGATAAGTTTTTGTACTGTTTCATTTGAAAAATGTTAAGTGGCGCTGCAATAGAGGAGGCTCGTTGTGCTGATCTTTTTTAGCGCGCGACTGCTACTCGGCCAAAGATCGCAGGGACGATTCTAGCTCATCGTACCTCATTTTTGCGAGCAAGGCTACAATTGCGAGTAAGAAGATGATAAATGAAGCTCAGCTTAAATGGTTTTTGAGAGATAACTGACCGTGAAGCGACACAAAGCAATCAGCCACGGCGTCACCGTTTCAACCTTCAAATGCATGTTTGTTTTTTCCTGCATCGCGTGTCTTGTCCCAATATTGTGGCTCGCTGTAAAATGCAAAGTCAAGCCGATTGACAAGATGTTGTTACGTTATGTGGGGGCCAAATTGGTGCCTCTGATAACGTCAAACCGCCAGATTTATTCCAGGGAACCACCCGAAATTGCACATTTTGAATTAGAGGTTGGGCTTCACCGCATGACACGAGCACCGTGCGTGCTAACATTTTTTTTTTTATATCTGAAAAACTGTTCCGCGCAACGTCAACATTTTTTTAGGGTGTGTTTTTAAATGTTTCCCTACAAAATGTATATTCTTATTTTTTTCTACTACCGGTGGTTGATATACACAACTCCTTTTTTATTCTTTTTTTTCGACAACTTGACAAAAATTTTTGATTTTGATATTTTTTTTACAGCTATGATATATGAAAACCGTTAAAAAACTGGTGTTATTGGAAAGGCCGTTAAATAATCTACATTTTGTGCGCCTGCAATTAGTGCCTAAATAATGTTTTAGCAGGGAAAAAATGTTTTCTTGGACCCCCAAAATTGGTCAATTTTCTGCGGTAGCGAAAGAGTTAAAGCCCTAAGAATGGTGGGACAAACAGTGTAAGTTACGAAAGCACACGTAAACATAGAAGTACCGATGCGTATACTGCTGTTGGTGCTGTGCGCACTATGCTTGGTTTAGCTGCACAGGAGTGCGGTGCTTTGGGGTTGTTTCAGACGGCACTGGCCGATTGACGCAAGCGACGATGTCTTACATGACGGTATTTGTCGAGCGAGCACCATGTTTCACGAAACGATTGTCTCCATGAACAAAACAAGCCAGGTACAAATACGTTCACAAACAAGCCAAAGGCACAAAACAGCTTGCCGCGGTATGGTGGCGCCATCTAGGTTCACGAACGGTAAACAAAGCCCTGTGATGTCATTGCAGATCATGAAAACGCACGATTTAGCGGGAAAATCGAAATTTTAACTTAAATTAATTAATTTCTCAGTGAATAAAGCATCGTTTGCATTCAGACAAGCGCTGGGGGCACTATATAACACAAAATCTTTCGAATAACACAAACTTGTGTTTTTGTCTTCATGGCTCCTTTAAAAGGAATAACAAAAAAGGGATGAAATGAAGATTGAAATGCGACCGTAGTCAAATAGCAGTGAGGTAGCACAAGGCACTCTCCCAGTGTGACAGAACTGAAAACTCGTAACCATTCGAATGCATGCAGCTCCCTTTCTTCCACTCCCTTCTTTCGCTCTTTCAGTCAGCCAAGTCCCGCCCCTGCATCCGGTTGAAAAAGCACAAAAAGTAGTTGACTCAAACAAAAAAAATGAAGATCCCACATGTGTCGTCCCGGACCCCACCAGGCTCAAGGGCGTTTGCAATCCTGTTTGATCGCTAATTTGGTAATTGAACCAGTTTGTTCAGAGAAGGACCGAAGATGGGCGCGCTACCTCGAGGACATCGGCCACACACGACCTGCGCCACACACGACCCGGCGCGGGTCGTGTGTGGCCTATGTTGGGGTCGTGTGTGGCCGATGTCTGTTTTTAATACTTGCCATGTGTGCTGCCGACCGGATGGCCTTCCGTTGAACCTTTGATTTCAGGCGAACAAAAGTTACGTCGAGGCGAGTTAAAAAACAAGACTGCGTGCACTTTGTCAAATAGCTGATCTTATGACGCAAATGTAGTGCATCACGGCAGCAGTGTGCACAAAAAAAAAGAGCATTGATAATGTAAGACAGAGGGACCGCGTTTGGGGAAATCTAGCGGAAGCTCTAAAAATAGACCCGAAGAACTTAAAATTGCGCGTTTTACCACCGTACATTGCAGTGGTTTCGCAACCGCAGGAAAGGTGCGCTGTATCTGCGCTGTGCTTAGAATGACACACGATATTTCTAGGGGTCACACAAGTAAGTTTAGAGGAAAATATCTGTGGGAAGCTTCATAAAACTGGAAGAAGCATTTTTTTTTTTAGATACGCGTGAGCCTGGAGTTTCGTTTTTTTCTTCAAACGGTACAAGTTTAGCGGTGCGCAGATTGTTTATTTTTGTTCCAAAATTCACGTAAAGATTTCAGTTTCACTTCTGAATTCTCCGTAATTTTATCAAAGAGTAATCTTTTGCCTCTGGTACAAAAAATTATAAAATGTGTGCACATTCAGTGGAAGTTGCTCTCACTGTTTCGTGTCGCAGGACCTTGTGAAGACCTGACCGACGAGGCTTTTTTTTCACACTGTAGGCGCGTCAGGAACAAAATGATGCAACATGTTTTTAATGATCATTGAAGTACATGCACAGGTGAACATTTGGGGAGAATTTCAGCAAAATCGAAGAAGTGTTTTTTTTTTTAATTAGCCTCTGGACTTGGAGTGTTTTCGTTTTTTCTTCAAACTTGTGTGCCAGTTGCTCTTTAATGGTAGCTTGCAGAAACATGATATTTACGGCCCATATTTGTTCTTGCCAGGAGCAGCCCTCTCAAAAATTTGAAAGGTCTAGATTAAGCATAAAAATTACGATTCCCGCCGTATGAGTACATTTTTGGTAGACGTCGCTAAATTTGGCTGCGGTGCAGGGGCAGGTAGCGGCCGGGGTTCACGCGGGTGCGTTCCAAATTTTTTTTCAGTCGGCGAAAATTTTTTCCACTGAAAATATTTGTGAATCCGCACATTGCATACATGTTGGAATGAGGTAAACAAATTTTAAGCGAATTGAAGATGTCGACCAGCCATTCTTTGTGCGATCTTATCTGAAATGACCCCTAAGCAATTCTGTAGCTGAAAAGCGATGGGCTGAACCTTCTGCTTACAGGGGATGCAGCAGACGGTTTAGACTTCCACGTGCATTTTATCAGAGGGGATTGCTCCTGTCATTGTATAAATCAGCAGTCCTGCCCTGCAAATGTGTCTTAATGCTTCCCCTTCCTCCCCTTTTTCCATCTCAAATGCTTGCCGGTGTTTGCCCCATCAGCGGGTGGGGTAGAAATTGGGAATGCGGTTGTTCCTGCAGGAGGAGCCCTCCACCTGAGTCCCCCGAGGAAGACTGGGAGGCGGAGATTGTGCCTTGTCCGCCGGAGGCCGAGCCTTCGGCTGTCGCTGATGTCCACGCTGGAGGTGACACCCGAGCGAATGGCACCGGCCCCTTGAGCCCACAGCTTGTGTCAAATATTAAGAAGGTAGGGGGTGCCAGACATTTGTCCTGCTGGAGAAGGGGCAAGCATGTTCAAAGGGGCCTCAAAAGACAATGTGCATGCTTGTTGTATGCTTAAGGCTCACTCAACTTCCTGCCGGCCTTTTTTTTTTTTTTTTTTGGCCAAGGAAAGATCACAAGTGCAGTGATGGGAAACCTGCTACAGTTGTGCCAATCTGCTACATTTCGTTAAAGTTGCTTCATCCATGCTACAGACGGGCTAAACTGCTCCAAAGCTGTGCCAAGGAGTGGCCTCTTAGGTTACCACACTGCTGAATCTCGGAGGCCACCACTGAGGGCTCTTGCCTCCAACGCCAGGTAGCAGTTATTACCACCCCTATGTAAAGCAGATGTAAAGTCCCCCTGTGCACCGCCATCGCTTCTCTGGCCATTCAAATGCTGAGCCAATTCAATACTACCCAGTGCGCTGGGTGTGCGATGAGGGTAGCGCGTGGTGAGGCCTCGCCAGTGTGCTGTCTACTATGTCGAGTGTGTAGCTGCTGGTACTGTTACGTGTTCGAAGTACTTGATGGCAGGGCTTCTGCTTGAGAATTAGGTGCCCCCATCCAAACAATTATAGTGCAGAATCTTCAAGGCACTCCTTCAGGTATCTTGCAAAGTGTGCACCACAGGTTGTTCAACCAGGGGAAGTTTCATCTCTTGTTGATGAAGTGACTGTGCTAAGCTTGGACTACTTACATGTGGGTTCTGACTTGCCACCGTATAGATACTGGCATCATGTTTTTGTCATGAAGGATGGCCAAGGGGGGCTGAAATATCCTCCTTTGTCCAAGCTAGTCAAGGCACTTTTATCACTTCGACATGGGAATTCTGACGTGGAGCGTGGACTTAGTGAAAACTCACGAGTTTTGCACAACAGGGCAAATCTTGCTTTGTCGAGTGTAAATGGCATACGTCACATGATGCCATATTGAAAAAGGTTTGACAGCAATCCATGCTCATTTCCAATAAGTTGAGATGTCATCAAGGCCGTCAAGGGTGCATCAAAGCGGTATGCAGAGCACCTTGCAGTTGAACAGGGACAATCAAAGCGCCTGAGCCTGCGTACAGATGCAGAGCAAAGCTCAGCAGATGAAGTTACGGAAGATAAAGCCAAAAAGAAAGTGGCTGAGGCAAAGCGGACGTTTAAGGATGCTGAATTGTTGATTCAGTGGGGCATGAGGTTTGAGAACTTCTCGGACATTGAGTGAGGAAGCAGTGCTTGCTCAAGATGCTCGAGAGTATTTCCCACTTTGATGCTGCAAACAAAGGAAACAAAGCTGAGTGCTCTTCCTTGCTATTCACATCCACATTTTATTTACTTGTTCGTATCATTCTTCATACTTTCGAGCTTCTTCCATTTACGCTTGCATCAGATGAAAGTGCATCACTGAGTTTCATGCAATTCACATCCACATTTCATTTACTTGTTGTTATCATTCTTCATACTTTGGAGCTTCTTCCATTTACGCTTGCATCAGATGAAAGTGCATCAGTGAACTCGTGTGAGCAGTGTATTTAACGCTTCCTGTTATTGTGCAGTAAAAGCAATAAGAAGCACTTTTGGCCCATTTTATTTTTTTGCAACCTGCTACAAAACTGAGGGCAGCTGCTACAAATCGTCATTTTTTCTGCTACAAAACCTGCTACAAAACGCTTCTGGCTACTGTATTTACCTGATTCTAACGCGCTCCCAATTCTAACACGCGCCTGATTTTCATGGCAAAAAAAAGAAAAAAGGAAAAAACTTGCACCTCCGATTGTAACGCGCACGAAACTTTGTAACCAAGAAAAACGGATGAGTTCTCGTCGCCCTCCAGAGAGCTCTTTGTCGATTTCCGCTGACTACAACATCTCGTTCTCGGTGCCGTCAAGCGCGTTCGCGATGCCATACTTCTAAACGAACGTTCAACCATGGTCGATAATATCGTGGCTCACGCCTCACTCGCCCATCCCGCGAGCTTCTCCAGAGGTGAACGCTTCAGCCGACTGCTCGTTTTGAACGCGTGAGAGCCGCTTGTAAGCCACTCGTGAAAGCGGCTCACCGTCGTTGCTGCTGCTGCCATTGCTGTTATCAATCGCGCAAGTGAAACGATTTGACGATTTGTGTGAATGCCAATAGAAAACCCTCGGTGCTGCCTAGGCTTCCTGCGTCTATAGTGCCTAGAATATACTGGCTAGCGTGCTGAGGGCGGGCGCAAAGAAGGCCCCGATGATGGTGACTTGTGGTGGCGCCCGCTTGGTGCGCTGCTGTGCGAGAGGGTGCATCTGCGCCCCATCCGCGCCGCCCGCGCAGCGTTCTGCGCGCTCCCCAAGCGCTGCGAAGCTTCAAATTAGCTGAGCAGCGCGAAGAAGCGTTTACTTTTTCTGTGTATTTGTAGCGTTCGTTACAAAACGCCACGTTATATAAGAGTTACGCAAGTGCATTACAATGCGTGCATTTTACAATACCAAAGTAGATAAATTTGTGGTAGATAGAAAGTAGATAAATTCACTGTACTACTGCTGTTGGTGACTGGAATCTGGTGAACTTGTTATGTTTCAGGTCGTTGATGCTCGTCCTGATGGACTTTGGCTGTCGGAGTTCGATGACGCCTACTGGGTAGGTCTTTTGCTTTGCTTTTTTTTTTCTGCTTTAGCTTTCTACTTACAGAACGTGCACTTGCTGCCACATCTTTTGTGAGTTGTTGCTGCAAAAAAAAAGGATGTGTACGTAGAGATTCCAGGCCTTGAGTGACTTCTCAGTCAGACCTCTCTGCTTCTGCATGTTCTGTGCACGTTAGTTTGCTAGGTGTATCTAAACCCCGTATAATGGAATAGGGAAAATCTAACTCGCCATGCTGAAAATTGATTGATTGAAATTTGATGTCTGGCAGGTGCAAACTGCTTCTTTTTTAAGCTTTGGTGATAATCCACAACCTCTTCTGAACCTGGTTTGTCCTCCAACATGGTTTCTTCAAGTTTGTAGGCACGGGGGCATGCCACTTGTAAAGACAGTGTGTAGGACTGCACATTTTGACGGCTTCCATGCAATCCAGTGATGTGTAGCCCTTTATATTGTCGATTTCTTTGCTTCCGTTTCTGCCTGTCAAAGATGTTTGAACACGCAATTCAGTAAATGTAAAATGTGTTAAAAGGCACAGAAAGCAGCTGTTTTCAGCACAGAAATGTGTTTTCAGAAATGTGTTTTCAGGCACAGAAAGCAGCTGTTGCACAGTGTAACGATTTCCTCTGCTGCTTGTATGGAGAACTGCACTTGCACAGCTGACAGGGCCCTGGGCACCAGTGTGGTGTTAGGGGTGCAAGCCGGGAATTCTTTAACCACCAGGTACGTCCAGTCAAGAGGCAGGAGACATGGCATTCACATGTTACGTATTTGCACGATTCTAACGCGCCCCCGCTTGTAACATGCTGGCAAGGTTACTACTCGGGATTCAAAAATTTGACACCGATTGTACCAGCACAAACCAAAGACATGATACCACATACCCGGCAAAGACATTTTATCTGGTGCTCGTAGTTGTGACAGCAAAAATGCCTTGCGCAGGGGTGGAAGTGCTGCTCCACACTGCCCCAATCCGCTTTTCTTGCTCCATCCTGCTCCAAAAGGCAGAATTGCGCCAAAACTGCTCCAAAGCGACGCCACAAGATGTGTGGCAACTGCAGAGGGTGATGTTCAATGCATTGAGCACAGAGCAGTAGACACTCGTTCGTTCAGCTGTCATTCACGACATGGCGCGCTCCGTTGAACACCCGAAAGGATGCTCGGAGCTTGGAGTTGCATGTCACAATTTCTTGGTCTCCAAATGACGGCGCGGTTTTGCGGCACTTGGGGGTGACCTTGGCGTGCGGGGGAATTCATGAACTTTGGCCCGAAATGCAACTTCACCGCACAGCGCACTACCAGCTCCGTAGGTGCCTTGTCGAACGCTGCCTGTTTCTGAGTGTTCTTTCCGCTTGTTCCTCCGGCAAGAAAATATTGATGAACACTGGTGCGCTTGTTATTTGGATAAGCACAACACACTTGCATAGTATTCTTGCTTAGAAGCATGTATATTACTTTGGCAGTAATGCGAATAATACGCTAGGATATTTTAACATGAAAGGGTTTTATTCCCGGAGACACAAAGGTTTCGCTGACGTCATATCCGTCACTGAAGTTACGCCAGTACAACGAAGCAAGCGGCCTGTAAAGGGTGCACCTCTGCACATAGTGCCTTTTTGCAGGGAAGCAACCTTTAGTACTAAAGAGTACAGTATACTTAGGGTTGTTCATTTTCAGGTTTTATATTTTAACAAGAAGGTGTTTTATGCCGCAATACCTCAAGATTTTACTGACATCATACTCATCACGGAAATGACGCCAGTACACATTTGCGAAGTGACCCGCCAGCAGGACGTCGCTCACCAAGCACATCCACAGGACAGCCGCCGACCCGCAAATCATGCTAAGCTGCAGAGTTCGCTGTACATGACAGAGGAATCAACCACAGTTTTTTCCCTTCGTTTCGTAAATGTGAACATCTAATTATTTTTACTTTCTCTGGAATCTCGTCAGGTATAGTTTAGATTACCTCTGGGTAATTACTTCCTCTCTCAGGTTTTGTTAGGTGTAGAATGAAGGTACACTTTGTCTTAGGTGTAAGACAAACCATTTTGCCTAGCTCTGGTCTTGGTTGCTTCTAATGACTGTGATGGTGTTATTTTTTACTTGTCTGAAGTTTAGTTACGTGCAGCTGTTTAAAGCATCACTTATCTGTAATTTTTTCTTAGTGACTGCTCTGTCAGCTGTAATGCTTTAATTCTGCAAACATATATTTTTCTAACTTGTCGACAAAGTGTTCTGCTCGGTATTGTTCCAATGTTGAATGTTTTTTGTGCTTGCTAGAAATGAAAAACTCCAAATAGATGATGTTTGGCTCTAGAAGTCTGCTCCCAAACACACTTGCACCTCCAAAATTCACCTTTTGGTGCTCCAAAGCTGCTTCAAAACTACCCTGTTACTGCTCCAAAGCTGCTTCAAAACAGCATTATTCCTGCTCCCTAAACTGCTCCAACAGGCTCAAGCCCGCTTCCACCCCTGCTTGCGCTTCATAAATGTTTATCTGGCTCCTGCTGGCCTTAAAATTTGAGCGGGGAACATTGAAAGCATTTATTATTTGAAGCGTCTTGTCAAACCACCGTCATAATGTCACACGTGACAGGTCAGGGTGCATTCGTTGTTTCTTTACGACTTCCGCCATGTAGTCTTCAAGTTCGCAAAAATGTCCATGCTTGGGGAGGGTGAATCGTTTCTCGAAGCATTACATGAAAATGTGACGCTCGTTTGTTTACGCTAATTGCGCACACGTCTCCGGGACGCCCAGTGTGTGGGATGTCGCTCGGTTGCCGTAGCTCTCAGCAAAGCAAACTAACCTTGCACTAGTAAGACACTTCGTAATGGTACTTCTTGGAGCCATAACGACTGAAACAAGGTATTAATAGTAGCAGCAGCAACATATGCAATGCCTGGCTAAAATGCGCCACTTTTTCTCGTGGCCCAGGGGTGGAACTGCTGCGCAAATTGCGCCATTGTGCGCCAATTTGCCCTGCTGCGCCAAGCTGCGCAGAAACGGCAATTTGTGCGATTATTGTCCATTGAGAGCATACAACACCAAATTTAGCCGAGTCTTGTCGTCGTCCGGGCAACACAGCGCTGGCTTTCCTGAGCGCCGGATTTCCCGTCGATCACCCGTTTAAAAGGGAACGGCAACAGTATATCTATCATATCTATCATAATAGACGCAGCCGCATCCATAGCCACGGCAGTTTAGTGCACTCGTGGTTCCCTCGTGGAGTTTATTGCAACGTTGTTATCGCCACGGCTTTCCCGGAAGGCTGTCACCAGCATGAGTAAAAGTACTTTGAACAGTTATCTAGTGTTATAACTTGATGCATGGCCTCTGGAATTTGCAGCTGCTCGAAGTAAGGGGAACGACCCCTTCGCACATCCTTCGCACAGTAGTTTTTGGTGATTGGTCTAATTTTTCGGGACCTGCACGAACCGAGAACTGCGAAGCCGCTGCGCGCGTGGGCTATTGTACGATACTGAGCGCATGCGCACGCTCCTCTAGTGTTGGGGCGGCTGCTATCACTTTCCTCTCCGCTGTCGAGTCAGGTCGAGAGCTGCGGAACACGTGCGCGTTAGCGTTCCTCGGTGGGAATTTGCGGCGCGCACGAACCCGAACTTACGGCCAGTAACCACAGCTCCGCAGTTAATAACGGCCCTTTTTTAATCAAAAGTTCCTTTGAAGCCAAATTTTTCGCGCTGCTTTAATGAAAGAAGTGTTGTGGAGCTAAAACAGTTGCGTGCAGCGCGCCACACAGCCGCCGTACTCGTTCGCGCGCCGACAAGGCCCGACTCGACCGCGAAAGCGGGCGTCTTGATGGGATGCTGTGCCCGCTTTCGCCTTCGCGTCTACCACGAAATGAGGCGTCGTGAAATCGCCGTCTTCGTTCGCTGCCTGCCTTTGCCTGCCTATGATGCCTGCCTTCTCAGTCGACGCGGCGGCAGCAGCTTGCTACGAATACGGCATCATATTTTACGGCGCCCGTCTTCGTATTGGGGCCTATCGGTGGGAGACGATGCGCGCTCGGCGAGTGCCGCGCGGGTAGGGCACGTTCGCGACGCCTGATTTCGTGGTTGCGGTGACGGCGGCAGCGGGGCGGCGCACTGCACGCGATTGTTTTAGCTCGAAACTACTTTACCAAAAAATTAAAAAAGCAGCCACTGTTAGTAACATAGTGTTGATTATTATACAAATAAAAGCCAAAAAGTCGCTACATTTAAAGGAATTGGCAAAAAGCAGGTTTCAGTCTCTAGTAAAGGGTAATATCAAGGTGCTAGCTCTTACTTGATTTATTGCGCTCCTGCTAAATAATTCTGCCCAATTCTATTTTTCATGCAGTTTTGGATTAGTTGCTCTTAAAAGTGCGCTCAGCCGCATTATTTAAAGCAGTCAGTGTGCTCCAAAAGTGCTCCGAAATAGCCTCTAAACTGCTCCAAACCTGCTCCAAAATGGGATTTTTGCTGCTCCAAAGCTGCTCCAAAATAAGACTTTTGCTGCTCCCGTGCCTGCTCCAAAAAGCTAGACCCTGCTTCCACCCCTGGTGGCCGTATCCCAACGAGACGAGCGCAAGGTATAATGTTTTATTTTGCAAACATTCAAAAGAAAACTATGTACAGGCAGTGAATCCACTGCTTACGTCTGATACTTGGTCCACTTCCCTACCATTCGAGTCCGTTGTGCCATTTGGGCCGCTGTTGTCAGTGTCCCTCAGCAGGCCGTCTTCTGTTCCATGTAGGTGGTTTGTAATTGTACACTTCATAAATGACTTGGCCTAAACGCCAACTCGGGCCCGCTTCCACGCGTAAAAAATCCACCGTAAGATGCTTGCTTAGAAAAGGTGTGCTTAGATTCGCAGTCAAACTTTTTCCAATTTTTTTTCCTGAAAGTGGGAGAAGGAGGGGGGGCTTAGAATCGAGTAAATATGGTATATACGTTATAGAAAATTCGTCTTGGGGATCTGCTCATCGCAGTACCTGACAACCCCTTAGGCATTTCATGGGAATATAACTAGGGTTGTTTGTTTTCGGCTTTAACCCGATTTTGCCCGATCCTTATGCCCCAAACATGCTTCAGGAGAGTCCCGGATAGACCGTTTCAGTGTAGCGATCTGCACAATCGTGCACGGACAGTCCACTGTTCCCAACCAGTACTTGCTGCAAGCAAACCTCACAAGCACAGTTTCCCAACTCGTTGAGTTCAGAAGCATGACTCTCTGCCGCTCGCTACCTCAGGCTGGCCAATGCTGCACTGACATGTGTTGTACCTGGCTAATGGAAGCTATGGTGTAGAGAGAACTTTCTCCCAAGCTTGAGATACGTTAACGATCGGACACAACTGACATGTTGCACAATGCAGGTGATGATGTATGTAAACAAAGATGCGTAAACAATCGATGACCAGTTTTTCGTGAATAAAATACTCATTTCTTCCCAAGTTATCTATGCTCTTTACTTTCATTACTGATTAATTTCCAAACAAACGCCAAATTTTGGAGAGTATTTGCCTAGGAACCCTGATGTCCCCTGATTACCAGCTTGAAACAGTTACCAATTTTAACATGTTAGGTCGTGATACGTTCAGATAAATTAAACTAGGTGTTTTACTTAGTTCATCTGTACGTTTAACCCGGAAAAACCTGAATTTTGGAATGGTTTTACAAGAAAAACCAGATTTCTCCCTGATTATCAGTTTGAAAAGTAGCACCAGATTTTTACGCCCAGATAAATAATAATAATATAATAATAAATATAATAAATATAAAACCTGAAAATGAACAACTCAAAATATAACCCACGCATAAATGTTAAGCATAGTGAAAGGCTCTGCACTGTTAAGTAGGTGCACACTCGCGCCTTATAGCAAGAACCAAGGAACGTTAATGATGAAGCCACAGAATAATGAACGTTCTGCAAGTCTGGAAGAAACAAAATAGCTTGTTTGGGAATGAAAAAAAAACAAAAAAAAAACGGTGAAGCTTTGGAAATGCTGAAGACGTTCGTCTAAACTTAATCCAGGTAGAACTTGCCAGACCCAGCTAGATGCGAAATGCACTGCTATTTTGCATGCTGCGGAGGCACTGTTGTTGTGCGGTTGTCGGCTGCTGCTCATTTAGCACTGTTGCACCCGCCGTGGTGACTCAGTGGCTAAGGCGCAGTGCTGTTGAGCCCAAGGACACAGTTTCGATTCCAGCTGCGGTGGCTGCTTTTCAGATGGAGGTGAAAAGTGAGAGTGCTCGTGTGTCCAGATTTTGGCGTTACAGCTCTCCAGGTGGTCAAAATCAATCCAGAGGCTTCTATTATGGTACACCTCATAGATCAGGTGTAGCTTCAGTGCGGTGCACACCAGAAAATTTGGAAATTTTAACATTTAGCAATGTTGCGCTTAAAAGGGTCAGTTACTAAAGTCAGGGGTGAGACAGCTGCGCATATTGCGCCTTTTTGATACAATTCCATTTTCCTGCGCCAAGCTGCTCCAAAAGCATGAAAATTGCGAAAATTGCGCCAAACTGCTCCAAAAGAGCCTGAAAGGCACGGATTTTGATGCCCATGTCAGTTCCGGTGGGGACGAAAGCCTCCCGCATCCCAGTGCCCGCTTTTATTGGCGGTCAATTGCAAACACAGAAATGACAAAAATAGAAAGACTGAAGAAATGAAGCAAGCGATAGCTTCTTAAAACACGATTGGCTTTCTGTCCGGGTTCGCTGAAACGGCCTTCCCGATTAGGCATCGCTGTGGCTACAAACATGGCCGCCGCCTGATCTGCCTGCTACTGCCTACTTCACGCGCTCACTGCGCATCGCCGATATTTTCCCTGGTTTATTTTACGCTATCAGCTGGGTTCCAGTCTATTCATTCTATCAATTGTGGCTCTGAACAGTGACGTTAACGCGGGGATATGGTTTGAGATTGGTGCGAGATTACGAGAAGTTTGCGCGGCTCGTAAAAAAAGTTTTGAAATGTGGGGCCCACGACTTCGGCGTGGTTTGGTCCTTGAGTGCGAAACGCGGTGCGTGCGTCTATAATCGGGTTCGTGAATTGAACTTTTTGGCTCGTTGTGGTGTTATAAAATGCTGAGGTGTTGCTATGCTTCGAAGCGCGATCGCGAGCCTCGGCCCTGGAGGAAACGGTCGGCACGAAAGTTGCGGGCGGCGCTGCGGCGCCGCGACCTGTCCAGGCAGCGCCCAATAGCTTGCAGGACCTGCATGGTTGCCATAGCACGCGACTAATAACACTTGATGTATGCGAAGTGAAATTTAATGCCCAAAACTAGGTGGCTAAACAGTAACGCTACTCAAATGATCACCGGGTGGACGTGCGCCCCACGGACTGCAACGGGTAGGCATGCGACCGTTAGCTCGAAGTTGCTAAACTGTTGCCGTGACTACACTCGTTCGTACAACGCAGCCTGGGATTACAAAAATAATAATTTTAGCATTGAAACGGCAAAAAAAACGCGCCACAATTGCAGAGCCCTTAAATTTGATAATGTTAACGGCAGTTTTGTTGTCAGTGTTGCGTACAGCCACAACACAATCTCACCAGTTAGGAAAAAGGTAGTGCAGTTAGAACTTTGTGATACCCTTTAAAAATTCTTTCGCGTAAGGCTGTTTCAGTGTACGTGTATTCAAAACTGATTGGAATGTGTACTTGACCCTTCAAATTGCTGAAATTGTGATTTTTTAAGCTCACAAGACGATGTATTAAATGTCCCTACCTGCTCCAAATCAAGCTTCTTCTGCTCCAAAATCGAAATTTTGCTGCTCCGAAAACTGCTCCCAAATCTCTTTGGGCTGTCTCACCCCTGTAAAGTTACTAACTAAAGAGGGTCAGTTACATACTGAACATCACTTCTGTGAAAGGAAAATGAGCAGCCTGCACGAATGATTACTGTATGCGCTATTTAAATGCGCACACATTTAAGACTGCCCAGCATGCAGCCATGCCAACACCAAGATGGCAAATGCTCCTGAGGTTTATCTTTTCGTGCAGAGCAAAGACTCCCATGGCACACTACCCATGCCAGCACCTCGAAAAGACAAAAACGCACATGGGAGGCAATTATCTCATGGTAAGCGAGGCCATGTGATCTGCAACGCGCAAAAGTCTCATGCAGCCTGAAAGGAGCTGTGGGTCATGCAAGGGCTTTTCGGTGCTAAAGAAAAAAAAAAAAGGAAGCTCTTGGAGATAGCAAGTGCCCTCTGCGGTGCCCAAGCCATTATTTAATGATGCAAAGGGGCCCCAATCAAGAGGATAGGATTTTTTGTATATTGTTGCGCATTTTCTGCGTTTAAACTCCACTTGTGAATGCAGTCTCTCTTTCCACCTCTTTTGGTCTTTTTCACAACAATGAAGTTTCTACGACGAACTTTGCGAGGGCTACCACCCAGACCCACCTGTGGATAGCCAAGCCTACTTAACACTGACTGTCGCACTACAAGATAATGCAAGTGCTCATATAGCTGGCCAACACGACATTGCTGAAAAGCGGGAGGTGCTGCTTGTCAGTGAGTATCCGGAGAACCAGGAGAATCTGGTGAACCGGGCGAAGCACCTCAGCCCGGCAAGGACCAAGGACCAAGTCCTAGCTAGTCTTTTCAGAAAATAAACGTTTATTTCTCTCTCTCTTTCTCTTCTCCCCCTGTTAATTTTGTTGTAGCAAGGTTTACTGTATTGTGGTGTTCTTTTAGGTTACTTGGTTTTCCAGCAAGTGCAGTTTCAGCCGCAGTAGCTAGCTGCATGGTCATGTTCTATCAGCTGCCCAACTGTGACTTGGGTGTGGAGCTTTTGGGTTCACCATCCTGTTTGGTGGTCTTGATTGGCAGTGGGCATGGCAAGCATGCATTCTGCTAAGGCCCCTTTTGTGCGACGCCAGTTGTGTGCCCTCAACCACCTAGGGCGGCTCTCCAGACGCGGTGTGCCAACTGCGCAGGTTGTGACGGGACACCACCTGCCGCTGTGGGACTACGGTTTCAGCAGCGTGCTGGAGCTGGTACCACACTGTGCCGATATCGTCACCATCACACGTCCCATCCCGGAAGGGGAGTTCATGATTTGTCCTCGGGAACAGCCACCCACTTCCAAGCCACCATCTCCTTACAGCGAGCCGCCTGCTCAACGCTGTGCCGGCCACCAGCAACCTCAGCGACCACAGGCCCCACCCTTGGATTTTCGGCACATGATGGATGTTGTTGAGAAAATTATCCGGTAAGCCTCTCCACTGTGGATGAACATTGCACGTCGTCAAATACGAATATCTTTGCATTAGTATGTATGAACGTTTTAAAGGGGCCAGGAACAGTGATGTTCCCTGCGGGGAATTTTTCTCTTTTTCGGGGAATTTCCGGCTGTCAGTTTGGCCAAAAGGGAAAAAAGGCAATCATTAATAGATGCAGGGAATTTTAGGAGTCGTGGAGCAAAAGGAAAAATAATGTCCGTAAACCGGACCTCGCATCATTTCTTACTTTGTTTTCTTTTAAAAAGTTCCCTTAACTATTCGTCGGATTGGTGTTCAAATATCCACAGTCGTGTTACCGCAAGCCACAAGCATTCAAGATCGCTTCCAGTCTAGTTCACAAAGCAGGAGGGGGCATAGAGGAAAGAATATTCTATGAAATATAGCTAGTAAAACCTGTTCGCGTTAATTCCTGGGCAATATACAAAAACGTATTTTGGGTGCACCTTAGGGTGCTGTCAAAAAGAGATACTGCCAGCAGTTCCGGCACTCAGCTCACATTACTGCTCTTACTCAGCAATGTTTCTTCTTTATCATACGGGCAGTTTTAACTTGGAGGTTTAGCATGCGAAGTAAGATGCATTTTGGTACAAAACATGAAATGCGTATTCAAATGCTGCTGTGCAGCCGATGCACTGTAATCTATTTTACACTGTCTTATTCTCTGAATGACATAAATGTCCTGAAGCTGAAGGCTACGTAAAGTAGACATATTTTCCTCGTAAAGATCTTTGAGCTGCAAAATTAGAGTGGAGGGAAATTTGAAGGGAATTCTTGAGAAACCTGCAGGGGAAAAATGAAAAAAAATAGGGAATTTCTGAACCTAGAAATGGGAATTTTTCTCCCCAGTATGGAACATCAGTGGCCATGAAGAGTTTGTTTTGTTTAAAAGTTTGTTTTATTTAAAGATTTGGTGTCTTATGTTGCCCTCAGTGCTTGTCTGGCAGAAAATGATGCTTTATTTATTGAGAAATAAACAATTTAGGCCAAAATTTTAATTCTCCCACCGCATTGCGTGTTTTCTGACGTTGGCAATGACGTATCCAGGGCAGGTACCTAAAAGAAAGGTAAGTATGTTGACCATGGCTGTCGCCAATGGCAAAAACATGTCTTTTGTTAGCCTGGTTATCATCTGCCTTCATGGAGGGCGCTACAATACCGCTCAAGGACCGTTGTCTGCACACATTTTTTTTCTGACTGCACTTGTACCTGGCTTATTGTTGCGGTTGATAGTAATAGTGTTGTGAAACATCGGGTATGACTCGACAGGCAGGGCCACGTAAGTGGCAGTGTCGCTTAATGGGGCCATGCAGACAAAATACAAGTTTGTTGTATTAGAAAGATTTAGTGTTTTATAGGGCCCTCAGCGCTTGCCCGGCAGCAATTGATGCTTGATTTACTGAGAAATCAAGCATCAAAAGGGACATGCTCCTCGAAACAACTTTTTTTTTAATAATGAAGTTAGGAGGCTGAAATTTTCATAGCTAGTAAAGATTGAGCTCCTTTGGTCATATATGCAACTAGATTTCAAATAGCTGCTCTGGATGAAATGTTACGCAGCATGACTTGCAGAAAAATTGCTTTTTTGTGCACTTTTTTTATAGTAAAATTTTTTTCTGAAACTTCTAAAATAGCCTAGGTGGTTCCTTATGAACTGCAGAGTGCCAAAATCTACCTGAAAAAGCCTTATATTCACTTTCCTCACCACGAAAAAAAAAAATGACTGGTAGCGTGCCTTTTCTTGTTCTGTATATTTTTGTTTTATGACCGTCAGAAATACCTAAGGACATAAATTGCATAATTAACAAGATTTCGCCACTCTACGTGTTATAATGAACATATGTGCAAAATTTCATCGTGATACGACAACTTTAAGTGGGAAAATATGTGTGCACAAACTCAGAAAACGGACGAAAACGACAAACTGAGAAAAACGCAATTGAAAGTTTATTTCTTTGCCAGATTCAGAAATTCTTGCACAAACAACATGAAACTTGGTGGGTATATTGTCTAAAATGCCCACATTGAGGTACTAAAACTATACTCGGGAACAAGTTAAGAACGGCACCAGCTCATGTAACGTATCACTCCGCCTAAGCGACGGACCCGGATGTCAACGGGCGCGCGTGTTTTGAAAGGAGACTGCCACGAATGCGTGATATCGTGTGCCTTTTCTCACGTAGTTTGTTTGCCGTTGCTGCAGTAGTTCATAAGCATATTAGGTCCAAAAAGATACAAAAACGGCTCGTGCCATGTTCAAAATATTCCCAGTAACGCGCTACTTGTGCTGCGCGGAGTGACATCCGGCTGCGGTGATGAGGCACAGCGGCAACTTCGGTGCCATTCTTAAGTTGGAACCGAGTATAGAACGCTCCTGCTGCATAAGTTGCACCCTCACGGTTCCTGCGGGCGGAGTCCTCGGTACGAGCCCGTTTCACCAGGCTGCAGCGATGGGACATAGCCTCAGCAGTCAGCTTGGCAGACATCTGCCTGGTCCTCCGCTGGTCACTTGCACTGCTTAGTCTGACCAGTTCTTCTGAAGGGAAGATTCCCAGTTCTTGGAGAACTTGCTCAAAGCTAGTGTGGCCCCTGTTGAACCACAACACTACCCGCCGCGGTGGCTCAGTGGCTAAGGCGTTGCGCTGCTGAGCACGAGGTCGCGGGTTCGATTCCCGGCCGCGGCGGCCGCTTTTCTGATGGAGGCGAAAAGCAAAAACGCCCGTGTGTACGAGATTTCGGCGCACGATAAAGATCCCCAGGTGGTCAAAATTAATCCGGAGCCCTCCACTACGGCGCGCCTCATCGCCTGCGTTGCGTCGGCGCGTTAAACCCCAGAATCAATGAACCACAACACTGCGAGAGTGGTGGCCGTCTCCACTACAGTGAACTGCAGGTTGTACGATACCGGCCTGTACCAGATGCGCAGTGCTGCTTCCGTCTCCATGGCATGGGATGAGCAGTCGACATTTTTTTCACACACAGGGGCATGAAAAGGCTTGCCACACGTCCTCCTCTTGCTCATCAAGCTTTTGGTGGCGGCTGCAACCTCGACAGTAGTTTGACAGCGCCCCAAAATCTAGGCAAAGACCAGTGTCTAGAGAAATGGCATTGCCAACACCGTTGTGGCTCTTGTGTCCTCGCTTCTGCCAAGTACCATCAAACATCACACTGACGTCAGTCTGACCAGCTTGCAACGCAGTTACTTGCCTTGCTTCAGCAAGGTTGTCAGTGACGACTTTTGTGGCCGCAACATGAACTTTCTTGGCAATGTTGTGGAACGTCTTTTGGTGCAGTGGTTTCGGTAGACCGAGAATGGCACAAAACCTGCACAGCTGATCGTGTCCGATGCCAACCGCGCGTGCAGCGAGTACCACTTTCACATTGATGGCGAAACTATCACGGGGACTTCCCCTGCAGAGTTCTGGGTCGTGGCCTCCGCAACCGATGGCGACAGCGTGCTGCGACGAGTAAACTGTAGAAATCACTCCCGCAGGGCACTTCTCGTTTTGCACTTGAGTTCCAATACCGATGCGAGGCCCTTCCGCTTGTTCGCGACCTCAACTGCGACGAGTTCGCACTTCCCACACGTCGTGCACACGGCGCCACTCACAAGGTCAGTCAAAGCGTTGACTTCACAGACAACTGCGCTTGCACCGCTCCCGTTGCTGGCTGTCTCCTCACCTTGGAAGGCTGCCAACTTCTTCACCGATGCGCTTACAAAGCCGATAGCGGCGCTGATAAAATCAGCCCCTCCTGGTTGAGCTGCGCTTGAAACGCTTGGAGGCTTGTCGCCGTTAGGCCTCGCCTTGCGCTTTCGTTTGCACCGGCATGAAGGTTGGATGAAGGTTGGTAATTCGGGTGGCGAAAGTCACGCTTCTCCTCACCGTTCATGATAAAAAACTCATGATAAGGAAATAGAAAAGGTAGCTCTTGGCTGAAGCGAAGTGCGAAGCATTGCAAACAGAACGATGCACACGGCGAGAGCCAATGGCAGTCCCGATTTCGCATCACATGATTTAAATACCCAGTAGGAGCTCGAAAAACAGGCAGGAATAAATTTTTAAAAAAAATTTTTTTACGTGGAGTTACGAAGCTGGCGAGCAGCTCGATCGAGAAACGAAGGCTTGATCTACCCCTCTCAAGTGACCGAAATGGCAGCGAGCCACGCTGCCGTGCGGAATAAACTTTCAAACGTGGCCGAAATTCGGCTTGACTGCGCGATTTCTTGGGTCACCGCGAGTCATTCGAACACATTTTTCACAAAGTTCTCGTTCGTATTTCGTTTTCATTTTTTCACCCATGAAAGAAGGATAGTCAAAGATGATAATGCAAGGGAAAACAAAAAATCAACATATTTTTCGACCCGCGTGTCCCTTTAAGCCAAAATTTCAATTCTCCTGCTAAATCGTGTGTTTTCGTGACGTCGACAATGACTTATCCAGAGCAGGGCCTTAACTCTTTCGGGACCGTCGGAAAAAGTGATGAAAAAGGGAGGTCTCCGTACAAATTTTTTATTACATAAAACAAAGGCACCATCCTGCCTTAGCATATACCAAAATGCAGCTAATTATATGTTCTTTGACATACAATGCCAAGTTTTACTTCAACATTGACGATAGAACCATAAAAAAATCTGAAAGTAAGAACTTCGTAAAAAAACTACAGAAAAAGATAGAAAAAAGCGTAAATATAAAAATATTAAAAAAGAAAAAAAATTATTTCAGAATATACAAAATTGAACACAATGCTTTGTTCTTCATCGCGAAAGTTTGATGCGGCTAGGTGTAACTGGTTTTTTGTTTTCTGTGTGATCTCTTTGGCACTAGGGCCATGGCTACGTCGTCGCCCAGGTACACGCCGGGCTCTCATCTCGGCGAAAACTTGACCCGTTTCTGTGCTGGTGGCAGGAGATCATCACCATAGGTAGTGAACATCCTAGCGAACAAATATAAACCAGCCAGAACATATTTCGAGCGCACATACCTACTCCAGAGCCAATTGAAACCGAAACCAACACCCACCTTTGAGCGCGATTTGATGTTCCTGGCTGATCGACACTCGAATCCTCACTTGAGCTGAAATCCGATCTCTAAAGCCGCATTCCGACTCTTTACTGCCACTCTCATCGTAAAAATCTACTGTGGAAGGCGAAGATATGCGAGACGAGACGAGGCTGATTTCTTATCGCGCTCGCGTGAGTATGACGCCATGTTTGTTTACATTCGAAACCACTGCCCGTCAGAATAAAATATCTGATGCGTTGCCGCCTGGTGATAAAAAAAGAAACTTCACAAAAGAGAAAACTCCAGTTTTCAAACTATCTCCTAGATGTCGCTAGGTGTTCCATCGAACGAAAATTTGTATTCTGCAGGCTCACGAAACCATCGATCATATGTGATCGATGGCCTATGGAGCGGTCCCGAAAGAGTTAAATCTAAAGATAGCCTGCAGACCAGGGCTGCTACCATCTCGCAGACGGCCGTTTGGTTATGTTGTTTATCACCTACTTTCATAAACAAGAGTAGACAAGAGCGCAGTCAGAAGTGTTGGAGTAGATAAGAGCGCAGTCAAGTGTTCCTGGGCAGTTTCGGTTTCACTGGTTTGGGTTATCGGAGAGTGGTTAGGGGAGGGGGAGGCCGCTTGTTCGGTAGTACGCGAAAACTTAAAATACTCGTATTATGGGAGGGGGGTGCTTGCACGGGTGGGGGTGCTTAATTGGTATTTTACAGTATTATATAGATGTTTTCGCCAGGCCAACCTGTTCTGCCATGAGTGGTTTCAAGCGTCGTGCGCACTCCGCCAATGTGTTGGGTTCAAATCCAGGCAGGGTCTTGTCTGTTTCTTTTTCTGTGTGGTTTTTAAGTGGCATGGTTTGCATATACTTTTCGCGAATTCAAAACAAATTGAGCTATGAACTACCATTTCAGATGTCAATACTTAAGTCATTGGCACGACTTGTTCAGTTTTGAACTCGTGCTTTGTACATAAAAATAATAGGGGCAGCTTTGCCCTAGTGGTGCGAAGACTGGGAAAGCAGCGAAGCTGGTGGCTCCACCTAGCTTATTCTTGGTTCGGCTAAGTTCATGCGCGGTTATGCTTGGAGAAGCCCAAGGACGCGGGTTCGATTCCCGGCCGCAACGGCCGCTTTTCTGATGGAGGCGAAAAGCAAAAATGCCCATGTGCATGAGATTTCGGCGCACGTTAAAGATCTCCAGGTGGTCATAATTAATCTGGAGCCCTCCACTACGGCGCGCTCATCGCCTGCGCTGCATCAGCGCGTTAAACCCTACAATCAATCTGGGCCTGTATGGCTTTTATAAGTACAGTAGAACCCTGTTGATACGTTCTCAGTTCATCTGATTTCCTGGTTACTACGCTCTCAATTGTGAACCCATTGTGTTACGGTGTTTTTTTCCCAGTTACTACGTTCCTGAATAACATGATTTCCCGGTAAGTACGCTAAAAATTAAAAAACTGGATGATATGTTTTACGGTGAACAAAAAACGTGCTGACATGCATGCGGACAAAGCCTCAGCGCGTGTGGCGCAATAAGCGGGCGCCAAGTGAGTGGCGGTCGGGCTGCCTGGGTCACCGTGGCAACTTTCCCGCAGTGCTGGGCTTGCTGGAGTTACTTGGTAAAGCGGCTGCCTTTAGCCAACGTCAGCTGTATTACGACGTCCCAACGTGCGAAATGCTAACCTGGGAAGTAATTGTGGCGGAATCACCATGAAGCAGCGCTGGCGCTGGATGGAGCCTCCGAGAAAGATGGCGGCGATGACATTGAGGAACAGGCAGCGTCTCCAGCGGCCACATATGCTCAGGCGTAGTCGGCTTGGTAGCGGTGCAAAGTTACTTTCACGTGAAGGACAATCCCAGTGCGGTCAAAAGTCTGCAATGTTTAGAAAAGGAGCTCTTGCTCTCAAAGGGTCGCATCATGTGCCAGCAGGTGTTGACAGACATGTATAAGTGAAAAAGGCCATTAAATTCTCATTTTCGTCTCTCGATTGCTTTTTTTCTTCTTTTTTTTACTGCGGCGGTTTATAAGATTTCCTGGATAGTACGTTTATCCCTTGCGTCTTTTTTTTAAACGTATCAACTAGGTTCTACTGTACCTGGTGCCGTTCAAGTGCTGAATGCGCGGAGGAAAGTCTATCAAAACAGAGACAAGTGGTACCTAACTAAAGAAATGCTTTTTTTTTGAACAATTTTTTGGTCTCGAAGACCCATGTGCGCCCTTAATCTTCAAAATTTTTTCACAGAATCGTCCATTTAATAAGGTCTCTCTTCCATCGTGTCTCTTCCAGATAGTGAACAATTTAGTCCAAGGACCTAACGAAATTGTCTTTAGTAACAGAGTTCTTGTAGCAGTGTGCCTTGTAGGCGATTTTGCAGACAAGGTGTCCATAGAAAAACCAACCAAGCCATTTTAAAATGTCTCTTGTAGTTGAGCGTCTCTTATAACAGTGTCTCTTGCAACGTAATTTTACCATCAATTAAGCTCTGTAGCTGATCTTGCTGATGGGTGCCTTCTGCTGCACTCCTCAAAGTTGCTTTGCGCCATTTTTTTTTTCAGCGACAAGTACATGCCCCCACGAGGCCGCGGCCGGGGAACACGGGTGGCATGCCACCAACCCGGAGCAACCACGTAAGTTGCGCTCGCAGTTGGGCCCTTCGTAATAGCACGCCTTGGCTGGCTGGCTGTGGACTCTCCCTTTCCACCCGGCTGTGGTCCCTGTCTGCCACTTGAGGAGACCCCCAGCCATTTCCTTTCGGGTATGGGGGTGGGTTCCTCTAGGCTGTGTTTGGAGAGGGGGCAGTGGTGTGAATTCACTTGTGACAGGTGTAATTCATTCGCCTTTTAGAAGAATTTGTTGTTTGCTTGGTAAACAAAGCCACTAGAATCGTGAATTCGGAGCATTGCAAATGCTCACACAGGTAACTTACTATTGAGGCTGTTGTACTATCGCATGTCACTGCCACTCCTGTTGGGGTGCTCTTTGTTGATGGCAGTGACGGTAGACTCGTAAAGAAGCTCACTTGTTGTCAAGCCGCAGCCAAGCCATGTCAAGGCAGCTCCCCCTGTTCATCTCAGTGGTGCTGTCAGGGCTTGTACAAAAGCAGTTGGACTTGTAAGCATGGTGCTATAACGTAAAAAGTGCAAATTTTCTGAATGATTACAATGTTGTAAAATCAGCTGAAATTAAGAGAAATGTCTACGAATGCATAGCATTCCTATGCAGCTTGTCTAGAGTGCGAGTTCTTTACAGCCAAATAATTGGTTTTTCTAAATTCTGTTCGACCAACTATCTCCATTTGCATCATTACAATGATTGTGGGTGTTACTTCCGCAATGTCTGCATTTTTGTGTAAATGCAAGGCAAGATAATATATGGTTCGCCAATTTCATTAAAAAATTTTTTTTAATTTTTGGTTTTTCAAAATTGTTTTTGACCAATTATCTCCATTTGCGCTATTACAACAATTAAAAGTGGAATTTCCACGAAATCTGCATTATTGGTGAGATGCAGGGCATTACACGGTCCTGGCTGTGGGGGAACTCTGCAAAGAATGCTACACATTTCGAAGTGCCAAAGAAGTCACAATGACCCAGTGCCCGCACTTGTCTGTGTGTGGCGTTCTGAGAATGCCTTCAAAGGTTTTTAGAAATGGTTGCAATTTGAGACTTCGGGATGGTATTTTGGGTCAAGCCATTTCACTATACAGCGGGGGGTGGGCATGTTCGGATTCGCTAACAGCAACGTAGACAGCTTAAGAAGCTGTATAATTAATGTTTAAGGCAACAAGAATTGGAACAGCACAACGGCTGCCACTGCAGATGAGAACATAGGGGCAGACATGTTAACAAAAGCAAGCCACAGTTTTGTAAAAGATATACAAAATTAGTAACCTAACAACAAATGTTGGTAAATGCCTGTGCATAAATGAATTGCGCAAAACTTTTAAATCAAAGAACAAGTTTTTTTTCATTGCAGGGTTAGTGTGCATAAAGGTGGCACTATACTCGGGGACAACTTAAGAACAGCAATGGAAGTTGCCCCTGCTTGTAATCACTGCAGCCGGCTGTTATACCGTGCGGCGCAAGTAGTGCCTTACTGCGAGTATGTTTAACCTGACACGAGGCGTTTCCCTTTTAAATTACTGCAGTGACTGCAAAAAATCTAGGTGTGAAAAAGAAGGCGATGTCATGCATTAAGCACAATCTTGTTTGAAAATGCGCGTCCACGGTGACATCCAGGTTCGTCGCTTCAGCGGAGTGATACACTACATGAGCTATTGCTGTTGTTAACTTGCACCCTAGTATAACATCATTTTTTAGTTTGGACTGCAAACTAACCTCAAATGTTACTTTGATGCTGTGTGCTTTTCTGGCTTTGTTAGGATTGGAATAGGGCTTAACACGGCAAATGGTTGGCTAAGATGGCAGCGTGAGCATCTGATTGGAATGCAGCCAGTGTCAACATGTGTGTCTTGCACTTTGAAAAATGAATCTGTGAAAGCCATTTCTTGTGATTGGACATTCTTTTACATAGCGTAGCTTTGAGCTCTTAACTTTACAAGCCCAAGAATTAGCAGATGGCGTCTACTGCAGATACAGTGGAACCCCGATAATACGACTTCCAAGGGACTGTGCAAAAGCGTCGTTTGACCAGGGTGTCATATGACCGGGGTATGGGTAAATGCTGGCCTAGTGGACAGTCTCACGTGACAGGGGGGCTAAGAACTTATTTTAACTGTTATATTTTAGAGCGTTATGTAATTTGCAATCCTTTAGCTAAAATTTCAAGTTTATATAAATAAAAAAGAAACTGTTATTTTAAGCCCCCCCCTCCCCTTCCCTGGCATCTACACTAGCCTGCCAGCCTTGTGCTGCACACCTGGCACGTGCGAGATGGAAGGCCAATGCCACTGAGCTAATGGAGACGGGAAAAGGTGAGAGTGTGAAACTGCCAAGGCCAAGCGAAACAAATGATAGTACGAGGTGGCAATGAATAAAAGGCAGAAATGAAAAGAACAGAGTGACAATGTGGCTTTGAAAAACACTGATAAGAAGAGAGCAGAGAGAGGGGGAGAGAGAGTTGTGAAAGGAAGAAACTTGGTTAGAGCGAAGCAAGGAAAGCGGTGTTCGGGTACCACCGTGGGGTTGGGTCGTGTCTGTTTTTGCGTTCGTCGGCTTGATGGGAGCTTAAAATTCTCAATCTGCTGGCCACTTGGACTGACTTCTCACGGTTGGAATGTTGGCATTGTACCAGTTCTGCTGCCACGTGGGGCCATCGAAGGTTGACTCCTGCCCGCCAGTACCCGCCTGCTTGCTTGAGTCTTTTCAGAAAGTGGTCTGCCTGCCTGCGGACCTTTGCACATCAGGCAGCATCAAACGGGGGTGAAGAATAAAAGGTTGGGATGAGGCGGCGAAGCAGTGTAAAGGGTGGGAAAAACGGCGGTTTAGCCTCGCAAGGGTCCGTTCAATGAAGCGGACCGCGTGCACCCGAGCGTTGTATTATCGGGGGTTTTTAAAAAAATGCATTGTTTCTGTAAGGAGTTTTCCGGGACCACTGGGATCCGTCGTAAGAAGTGGGTCGTCATAAGACACGGGAGACTGTCATTGGAGTCCCACTATTTTTCTGCACAGGTGTGCACTTGTCTCATGTCTGATGGCCATAATTGTTGCGTTGAGGAAAGGCATGTCCCTTGGCTTGCCTTGGCTTTGCCTTGAAATGTTCCAAGAGTGTGCTTGCCAGCCACTATTTCTTTTTTTCCGCCACATTGGAGTGAAGTTGCACTGCTCTTGGATCCACAGTGTTCAGTTTTTCTAGCAGGGGTCTCAACTAACTTTTTGGCCTGTTCACAGACAGGAAGGATATGGCGTGCAGGTGTGCGTGTATGTGAGTAACGTGCGCACCGTATGGTCCAAGTAGAGAATTCAGCATAGGTATAGTTGCTGTGTGTGCGCGGTGGGCCAGAGATGTGCAGTCTCTCTGTAGGGCCAACAGGGGGCACTGCCAGCTTTCTGTGAACGGTTGAACAGTGGGCTCGGCTCTCTTGTATGCCCGTCTCTGCTGATGACCTAAAGATTGGCAGCCTCCTTGGTTGTGTCTGCAGCACTGTTTCCTGCCTGTCTTGTCGTTGAAGCTGGCTGCTTGCCGCACTGTGCGGCTGCGATTGTTGGGTGGGGCCATGGCTGCTTGTGTGGGACAAGGGAAATTAACGTAATATTCTGGAAGTTTCCTAGGTATGGTACGTGGTAACAACAGAACGCTGACATGAAATATGTGAACCAGAATGTGCACAGTGTGCAGGATCGTGGGCTCAGGGAAATGCTTGAAAATGCCAGAGTGCAAGGCTCAGGGAGGCGGCAGTCCCATTTCTGCAGAGGCTGCATAGTGGGTGGCGTGTTGTCGTGAAAGGATGGAGGTCACTTTGCTTTCTTATTAGCTCCCTAGTGTAAGCGGGCTGTTCTGGTTTAAGTGGAGGGTGTTGAGTACTGTTTTGGGGAAGCAGAACTGAGAATCGGCTGTGGCAATGTGGGGTGACAGTTTTATGTGCCAGCCACACCTGAGGTTAGACCTGGCGGCTGCTATCTCAGTGTCTATTTTATCCTCTGTGGGAGGGTGGTTTCAGGGCAATGTTTTGGGCAAGTTTGATAAGGCGTTGACGTTGTGCCCTTCACTGCAGACCTGGTGGCCTTACTCGGGATGCTCTGCACAAGGCATTTTCAGAGGCAACCGGTCACCGGCTGGACCCAGGCGTGTACGGCTTTTCGGATGAGGCTTTTGTGTATCACATCTGCCTCTCGCTCTCAGCAAAGTGCCCGGAGTCGTCAGGTGGGTCTCTTGGGTGTGGGCTTGCCACCCTAATGGGAAGGGGCCTGTGCAAATGGCAGCCCTGTGGGTGGGCTGTGAGGCCTGGCGGTATTCTCCCACACTCGCCGAAAGATGTCCCCTGCTGACGTTTTCCACTGGCCTGTATGAATTGGATGGGGCTCTGAAAAATGCAAAATTGACAAGGATGTGGGATCGTCTGGTTGCAGTCGGATGGAAGCGTAAGGTTCTGGTTTATAGACTAAAATGGGCGGGCTACCCACAACCACATCAATGCAGAGGTGAAAAACTTCTCTGTGTGTTGCTCCGAGGCTGATTGTCGGTTCCTGCGGGACTGCATTACCTTGACATGCAGGCAAATCCTTTTGCTCCCCCCGTATGCGTCACGATTTCGACACATAATATAAAGTGAGTGGGTGGATTCTGATCTGTACTTTGAATGCTGATTTCTTGTTATGGAGTTGTCTTCAGCAGTGGTCTGTGAAGCTATTGGGGTACTGGTTCTGCCTGTGCATGTTCGAACGCGTCTAAAGATCAGACTCTATTTGATCTCGTGTTCAGAGATCGTGTGGTTCTCGCGTGTGGCATCAGAGGTGCTTGTGTGCAGCACTTGGGTGCGAGGCCTGTCCTTGGCTGTGACTAAGGGAGGCGTGGGGGTGCCACTGCATTTGTGCACTCAGGAGCTGGCTGTGGCAGATGTGCGCCTGTACAACTGGGGGATATTTCGGCTACATGCAAAGTTCAAAGGGCTTTAATTGTGGCGCAACATTGAGAAGGGAGCACTGGCTGAGTTTGTAGGGCTGATGTAAAGGGCCGAGTTGTTTGACACCTTTTAGCATGCAATTACAAAGTGGCTACCACGTGTTACGAGGCGACTGGGAGTCAATGCGGAGCACTTTCAAGTGCTCTTTAGTAGTCGCAGGGTGCTACTAACAGGGTTCCAATTAAAGCCTCCTGTTGTGTGTCTGCGTGTCCCTGTATGATTTGTACCCAAGCAGGTGCGTGTGAGTATTTGTTCTCTCTCCCCCCCTTCCCCTTGAATATTGGATTCATTGGTACACTTGGTACAGTTGAACCACGATATAACGAGCCTCAATTTAACGAAATTCGCGATATAACGAATTTTTTCAAGTTTTCTATCAAAATTTTGCTAAATGCATGTATTTTTATCTCGATTTTACGAAGTAATTTCGTGCGGCGCTTCCGATTTACCGAAGTCGCGGCAAGAAAGGAACAACGAAATTCGGTAGAGGCACGTTTTATTTTGCCTCTCAGAGCCTACATTGAAAACATTGAGTATTCGCATTGACTCTTAAAAGGCTAAAATGAAAGAAAAGCGGTGAAATCTGCGGTTGACAACAATTAAAAGCGATGAAAGAAGCTGCTCAAACCACTAGCGGTCATGGACGGTTTAATAGTGCGGCCTACCATTTTGACGTCTCCATCGTTGCCTACACCAGCGCCCTCTATGCTTAGGCTGCCGAAGCCTACTTCAAGCTTTTTTTCTATGCGTCCTTGCTCACGGTGCTGCTGCTCTAGGTTGTTCTCACTGATAACCACATTAATATTTTGTTCGTGCATCTCTTGTAAGCAGCATGAGCACTCCAAGGGAAAGAAAAGTGTTCCGAACAAGAACCTCAGGAAGTGTCTGTGAAACCGACGGCCACCGAAGGATGGATGCCATCGACGTTCTGCGGAGGCACACAGGTGCACGCGAATGTTTAGAGCAAGCCTTGTTAGTGCTTTCAGCATACGAGCGTCACGTAAAGCCCACCCTGGTTAAGAAACGCCAAGCACTGCTTATGGACTTCTTCACTACGGCTTGAACATCGAGTGCTGGTGGCAATAAATTGCTCTCTTTGAACGTGGTCATCTTCGTTTCACCAGCGTTCATTAGACAGCTGCGATGCGGAGAAATCGGTTTCTTTAGGGCTCAGTGGGCATAAAAGTAATAATCGAATTTGGCCGGAAGGTATTTAATGTAAGCTTTCCACTTTCGCGGGAGCACGTAAGCGCTCCTCCACACAGTGAAGCGGTTCGCGTGTACTCCACTCAACTCACAATCATGGCTTTATCTCGAGTGTCGTGGTTGCATCACATGCAGAGCCTTTGTACATGGAAAAAAGTATTTCGAAAGTTTCATAGCACCCTGCTGCTGTTGGCCTGCCGCACCGCTCAACGCCGCGCCTAAGCCTACCACTGAACAGACGAAAAGAGGCGTAACTTCGGACCAGCACCTTGCCGGGGTGAAGTTCATGGGGCATGGACGCGGGTTCAATTGACTAACGGCGGCGTTTAGTAGTGACCGAAATGAAAAAAAGAAAAAGTGTAAACCTAGTCTGCTATCATATTTAATGTGGCGTCGTGGAAAAAGAACCGGTTTTACGATGACACATGAACTACCGTCGGCTATCCGAATTCCATATCCCAAGTGTTTGAAACTGTTCACACAATTTTCGCGGCCAGTTTTATTACAAATTTTGCTTTATGTGGAGAGGTAACTACATAGCAGTTGTTTCTATGCGATGGGGCAAGGTTTTGAAACCTCAACAACTGGTTAAATGAACTGTAAAATCGAAACCTCGATTTTACGAAATTCTCGATTTAATGAAATTTACGCCCACAAGTACGACTTCGTTATATTGAGGTTTAACTGTATTTGCATTGATCAGAATTTTAGTGTTTAAAATTTTTGAAATATTTGGCTCTAGCGAGTAGTGAAGATTCGTTTTTTTTTTTTTTTCCACCTTAAAAAGTGCAGTACAGTCGAACACGGATATATCGAACTCCAAGGGGATCGTGAAATAGTTCGATATATAAAAAATTCGATATAAAAAAGATGGCTCTGAGACCTCACTTATGGCGGACGATCAGTTACCGATCGTCGCATTGAAGAATGACAACTAATTCGCACTCACGACGCAACAGGACGCTTTAATACCGTGAAAAAAATCGCTGATCTTGGCCTGCTTCTTCGTCCTGGAAATGAAATTAAAGACGCTGGTCTCCATCTTCTCGAGGCTGCACAACTAGAAAATTCCAGCAGTATGCTGCGCTTTCGCACACCATGCACAACACGCACGGAAAAGAAGAACAGCGCGCACGTACCACAAGAACTTTGAAGGTAACAATTCCAAGGCTCTCTGAACGGACTCCAACAAAGCGCTCGCGATGGTCATCTCCGAGAGAAACAGTGATCTCCGAAAGGTGCGGGACAACTCGCCAAACAGCAGCAACAACAGCAAAATGCAAAAGAAGGAGGAGGCCGTCAGCGCCTTCGTTCCCTCTTCCCTTTCCCCAGACGACATCGGGGGAAGACAGACCCAGAGAGAGAGAAAAAAAAACTCTTTTTCGGCAAGCCAGGGAACGTACCCAGCCGAAAAAAAAAGAACGTGCGCAGTCGGGGCATCCCTACTTCCCACTGTCACATCTTCCGAGTGTTCGGGCTTGTGTGTCTAGAGAGATTTAGCATACCGAGCTCCGTCCGCTAACGCTACGGCGGCCAGTAGCGGGGCCCGACTGGGCAAGCGCAAATTCGTTCCGGCAGGGGGGATTAGTTCCGCGAGCCAGTCTTCGCCATGCCCGCGCATTCCTCCAGATCCTCCTCAACCTCAATCGGGGGTGCAGTGACCGCAGAAGAGCACCTTCCAGCTCGCGCGGCGTTCGATATACCCAATGTCGGGAAAAATACGGTTCGATATAAACGTACGAATTCCCATACTTTTACACAGAATTTTCAAGGGGATAATTTACGAGTTCGATATAGACAATAATTCGATATACCCGTGTTCGATATATCCGTGTTCGACTGTATATGTAATGTGTTCTCTGCTGTGCTGGCAAGTCCAAGCCTGGAATTTCGTGGTGTTCACCTAGTACATTGATATGGCTGAGACGGACTGATGATGTGACGTTATTTAGATGGTAAGAATAACGGGAGTAAGTGCCAGACTGGATGGGTCAGTAGGCAGCCGGTCTCCCGATCCTTCGTCTTCCTCTTGTACCAGATTCGCCACAGCATGGCAGCTGTCCCACCAGTGGAGCCTTGCTAAACATAATCAAAATGGAAACAAGCATGCAGGCCATACATAACCAGATTTCTGAAATGGTCGAGCACCATGTAAAGTTCCCTCAGTAACTTTGCAGAGAAACCGTCTGTTTGAGGCAGTACCTCTTCTATGTGCAGCCAGTCCTTCCACTTCCTCGCTTTTTGAAAATCTGATACTGCTGCGACCAAGTGGCGAGCGTGCAGGCACTCTGGCTGGCTGGTGTGAGAGTTGTTTTTTATTGCCACGAACTCTAATCTGTTTAGAAATTGGCGCCCGCATGCGGGGGCCAGCGCGGGGAAAAAGAGCGGGAACCTTGGCGCAACAGCATGCGGAGGGGACAGACGAAGGGAAAGCAAAAGGAAGATTCTTGGTCACCATGTTAAAGGCTCCTATTCTCTGTAATTAACGTAAATACAGTTTGCGCTTCTCGCTTTCTGCTCGCCTTTGGTATTCTTCATCAGGGGTGTTTTTTATGACTGGATGGCTACTTGCATGGCGGGCGTACCATGTGAGCCACACGTTTCAGCTGCTTTTTTCGAAAGGAGGTGATGCGTTCGATGTGTGCCCGGGATTGACCAATATGATAAGAATGTACTGCAGAAGAACGGAAAGTTGGGCTAGTTGGTAGGTGTTCATCTTGGTGGAAACAAAAGCGCTCAAAAAACACGGACGAAGGAAGACGTAGACAGCACGACGCTTGCTGTCTACGTCGTGCCGTGCTGTCTACGTCTTTCTTTGTCCCTGTTTTTTGAGCGCTTTTGTTTCCACCAATATGAAAGGTGCATTTATTGTGTAAGCACACTGTAATGCATCTGCGTGCGAGCTAATGCTGTAAGGTCTAGCAGTGAGGTGTTCTGAGTGAGCCGTGGAAATGCAGAGAAAGAAAACGGGACAGGAGCCGTTTGTTGTGATAGCCACGTGAGCCTAACATCAAGATAAACTGCATTGTGGTTGGCTGAATAAAAAACACTCCAGGCAGTACACACGGACAGTTTCTCTTCTGTGCTCATGCTAGGTTTGCCTGCGTGTGGTCGGCTCTTTCAGTGGCCATAGCTGTTGGGTACGATAGTGATGATGTTCTGCTTTGGACCCAAATTAGAGGCTACTGCTAAAAGAATGCTGCTGGGCATTGTGGCTCAGTGCATTAAATACGAAGCAGTTCTCGAGATTCAACCTAGGGCGTATGAAATTGTTTTGCATTTGTCAAAGTTCAGTGGCCGTTGCATGAAAATCAATGACTATACTCGGGTACACGTCACGAACGGCAGTAGCTCATGCGCTGTATCACTCTGCCAAAGTGACACCTCCGGATGTCAGCGCGGGTGCCCATTTTGAAAGGAGATTGCAATTAATGCGTGACATCGCCTGCTTTTTCTTGCGTTGTTTGTTGTCGCTGCAGTAATTTTTAAGCAGATTTATGTCTGAAAAATCACTGAAACAACTTGCATAATTTTAAAAATACCCGCAGTACCACGGACTTTGCGTTGCGCAGAGGAACAGCCTATGGCGGTGATGAGGCGCTGCGGCAACTTCCGTTGTTGTTCTTAAAATGCAATTGAGTATAGTTCAGTTCTCATCTCAGTGTTCGTGGCAGCTTCAGGTTACTTTCTTGCAACTGTACAAAGTATTTGAGGAGAACCAATATTCGGTGACTGCAGTGACCTTCGATGATTACATTGACTAGTACAGCATGGTGCTACATTCGTGGGGGTCACCACTCAAGACATTTTCATTAAAGTGTCTGAGCAAGAAGGATGCAGTGATGAAGATGTTGACACCACATTGACGTTTGGACAGGAAGAAACTGTTCTCAGCTCATATGCCCAACTCATATGCTCCAAGGTCTGCTGATTTCTCGGATGCTGCAAAGATGTCCCTGTTGACCTGCACTAGAAGGTCAAGGTTGTGCAGGCATTCATATTGCACTGCCAATTGCGTAGTTGCCAAAAGAAAATAAGAGATTTCTTCAAGCAAGAAAATTGCAGTTGGACTCTTCCGAGTGTTTTCACTTTTTATTTTGATTTTTATTTAGATTTATTTTATTTAGACACGTGGACCTGCAGAAAAGGGGTTGTAATGCTTGTTGTTGTGTTACTGTACTGACCCAGAAATAAGTTTCTCAGAATGAAAGCCGTCGTTTGTTGACTTTGCCAGCCGCTGAGTGCGTTCTTGGCACCTTTTGGTGCGTCATTCGAACCCTCAGCGGCATCGTCGTGACACTGAGCAGTGGACTGTGGCTGTGGTTCTTGTATTACGTTTTGCTAGCGTGGATTTAATGCAGCCTCATTGTAGCTGCAAACACTACCCTTGGTAGCGTGAATGTGACCATTTTCATGTGCACTGAGCCAGTACCATGCATCAGGAAGTAGCCTGCTAGGCTGCTGCGGTATATCCGACTGTGGCACTACTGCTGCCCCGTCGCTCTCTCATTGTGGCTTGTCCTGTGCACCTGCAGGACAGTTGCTGCTCAGGCTCGGGGCGGACCTGTTGGCAAGCCCTCCTCAGCCCAGGACCCGGCCCAGGTGTATCCCGGACAACGTGTGGGGCTCTGTTGAGCCTCGGGGGCAGGGCTCAGCCACGGGCATGCAGGAGCCCGGGGTTCAAGGCAGGGGGAGAGCACAGCTGGTGCCAGCTGTCCCCGACGTGCTGGCACGGCGCGCAGTGCCCCTCCAGCCCTGCCCGCCATCAGACCGTGCGTTGGAGGAGGAGGGCACAGAGCGGCCCTCGAGCAGGGCATCGCAGCCACCCGCGGCAGCCCCAGGGGCAGAGGGCCTCCCGCAGCTCAGCCTGGACCCCATCGGGCAGCAGCCTCTGGCGCCCCCAGTGGACCTTGAGGGCCCATTTCAGCTGTGCGACAAACTTGGCGAGGAGTCCACCCTCGTCTACATTTCACATGTCTACACTCCGCACCACTTTTACGTGCAGTGTGTAGACGAGGACACCGTGCGCACACTGCAATGGCTCGCCGTCCACCTGGAGGCGGTCAGTGCCGACTTTTTCTCACTCCCTTAGACTGCTGTGCATTGCTTTGCTCAAACTGAGCACTCGGCACTAGCTGTGGTTTCCTCTTCCCTGCTGAAAGCGTAGCGGGGCAGCTGAGGTATGGCAGCAACGCTAAAACTGGGGCTAGTTGGTTATACCTCTTCTTGAACCGTGCTGTATTAAAACTTCAACAGACAAGGGAAGAGCACACAAGGACGGGACGAAGCGCGAAGTAACAACGTACTTCACGCGTCGTCCCATCCTTGTGTGCTCTTCCCTTGTCTGTTGAAGTTTTAATACAGCGCGGTTCAAGAAGAGGTATGGCAGAAAAAGTGCCCTTTACTGACAGGGAGACTTCAGTGTGCCATCGAAACACAGGCGGAACAAGGGTTCACAAACCCAAGCTCATTTTTCCGTTATGGCTTTCCAGCCAACACTACAATCCGTGAGGCGATTGCAGAGCGAGCTGCCATAACCATGACACTGGGAGGCAGCGGAATTAACCTGGATTCGCGGGCCCCCGCCACAATATTTTTGTCTTCAGCCATACACTGCAGGTGACCTCTTATTAGGCAAAGGGCTTCAGTTGTTCCAAATGGCTGCGGTTGGAGGATGCATGGTATGCATGGAATGGTTGTGCTTACACCACTTTCAGCCAGGACTAGAAACCTTGCAGTTATCGCCACGGCACACCACGGGGCACGTTATAAAGGTGCACGGCGCACGTTATAAAGATCCCCAGGTGGTCAAAATTAATCCAGAGCCCTCCACTGCTGCGCGCCTTATCACCTGCATTGCGTCGGCTTGTTAAACCTCTACAATCAGTCCATCAATGAACCTTCACACAGGCATTAAGAAGAAACATTGGGCTTCAGGTCACTCAAGGCATATTTTTGCGTCTTCGTTCGTTCACTGCTCGAGTAGGCCAAAGTGCCACGATGCTCCCTCCCCCCTTTTCTGTGATTTCCTTGGGGGGTGTGGGCAGATGTAAGACCCTGGATGCTGCGTGATTGAGAATGTGCAAGAGCGTCGGCCCACCGAGTTGTATCTGGTTGGTGAGCAGGTCTCTATTTTTAACTGCCCTGCAGCAATCGTACACTGTTCATGGCATTGGTGTTCACAGAAAGCCGGCTGTGTGGGAAAAATGCTTTCTGCACTCGGCATTTTATTTTGGACAAGTGGCTAATGGCTTATCTAAAGGCACTCACTTTTTTTTTTCTTTTTATTTGTTGAAGCAATCAGAGGGCCTTGCTTGGTCCATTTAGGGGTGCATCCCGTATTTTACAGCAAGGCTCTGCACTTCAGTCCATGGATGTTGAATGCCTTCTTCAGTAGGCGGCTGGTCACTGCATCTCTGGCACTGCCTAGGAAAATGTTTCTGTCCCCGAGTCATTCCAGTTATATAGGGCACATTTAGTACAGTGATGTCTGCTTCACACCAAGGTTTGCTCAGAATCCTGTCTCTGCTGTCCAACCCCTGGTACGGTTGAAAACCTGTGCGACAAAATCCTTTGGCCTCCTCCTAGGAGAAGAAGTTCTTTCCTGTCCCAATTTAGTAGAAGTTTGAGGAAGCACACTGCAGAAGATTGCATGCTTGGACCAGTCGAAGTACAGGGGAACCCTGATAATACGACTTTCAAGGGACCACGAGAAAGAGTTGTACGACCGGTGTGTCATACGACTGGGGTGCAGTTAAATGCTGGCCTAGTAGACGGTCCTACGCGGCTGGTGGGCTAAGAACCTATTTAAACTACTATATTTAGCGCGTTCTCGCATTTTTTATGAACCTTTAGCTGAATCTCAAGATAAAAAAAGAAAGCAGCGCCTATGTTGCGCCCCCCTCCCCTCCATGGCGTCCAAGCTAGCCCACCAGCCAAGCACTGCGTGCTACGCGACACCCATGCCATCCGGCGCTATTTAAAGCCCGCCAGCCCCGCGCCTTACACGAGTGAGATAGGCGGATGTGGTTGAGCAAATTGAGAGAGGAAAAGGTGGGTGTGAAACTGCCAAGGCCAAAGGCGGATATGAAAACAAAAAAAAAAATGGCATTGCCGAACATGGTGGAGACCCCCCTTTGAACGGTCCCGTGCCATCGCTACTGGGTCAAAGTGCTCAGCACATAGCTGTTTTCGTTTCCCACAAGGCCCAGCAACGCATCAAGATAAGATGATTCGAACTTCGCGAGTAAACTGTGTTGCGGTGAAAATTATAGTGGGGTCTTGCTAGAGTGACTTAGTACGGCTGACAGAGAGTGACCCAAAATGGTGGTTCCGCCGTATACATGTCTCCACCCTTGCGGCAGACACGCGTGAATTGAGGCACTCTAGCAAAGAAGTAGCGGGTGACAACGCAGCTTTGAAAGACACTGATAAGCACAGAGCAGAGATAGAGGAAGAGAAAACGTTGTGAAAGGAAGATAACGTATCAACTCGCATAATGATCGCACCCCTGAAGTTCGGCGTTAAAATACGACTTCTTTTTTATTTCCTGCGCAATGATCGCACCCTGAACTTGCTGCGGCCATATGTAGTATGTGTGCCACGTCTAGCTGACGATAGTCGTGCTTACCTATGTTTCCTCTTTCAAAGCGGACATGGCTACGTTATTGCCGCAGACTTGCCGATATTAGCGATATTGGCAAGCATGAGTTCACTATTGGTGCAGAAGAAACTCTCACTGAATGCACATAGTGCATACCTGCCAACTCTCCCGATTTACCCGGGAGACTCTCGATTTCTTACCTATTCTCCCGATTGCACGGGCATGGTCATAAATCTCCCGATAAACGGCCCCAACCCCCATCTCGAGAGAGGAGGAAAAAAAAAAAAAAAAAAGAACTGCGTTATGCAGCACAGCCGCATTGCGATTGCCATCACGAGCTGCGTAGCTAGCCAAAGTCGGATGGGAATCCAAGCCGTTTGTGTGCACAGAGTGTGCAAGCCTAATTTTGTTCACATGTGGTCAGGACAATGCGTTGAGGACTAAACGTAGTAACATTCTGCTTTTCACAGCTCTCTTGACATCATGGCGTCGTCGAAACCCAAGGAGAAGTATTTAAAATGTGTCTTGAAGTGTTTTACTTCAGAATTCCCGTGTTTCATGCCGTCCAGGAAAGGCGAACCGTTCGAATTTTGCACGACTTGCGCATGTGACGTGAGCGTGGCCCACGGCGGTAAAGGACACTTAAAACTGCATTTGGCGACTACTAAGCACCAAAGCTTCCTTCGTGCTGCTGAGAAGCAGAGGACTGTGAGCAACTTACTTGGCAACAGCAATGAAGACAGTGTGGTGTTGCGGAGTGCCTTTTCGCTGAATTTCTTATCGAGCACAATTTGCCGCTCAGCCTGAGTGATCACTTTGGGCCACTTCTAGACTAGACTAGACTAGACATCACATGTGCTGCATTAAACCCCCCCCCCTCTCTCTCGCTGTGAACCTCTCGATTTTCGAAGTCCCAAGGTTGGCGGGTATGATAGTGTACTCACAAGACAAAGAAAAAAACGCGCTCAGCTTGCTGCGTTGTCACCCGTGTCTTGTTTTGATGTCCTGCACGGTGGCAGCAGCTGCCAATATTGTTTGACCTTTTCTCACCGTGCAGCAAACTTGTTCCGGTGCATTCCGTAATTCATGAAAACACTGCATTCTTGTTCCGGTGCATTCCGTAATTCATGAAAACACTGCATTTTGCGTCACTTTGCAATGCTGCTGGTGGTGGTCTGTGGAGTTTTTATTATGTTTTTATTTATTTTATGTTTATTTATTAGACCTATCGTAAAAATTCTGACCTGCAACTTGCTTGCGTTTTCTGTGCTGAAACGTTTTTGGCGAAAAACTAACCTCGCATGATGAACGCACCCCTAAATTTGCATCACATTTTTGGTAAAAAAAGTGCGATCATTATGCGAGTAAATACGGTACTTGGATTGAGCGGGCGGGGAAAGCGGCTGTTTGGTCATTGCCATGGGGTTGCGTCGTATGCGTTTTCGTGTTCAGCGGCGGCTCGACGGGAGCTTCAAAGTCACGATCCGCTGCCACCTGAACTTCGACTTCTCACAGTCGGCGCGTTGGTGTACTGCTGCCGCGTGGGGCCATCGCAGGTTAACTCCCGCTCACAAGTACCCTCCTGCTTGCCTGTGTCTGTTCAGCAAGGGGTCTGGCTCACGTGTGGACCTTTGCACATCATGCAGCTTCAAATGAAGTTCAGAATAAAGAAGGTTGGGGCGAGGTGGCGAAGCATTGTAAAAGATGGGAAAAACTCCAGTTTATACCCACCAGGGTACGTCGTATGAAGAGGACCGCGTGCACCCTGGCGTCATATTATCGGGTTTTTAATAGGGGTGTGCGAATATCAATTTTTTTAATTTCGAAGCGAATTCGAATAATAAAAACAAAGTTCGAATCGAATCGAATATTTTTCGAATACGAATACTTATTGTTTTTTGTAAAATTAAAGTTTTCACCATCTAGAGACACAAAAACTGCAACTTTATTGCACAACAAATCACACAAAGTAAAATTAGGAATTACACAATGCCACTGCACTCAACAGGTTAAGGTCTGCACTCGCTTAAATGTTAATATGGAGAAAGGTTAACTTCTCGACATGTTCGGGGAGCAGTGTACGGCCACCCCACTCCCTTTCCCCTCTTCCCCAACTAGGCTAACAAGCCCCCCATATCATTAATAAAGTTTCATTCATTCATTGTTCTGCTCGCATTCATCGACACGCAGCAAGGCATGCCCGAGCCCGTGCACATTGCCGCGCGCTGATACAGTAAAATCTCGATGATACTAATCTCGCGGGACCGCGAAAAATATTCGTATCATCCGAAATTCGTATGAACCAACGTTAACACAGACCAAAAAATTGGGCGCTGAAAAAAGTTTTCGTTTATTTCTTTTCTTACTTTCGCGTGAAGAAATTCGTGATTTTTTTCTGCGTTTTTTAACCTCCATGTCGCAAAGCAGCCCTTTCTGGAGTGGCTTCGCGCTCGTCTCCTCACTCGCTGTGCCCAAGCTCGATCGCTACACGCCGCAACTAGGGTTCTAGGGACCCTACCGCAACAGTCAAGCGTGAACCGCATGGTGCGTTTTTGCACGCGATTCGCTCGCCTCGGCTCGGCGAGCGCTGTATTTTCACGCCCGCATCGACGATTTCGCGCCCGCGGTAGCGCCTACCTCGGTCAGAAAATGACGCACGACGCGCGCGGCAGAATGGAGGAGCCTGACTACTTGCGATGAGATCGAGACAGCCGGCTTGGCTCCGCCGGAGATGGTTAGGCTTAGCACCCCGGCAAATATTTTATGGGCGCTTTCACTAGCGGCGCAGATGATGTTTTATAGTACCGTTTTCGCATGCATTATCATCTCCTTTATCGCACAATCAACTTCGTGTCTCCATTGAGCCGCATTTTAAAGAGCGGTAAGAAGCGGTCGCTCGAGCGCCCGCGCCACTTCGCGGCTGAAGCCGACGCCATGTTGACGCCACCGGCCGCGCCGCGCGCAGCGTGGGGAGTGGTTTCGCGGCGGTGTCAGCGCGCGTTGGGCGTGCGCAGAGCGTTTTCGCGAGCAGAAAACAACAGCCCAACCGTTTCTGGAGAAAGAGTGACAAACAGGGGAGCGAGAGCCGTCACTTGCTCGTTCGGCAGTCGGGTGCCTCGCCGGCTCGTTCGTATCTTCCGCCGGGCCGCGCAGGTCCGTTCGTAACAGCCGAAATTTTTCCCATTGCAAACAATGCAATTTCGCCGGGACTTTTCGGAAATTCGTATCATCCCGAAATTCGCACCCCCAGAATCGTACCATCGAGAGTCCACTGTAACTACAAATAAACACCGATACAGTATGCGAAAGCATGTACCGTTCGCCGTGTATATGCTTCGCGACTTTGCTGCTGAGACACGCTCTGAATTTAGTTTTTGTTTTTTTGTTTTGGGTGGTTCGAATATTTCGAACAATAAAAGTGCCGTTCGAATCGAATCGAATACCAAAAAATTCGAATCGAATATTCGAAGTTTCGAATATTCGCACACCTCTAGTTTTTAATGCATTGTCTCTGGGGAGTTTGCCGGGACCACGGTGATCCATCGTACGAAGCGAGTCTGGGGGACGTATCAGTGGGGTTTCACTGTAGTTCAAATGGACAACCATTTTGGTTGGCCATCTGGGGAGGGGGTGAGGAGGATTGGATTGCGTTTGAGCTAGCAGCTGTGTTGGTTCTTAACAGTGTAAAATATACCGTCTCATTGAAGTGCCCCTGATCTTTTTCGCTCTACATACAGTCTACGCCCGTTACAAGGGACCCTCTGAATCTGGAAAAAAACGTCCACTGTAGCCGAAGGATGCATTATCTGACGAGAGGGTATGAGCCCTAAAGGGGGTACTTTGACCGATATTGCATATGCATAAAACAAACACTTTGTTCTTTCTACGCGCCTGCAGCACCTCTGCACAGTGTTCGTGCGAGGGAAAAGAATCGCCTAAACACAGTTTCCGAAGCTTAGCACCGGCACTTGGAAAAGGCCTAGCGCATGCGGTCAAGCGTGTAAAGACGCATGATAAGCTGAGCAAATAAAGCAAGGATATAACTAGGCGCAATTATTAACCAGCTATAAAACATCAGTCGTGGCCATCAGAACTAGCTAGACTCTTTAAAATCCCTTCACGATGAGGCAGGTTTTCCTGAAACCGTTCGTCAAACAAATCGGATCGCTGCCTGACGTTTCCCCAAGGCAGCTTCCACATTTTTAACGATTTTAGTCTGGTCATTGAAACAGCTGTAATGAAATAATCTGATGACGGACAGCTGTGAAATAGAAAATTAGACCAGTTGGACTGCGCACGGTTACCGGCAGATTGCACACAATGGATGGGAAACAACCCCCATACTTGAGGCATTTCTTACCTTTTTCACCGAACGGAATGGGAACGATGCATGCGGGGGAATAATAAAGACCGAACTTCACTGAACCCGAGCTTTTTATTACATAAAAAAACTAACGAGGGCAGACTCGCCTCCGGGTGCACCACTTTGAGTATTCGATAGCCCTGTTTTCAATCTCGCCGGAGTCGCGCTTATCGGCAGCGGCCTTGTTCTTGACGGTAGAGCGGACCGTCTGCTTAGACAGGCCTGTACTTCTGGCGATGTCGGCCTGTTTTCCCCCATGTTGGACAGCGTTAATTACGTTTTATCCGACAGTGAAATCAGCTACCCTGCCGCTCAAGCCGCTGGCTGCACAAAAAAAAAGAAAAAAGGCACTGGCACTGGCTTGACTTGGCTGCGCCAATGACCTGGCTGCCAGCGATGTTGCCAGACACAACAGTTTTCTTCCCAAAATAAACAAAAAAAAAGCATATCAGGTGCAGGCTTTGCGGAAGTCCGTTATAAACATTCAGTCGAAACAATTTTCGCCTAAAATTTAGTCTGTTGTAGCCGATAGTCTGCTCTAGCCGGGTCCATTATGAGCGGAGTGGACTCCATTTAAAATGCATGGGGACCAGACAAACCAACAGAAATGGTCTGTTGTAACCGAAAGTCCGTTGTTGCCGGATCCGCTGTAACGAGCGTAGACTGTATAGAGCAGCAGCGAATGGTTCAAGTGAGGAGCCATATCAGTGCCATTTGGAGTTGAAACACTGCCACTGAAAGGTTGCTTTTTCACCTGTTCATTGAAATCACTGTGGATGGCTTCTTTCCAGGTGTCCAGAGGCAGGTACCAGGGGGCGTACCAGAACGATGGGCAGGCCCTCTGTGTGGGTATGCCGTGCACAGCACCCTACACATGCAGCGATGGTGAAACTGCCTGGCTACGAGGGATGGTTTATGCCTTTGACGCCAAAGACGAGAACTACGCCCATGTGAGCGTTTTCACTGTGCTGCTCTTCAGTGCGTCAGGTGTCTGTAGCTTGGTAGGGAGCAGCACAACATGCAGCCTTCTGGCTCGGCTCGACTCGGGGGAACGGGGGATTGGGAGGATGCGGCTGTGCAGCAAGTTCAGAGTGCTCACCTGTGGTGGGTAGGTGAGACAATGGTACGGCCTGTTCGTTCAACCTTTCCTCTGAGGGCCGTGCAGGGGTGTCAATGGGTAACAATCAGGACATCGCTTAACAGCACCGCAACAGGGTGGTGGATGGGCCGTTGTCTGTAAGGTCCCTGAAATTACTAAGGTAGCGCCATCTTTAGATCTTGCCGCCTTTCGCCCTCGCCCGCACTCCTTTCCTCCTTCGTTTTTTGCCATTTTCTTTTTCGCCGGCGAACGCCGCGCGCCATTGGCGAACGGCCAGTGACGTAGTACCTCGTCCCCGCGTTGTTTGTTTTTTCTTCTCTTCGCCGCCACTGTCCATTTAAATTCGCCATTTTAGGCTCAGCTGCCTCGGAGCAGGCCTTATCGAAGCCGCCAGCGTATAACAACCGATAACAACCGAAGAGTCAGCTGCTTGTTTCAAACAAGTGTTGCGTCGGCGTCACTTTATGTAGCTTCGCGATGCCGAGTTGTGCCTTCGGCTGCACGAATAAGGTCAGTGCAGTCGCGGCCAGCTCGGCTGTAGCAAGCTGTAACTTATCAAAGCCCACACATGAATCAATGTTAGCTGTACAGCATAAAAAGGATTCACAATTGCGCTTGTTAGCGCGCTTCTGGCCTTGGAATACGGTAGTTATTATAGAACTGGGCACTACAGCTAATTGTAAGCTGAGCGCATTCTTTAACTGCGCGTTCTTTGTGCGAGCCTGTTCCAGATATGCCCGACAGGGCCTTACTCGAAGTAAATGTGAACGCCAATCGCCCGAACATTGCTATGCCACGGACGCACTGCCAAAAGTACAGCCGTCTTGGGCGAGGCCAATGAGGAGACGCAAGAACTTTGACCTTGACAGCAGCCTATAACGACGTGAAGGTGACATATATTTTGCAACAGCGTCAAAGCACCGGAAAGTGCACGGAATAAAGGTGGCATGAATGTCAGTAGCTAATGCGGGACGCATACTGAGCGCTGCCTAATGATCTACAACTAACGCAAAAAAGCCAGCGCAGCGCTCGACTGCCGCGAACCAAGGTCACCGCGAACCATGTGCAAGCCCTCTGTGCAGCGCTTGCACGACCACAACTTAATCACGCAAATGCAAGAACGGAATTGCTGTAACAGAACAATTTGAAACGTCCACGTTCGATCCTTTCGCGTTCACGAACTATCTCACCCTGCCGCACACGTAAACAAACACCGCGCTGTCCGTATGCGCCAGCGGCATCCATCCCGCAAATATCCCCTTCTACACAAAAATATACAACAAAACAGCTTCACTTAGGGCCTGTTGATAATACGGGGCTCTAGAAATACTATGTAACAGAGCAGTTTGAAACGTCCACGTTCGATCCTTTCGCGTTCTCGAACTATTCTGAGCATGCCGCACACGTAAACAAACACCGCGCTGTCCGAATGCGCCCGCGGCATCCACCCCGCAAATATCCCCTTCTAGACAAAAATATACAACAAAACAGCCTCACTTAATGCGTGTTGGTAAAACGTGGCTCTAGAAATACTATTAATGCTACCAAAGGGCGATTGCGGCGCGAAAACAAGAGCAAACTCCACGAAAAACTGCAGCGAGCGGCCCGAAGCGTTGCGAGGGCGTCTGCTCTGAGGAAGCCAACAAAAATGGCGGCCCCGCCGCGGAATTAAAGGGACCGCGGCGCCGCGGGTGAGGGGAGAGAAAAAAAGAGGAGGGCAGCGGAGAAGGAGGGAGCAGTTGGCGCTACCTTAGTAATTTTAGGGACCTTAGTTGTCTGCGCTGACCAGCGGCACCTGATGGCAGTGCACGGAGGTCCCCCTGCTGTTCGAGAGAGAAGTGGTGCATGGGATACACTGTGCGATGCCTTGTGCTGTGACTGCACTGTAGTTTGACTGCACTTCTCTTCCTGGTCAACATTGCGGGCTACGACAATAGCTTGACCAGAGTTTGTAGATTTTTCGCGCTGTTTCCATGAAGAAGTGGGCAACGCTGAACGCATGAAGCATTCATTGCTTGCACACGGAAATGCCTTGGGTGCATGGCGATTGTGTGTCATGGTGCTTGTCGCCACTCACCAGAATGGACTGCGCATCGTCAAGAGGTATGCAAGAGGTGTTGTGCACTCACTCCCCTGGTCGGTCATTGGAGGTGCAGGAGATGGGCCAAGAAGCTAAAACAATTGTTGCTTCAGTGTTCCCTCCTAGGTAGATTGGATATACAGAAAAGCATTTATTAGAAGCAGATGATATTTCACATAACGAACAGCAATTAACTATGCACCGAGCTACAAACGTCCCCAATGTTAGAGTTCACAGAGTGTCATCATTGTTCCCTAGTGCACTCTCACGTTGGTAGCTTTCTGGTGGTGGCAGTGGTAGTGCTCGTGTCAGGAGAGCTGGGCAGTCACGAGCTCAGCCGTTGCAGCTAAGAGGCACGGGGTGTGGGGCCCCAGGTGCGTGCAGGGACCCATCTGGGTGCGAAGTCTGAGCATAGCAGCCCAGCAGCTTAGCCGGCTCTTGTTCCATAGCACCGAGTACCTCCTGGAACCGCCAACGGTGCGTTGCCAAGGGGTGTCACTCCAGCATCGCATCCTGGAGCTCGCTCTGTGGTGGCCTGAAACGTCATGAGGCCGTGCTCTGGGTCTGCGAAGCTGGGTGCTGTTTCCGGAGCGTGGCCTCATCTTCCTCCTCACTGAACTGCACTCCCTCTTGTGCTTGCATCAGAATTGGCCCTTCTTGGGATTGACCCTTATTGCTTCTTTGCCTGTTCTTCATTGCTTTGTCTAAGCCTGTACTTCTCCGGGGAGATTGCTAGCGACACCTGCGTTCAGTGCGTGCCGACCTGCACGGCAACACTCGGTGCGAGTCGCAGTGGCTGACAGCAGTGGCACCCCACCTTCCGCGATGGTGGCAGCCGGCGAGCTCTTCTTCGCAAGCCCCGTGGTGATCTCCCGGTTGCACACTGGTGCTTTCACTGTGCGGTCCCCCTCTTGCTTGCACTGTTCTACGAGTGTGTGCAAGCTGTGTTTGTCTTCAGGCTTGTAGACATAGCTGCAGCACGTTTTTTTCCTTGTGCAGGTCTTCTTTGTCGACTATGGCTACGCAAGCCGCGTCCAGAAGACTGATCTGCACCCTCTCAAGTAAGAGGTCAACTTTTTACCAGGTTAACTCTACTCACTTTTTTGCAAGTGAAAGCAGGAGAATGCCCAAAACCCAAAAGGCTTGATGGTTACAGGTAATGTTTTCAGAAACTGGAAAATTGGCGGCCATTTCCCCTGGCTGGTGGGATGTAGAGGGGGGAACGTTTGAACGGGTAAGCTGTATTTGAACAGTGCTGCGTGGAGCTCGCCAGCAAAAACGAGCCTAATGAAGGGAGATTGTAGGTGTGTCGGTTCTCGTCGTTGAGCTCCAGCTTTTCTCGAGCCTACAAGTGGCTTTCGAATGGGCACTTTGCGAGAACATTGGGCACTGGAGAACCAGCAAGTTACAGGTTTGGTAAGAGTGTTTGTTTTCCTATGTCACATACGATGCACCTGGTAGGGTAGCGGCCAGTGTGCCTTTGGAGCTGTCCTAAGAGCCGAATAATCTTCTCAAAAGAACTTTGATGTCTGCAATTTGCGCGTGGTATTTGGAAAGTAATGGCAGTCTTGTCGCAGAGGTGCACGCACAGTTTCTCTGCGACTGCACTGCTGGCCATTCCTTCCTCCAGGCCTTTTCGGTTTCTCGTGCCAAAGGTACCCTACATTATGGGGAGGCCACACACTCTTTTTGAAGTGGGCTGCAGGAATGTACCCTGTGCTGGCTCCGTGTTGTGGGCTCACATATGGGATAAGGGAGGACCACGGCTGGCTTTGCCAGAGAAAGTGCTACCCACCGTACACTAGCCCCAGCGGAATCCGAAGGCTTGCTGACGCTGACTGCCTGATTGCTGTAACCAGCTCGGCCATCGTGAATGGAGTGTCCATGGGGTTTTCTTGTGTTTTGGTTGGTGTGGTTGCCTTGGGTTCTGTAGGTGAACGTGTATCGAATGGCTGTGGGAAGAAAACGTTTGTTGCCATGTTAGTGAGAGTGGCCTCGTCAACGTTGAGGCAAAGGGTAAGGGTCTGGCCAGCTGTGCGCATTTATCACTTTCCTTGCATGGCTTGAAACGTTCTCCATATTTTGGACTGGCCTGTCTCTTCGTTGAAAGAGGAGCAGTGCGTGTGCCATTGAGCTCTGTGCAACCTCTTGGAGTACTGACAAGCGGCGGCTGTAGCCTTGCTCAGCTTAATACGCGGCGAAGGTGTTTTGTCGTTCTTACGGTAACGCTGCTGTGCCTGAAGGTGACTGATCCAAAGGTTGAGTAAGTGAATGTCGGGATTCGGAGGGTCTGCCTTCACTGTATACGTTTCGGTTGCTGCGTGCATGGCGTCTACAATAGCGACCGAGACAAGTTTTTCACCATGGCTTTTATCCGATGTAGCTTGTAGCAGAGCCTCTCGAAATTTGTCCCAGTGGATCACGTAGGCCTGGCGGGACTCGTGGTGATATTTGAGGCACTTCAGCTTCACTGCGATGGGGAAATGATCGCTACCAAGGGTATCGGTCCAGGTGTGCCATTCTCATTTGAGAGCCGTGCTTGCCCAGGTCAGGTCCGGAGAACTGTTGGTCTGCTTGGCATGGTCCGCGAGGCTAGTTACAGTACCAACCGCATTTTGAAACTCAAGGTGGACAGACTCCATTGCCCCAATTAATGCAGACTCCCTTCTTGTGTCCTTAGTGTAGTCGTCATCAAGCCAGGTAGCGGTCTTCATTGTAAAGTGATGCATTAACGTCTGGAGAGAGAGAGAAGCTGCCCTCCCCTTCTCAGAACATGAGGAGCTGAGCCTACTCCTGCAGATAAGTGGTGCAAATCCCACCCTGTTGGCTTGTTTCAACGTGCCTCAAGCACATAGGTTTTCAAAGGGGAGGGGGGGGGGGGGGGGGGGGGGGGGGTGATCTGAGCGGATGGCAGCACCTTCACTAGGGTGTGCGGGTGGCTGGGAACGGTACCAGGTGGCCTCCTTCCAGGCTGCAGAGGAAAGTGTCCAGGGGGAGGGATTTCTTGGTGAGCTCGATGGGGGGGGGGGGCAGATGAATGGACGAAGGGCTCCTGGCATGCCAGCAGTGAAGAGTGCCAATGCGGGCCCTCTGAAGGGGTCAATCATTGTGACCCTCAGCTGTGGGAGGCGTGCTGCATCACTGCCCCTTCCTGCCTCCCCCTCTTGCAGGAATGAGTGCGCGAGCATCCCGGCCCAGGCCATCAGGGCGACCATGGGCCATCTGGAGCCTGTCGGGGTAAGTTTTGGTCTGCACATCCACAGGGGATTTGGCACGCTGCCATAGGGGGTCATGAATCCAGGGCCTGGCAGAAAGCACCATGACCCATACGTGCAGTGCAAGCACACCTACCAGTGTACGCACCAATAACTAGCTCAAGGTCGAATCACAGCCAGAGGGATGGGTCTGGCGAGGTCGATCGCAAAATGGCCAGAACTGTAGCCGTTGATTAGAAAGCAGGCTTGTTTTAGCAAGTAGCATCAGGCTACTTTTGTGAAACGTTATTTTACCCACCTTTAAGGGGGGACGCGGCTTTCAACTTCGGAAAAATGACCAAAACATCGTTTTTTTGAAACCCGCATATTCGGCTTCTATGTTTCCTATTCTGTGCGTCTGCAAAGTTTTTACGCTGAAAAGCGTCGCAAAGTGGCATAAAAAAATACTTTTGTCAGGCGCGGTGACAAACTATCAGCGCAAAAGGGCGAAAAAACGGCAATTTTCGGAGCGCTCTATCTCCGCAACGGTGCCACCGGGCGCGGCCATTTTGATATGGTTAGATCGGCCGAGCGATCGTTTTTCCGGTTCCGCTCGTCTCTGTTATCTTCGTTCATTCACAAACGCACAAACGGCAGAAAAGAAACGACGCACAAACGAAGCTAGAAATAGATGCTGAAGCGCTATTGGTCCTCCGGTCGGGGCGCAGAACGACGACCCTCCTGATTGGATGTCGCGGGCGCAACGCAAGATGGCGGCCGCCTGAGCTGCGTAGCGAGCGGATTGAGTTCATTTTCGCCGCTTCGCTCGGCCGAGTTTCTGTTCAATCTGTGGTATTCAACACGGACGTTATCGCGATGGGAATGCCAGAGATAACTAGCCAGATTACGGGAAGTTGTGTGGCTCGAAAGGCGGAGGTCATCGAACGCTTCGTGGTGCGCGTGACTCTACCGTCGCCAGACCCCGGAGGGTGACGCGGTGTGCGCGCTTGCGATAGCGGTTCGTGAAGTGAACTTTTAGTCGGATTTGCGATGTTTACACGCTTAGTTATTGCTGTGTTTTGACTGTGGGCTCGCTAGCCTTGAGAAAGAAACGGTCGACGCGTCAAACGCTGCGGCGCGCACGGCATAGCCGACGCGCATTGGAGCATCACATGACTGGGCAACCGGTTACGATTGAACGCCAGTAGTTGTAATTAATGCCTGCGACGTTAGTTTTAATCTTAAAAGCGACCTGACCAGCCATATCAGGTATAATCAAAGCTCGATATGTCGCGGTAAGCGTGCGCTGCGATGCGCGCGAGCCATATCGCCTTTCTTGCGCAATGTTTCCCGTGCACTTGTAATTTTCATGCAAACAGGTTTGAGTTAGTAATATAGGAATAAAATATGCTCTCTGCGTTAAAAATGTACGTTACTGTGGCAGCATTTAACAGTGATTTTTTTAGGGAAATTATTGATACCATTGCTCAGGGCATACTGGCTGTGCTGCGAGAAATATTGGATGCCTTGAATGTCAAAAGTAGTAAAAAAAATATGCTCTTGCATTGAAGTTGGGAGTTATGCAGAATACTCTACCAAGCTTCAAAGTAGCTCATTTTCAACCTTGTGGTATGCAAACTTTTGGCAATGAACACCTGCACTATGAGTACTAAGTTGCTTTGCCAGGCAAGATAAAACATGAAAAAAAAAGCCAAAAATGTTCAAATTTAAGTTAAAAAAATGCTTAACTTGTTGCCATGGTAACAACACTGCAAAAGGAGGTTGTCCAGTGCGATACAGCCAACCAACTAACCTACTTTGCATTGAAAGCCCATTGAAACCCATCTCCCCTCCGTTTGGTTTGCAAAGGGGGGTATGTACTCTTCACGGAGGAGCTGAAAATGATGTTTTCTGGAAAGAGAAAGGCTGAAAAGGCACTCCAATTTCAAGGCAAGGCCTTCCAGAAGCCCCATGTTCAAAAGGACATGAAAGGCTACAACCGTGACGACTTTTGATATGTGAAACCTATGTTGCAACTTCGGAAGCCGTTTTCTCAAAACAGTTTTTTTTGCCACCTGTGTCGCTTGTCCCAGGGATTTCTTCGTGACTGCTGGGTCTATTTTGATTCCGTTTCTTGCATTACATTCCTTGATGAACTGTTCAGGTCGTGACACTTTTAGTTTTCCAGATTTGTTTTTTGTGATTTTTTTATTCAAATAATCGTTCACAGTTGACATGCCTGTAGCACATTAACCTCTAAAAAAATGAAAACTAAAAAACATTGTGTTGTAAAAAAAAAAATTCTAAAACTGTCACGACCTCGTCCATTCATTTGGGAATGCAAAGCACTTCGAACAAGTTTTCTATCGTGTTTTATAAGCCGCTCAAGCTCGGTACAAGCGGAACAGAAAGAAAATTTCATACATAAAAAAGTTATCAAAATATTAACTTCAAATTTTTATGGTGTTATCACAGAAGCATTTCCAGTTGCTGTGCCAATTTTCATCAAAATCCACAAAGAAATAAAAAAGTTGATTTTGAAAGCCACGTCCCCCCTTAACCCATCACCTTCCTTGTAACATTCTCACTTACCATGGCCTGATACACAATTAGCTCATTGCATGCCTCCTAGCCTTCCATATCCCCTAACCCTCCTCATATTGATTGATTGATTGTAGGGTTTAACGCGCCGACGCAACACAGGCCATTAATGAGGAGCGCCGTGGTGGAGGGCTCCGGATTAATGTTGACCAACTGGGGATCTTTAATGTACGCCGAAATCTCGTACACACGGGCGTTTTTGCTTTTCGCCTCCATTAGAAAAGCGGCCGCCGCGGCCGGGAATTGAACCCGCGACCTCGGGCTCAGTAGCGCAACACCTTAGCCACTGGGCCACCGCGGCGGGTCTAACCCTCCTCATACATAACCATCTTTTGAAAGGGGTCCTTTACACCAATGTAATATTATGCACTTTTTGCATGCTTCCTATGAATGGGTTGTTTATTCTGTCATAGCAATGACTTTCTTGGCCACGGTGTAAGATATACTTACTGCATTTTCGTGCATATGACCCGCACCAAAAATGCGAAAATTTCAGTGGCAAAGTAGGGGTGCGGATAATCCGTGGGGTTATTCCTTTAGGGCAGCTTCACGGCAATCTGCGCTGCACCGCGAAGCTCCTACGCAGTAACACTGACTAAGCCTTCCATGGCAGCGATTACGCAAAACATACAAGGACAAGGAAGAAAAAATAAGGACGAGTGCACGAGTGCAATTTTGACATTCGCCTTGCAGTCAGTGTGTTCTACTTACTAAATATACGCTTTTTCCGTCTACGTAGTATGTGATGTGTTGCTTGAGCAGTAGCTTTTCTGTATCAAATGTCCGGGCAATACGCGAGGATTTTTTTTTTCTTTTCTGGTGGGCTGAAAGTGGGGGTGCGGATTATATGCAGGGGCGGGTTATACGCGCGAAAATACGGTATAGGTGTGGACACAGTGGTTCAAAAAGCTGTAAAATAAAGTTGGTGGCACCATGCGTAAACCTTCGATTGAAAGGTCATCTGGTGGCACAACTCCCAACTCTGCAGCATCAGAGACCTCACGTGGCTTTACTAAAGACTGCCCAAAGCAAGGTGGTTCGCAGGCACTAGTTGCATGCGTGTAAAGCAATGGTGTTTGTGTGAGCTCACCGTGTGAGCTCGCACAACATGAGCTTAACACTCTTGTGATCACACCTATTCCCATCGATAGTATGTTATCGATTGATGCAAATTCAAATTTTGGCGCTATCCAAGCGCTTCTGGACAGCAAACGCCATCCAGAGGGTAAAGGAGGAAGTATTTCGTCACTTTAGCTTTCGAGTTTTTTTCCGCCGCGAGGGGGATTTGTAAATGTCATTTGCTGGCGGGGAAACGAGCTCATATGGTTTCGGTTATGGTGTCGACGCCGTTCGCCGATGCTTATCGCGAACAGTGGATTTTGATGGATTCCGATGAATCTGAGTTGGAATCTGTGGATGATGCTAGCAGCATAGACACGGAAGACTACTACAATTCGTCACACATTAGTACGGACGGCGAAAGTGCACCGAACTGCCCCGGAACATCAACAGGTATCCGCCGATAAGTTTCGCTTCCTCCTCTGGCTGTTTTATCACAGGCGCGCATTCACATAAACAGATCTGGCCTGTTTTAAAGGTCACAGCTCTTATCTACAGGGTGTCGACTTCGTTTGTGCGAGACCACTTGGTGCCGGCTGCACAGAGAATTGAGTTTTCTCCGGGCCCAAAAGCGGCCTTGGCGTAGTGCTCCGGGGTAGCACGCGGCGGTTCGCCAGAGCCGTTGATTTCATTGGCAGCGTCCAGAAGTTCCAGAGCTGCTGTTCAGTTCACTTGCAGACGAGCTCTGAACAGCTGCTAGGCTGTGATGAGCAACAATCTCGCGGGCCCCACCGTCCCTCCGGTTGTGTCTTCTAAAAGTGCACCCAGGGTCCCCAGCACCAACCGCAAAAAACTGTGCTACAAAGAAGGGAATGTTGAGCAGAAAACAAATGTCTGCAAACCGTGCAGCCCACCTGTTTCAGCACATCAAGAAACTGCTTCGCACGGTGGCATGATGGGCACTAGTGTTTATATTTTTGTATGTATCTTAATAACTTTTGTACTTACAGAGCTAATATTTTCAGTATTATTCTATAAGGCCCTTACGTTCAAATTGTACATTTCAAATTTTTTGTGTGTACCCTGTGCAAAGTACAGTGATGCTACCGCTGTGCCAATTACGCCAAACTGCGCCCAAGTGCTCTGTTGCTACATCCTGCTACATTTCCTCTAAATTTGGCGATTCTGCGCCCAACCTGCGCCCAAGGGTGTACGCCGACTTTCAGAAACAAAACTAACTACCGTATTTATTCGAATAGAGGTCGACCTTTTTTTTCCGAAAATGTGCTTAAAAATTGAGGGTCGACCTATAATCGTGACCGAAGAACCTCGACCTATAGTCGTGATCAAAAATGGCGAGCGCACCGAGCGATCCGTTTCTCCGCCGCGCCCGGCGCTCCTCAATTTGAGGCGGCAGCGCGGAGCATCTAGAACAAAGACAGGCAAGAAAATAAAGGAAAAAATAACAAAACAATCAGCGTAAGAAAACCACCCACAGTCACTGCCGGCTATCGCGCATTACCTGCGGCCGAATCGGACACGAGCGAGCTGCCGTACTGGTTAGAGAGCCAGATTGGCTTGGCTTGGTGTCTTCGGAGCCGTAGCGCGAGTTAGGGGTAAATCATTCTTCCATGGGTAAAGGTGACTTCCGCTGCTTTCGCCACCTAGCGTAGCCACCTCGTGAACGGAACGGCGTTGCCTGCTTCGCTCGCTGTCTCTACTATCTCCCGTTCTCCGTTTCATGCGCTTTCTTTGTGTTTGCTTCGTTGTGATTTCCGCACACAACGTTTTTCTGCGCATTTCGCGATGTCACGTCGGACTTTAAGTGGCGGGTGATCCTGTTTGCTGAGAACTTGAACAACTGCGCCGCTCAGCGAGAGTTAGTCGTTAATGAAAAGCTGATCAGGGGATGGCGGAAACAGCGGGACGAACTTTTTACTTGTAGGGGACTGCGTCGTGTGTTTCGTGGCTCTCGAGAAAAAACTCCGGCTGCACGTGGAAGAGGAGCGTGCGAAAGGACACCGAGTGTCCTGCGAAGATATTCAGACCAAAGTTCAACAGTTTGCGCTGCGAGGCGGGATTGGCCGTTCAGCCTTCAAAGCCAGTCGGGGGCGGGGGTGGGTAATGAACTGCGGCGCATGCGGCGCAAGTTCCGACGACGACGCAGTGTGTGGCTCCGACCAGTGGGGTGACCGCGTTGTAAATAAATGGGAGTTTTAAAAAGTTTCCTCAAGTTTTTTCTTAAAAGTATAGGTCGACCTATAATCGAATATATTATTTTTTTTTCGGCGACTTCAATTTTAAGGGGGTCGACCTATATTCGTGCTCGACCTATTTTCGAATAAATACGGTACTTGAGTTTCCCCATTGAAAGCGACATCGCGGTGCACCTGTTTTCAGGACGCAATCCGAGCCTAGCCAAAGCAAACTGGCCCTTGTTGCGATAACGGCGATGATGCGTTTTGCGGCTGGCGCCTCGTAGGCGTTGTGAAATCTCCCCCCCTACCCGAGACTGTTAATTCCGTGCAGTGCGCTTCGCACCCATTGGACTCGCGAGACCGGCTGCCGCCGTCGCGACCGTCTGCCTCGCGGTCTTCGGGCCGCGATATGCGTTGTGATATGCGTGCCGTACTCGTAAAGTTCGGCAACTACTCGAGGCGTCGTGAAATTGCCGTACTCGCTCACCAATGCGGCCCGACAGCGTACGCGTCGACCGGGTGTCTGCGGAGTTGTGCTGGAAGGAAAGTAGGCAAGAGATGAGGACGCAGGAGTTGTAGTTACAGTGGAATCTGGATGATACGAATTTCTGATAAGTCCCAGCGAAATCGCACTGTTTGAAATGGGAAAAAATTTGGCTCTTACGAACGGACCTGCGGTGCCCGGCGGATGATAAGGAGTCGAGGAGGCGCCCGGCTGCCGAGCGAGCAAGCCACAGCGATATGCGGGCTCTCTGCCCTCTTTGTCGCTCTTTCTCTAGGAACGGGCAAGCTGTTTTCTGCTCGTGAAAACGCGCCGCGCACTCCACAGGCACGCTGACACCGCCGCGAAACCGCCCGCACGCTGCGCGGGGCGCGGCCGGCCAATATGGCCGCGGATTCGGTCGCGAAGTGGGGCGGGACGCTCAAGAGACCGCTTCTAAACACTCTTTAAAATGCCGCTCAAAGCATACACGAAGTTTCTTGTGCGGTAAATGAGCTAATAATGTGAGCGAAAACGGTGCTATAAAACATCTGAGCCGCTAGTGAAAGCGCCCATGAAATATCTGTCGGTGTGCTAAGCCTAAACATCTCCGGCGGAGCCAGTCGGCCGTCTCGAGCGCTTCGTAACTGCCGCCTTGAGGCGCACGCCCTCCCATTGGCGCAAGTTATCAGGCTCCTCCCGCTGCCACGCGCTTCGCGCGTAATTCCGAATCGCCGACGCGGGCGTGAAAATATCGCGCGCACCGCCGACGCGCACGAATCGCGTGCAAAAACGCTCCTGTAGTGAGTGAGCTTGAGCACCGCGAGTGAGCAGACTAAAGTCCAGAAAGGACCGATCGGCGACATGGAGTTAAAAAAAAATCAGAAAAACGTCACGGATTTCGTCACGCGGAAGTAAAAAAAGAAATAATCAAAAACTTGTTTTATTGCTTAATTTTTTGGTCTGTGTTATTCACACGAATTTCGGATGATTTGAATATTTTTCGCGGTGCTGCGAGATTCGTATCATTGAGATTTTACTGGAAACAGATGAGAATTTGCAAAGTGCAAGGGGGAGAAGATAGTATGCAAGGGCAGGAAACGGTTATATAGTTCGGGCCGCGCGCCGGTGAGCGAGTACGGCAATTTCAAGGCGCCTGACGCTGTGTCTGAGCTTAACGAGTACGGCACGCATAATGACGACGCCTGTGTTAGATTTCACGTAGAGTTCATAGAGGCATAGAATTCACATACGTGAAAATTGAAGGTGAAATGCGCGCATGTGGCCTCGCAGGGAATTAACATAGTCTCAGGGTAGGGGGGGGGGGGGGGGACTATTGGGCTACCTTGTCATTAACGGAGGCGTTATGGTTGCTTGCGGCAAACGTGTCGTGAAGGGGCAAGATTCAGCCTGGTGCTGCATGTTTGTTGCCAGAGAAATGGCTGCCCGCTGCCTTTGTAAACAATAGCGGTGCTATCGGTGGCTTGTAATTTTAGACCCTTACGGTGGCAGCGCTGACGCTGCTAAATAGTGATGCATGTGCAACACGGGGAAGAGCGCGATGTTCAATTATGCAGTGGAAGCCGTGGCACTACTGATGTTGGCACTACTGATGTGTTATTGGTCCATGCTCCAGGGGTGAGACAGCTGCGCATATTGCGCCTTTTTTCCTGCGCCAAGCTGCTCCAAAAGCATGAAAATTGCGAAAATTGCGCCAAACTGCTCCAGAAGAGCCTGAAAGGCACGGATTTTGATGCTCATGTCAGTTCCGGCGGGGACGAAAGCCTCGCGCATCCTGGTCACCACTTTTATTGTCAGTCAATTGCAAACACCGAAATGGCAAAAATACAAAGACTGAAATGAAGCAAACGATAGCTTCTAAAACACGATTGGCTTTCCGTCCGGGTTCGCTGAAACGGCCTTCCTGATTGGGAATCGCTGTGGCTACAAACATGGCCACCGCCTGATCCGGCTGCTACTGCCTACTTCCGCGCTCAGTGCGCATCGCCGATATTTTCCCTGGTTTATTTTACGCAATCAGCTGGGTTCCAGTCTATTAATTCTATCAGTTGTGGCTCTGAACAGTGACATTAACCCGGGGTGATGGTTTGAGATTGATGCGAGATTACAAGGAGTTGCGCGGCTCGAAAAAAAGTTCATTGAAATGTGGGGCCTAAGACTTCCGCGTGGCTTGTCCTGGAGTGCGAAACGCGGTGCGTGCATCTATAATCGGGTTCGTGAAGTGAACTTTTTTGGCTCACTGTGGTGTTATAAAATGCTGAAGTGTTGCTGTGCTTGGAAGCGTGATTGCGAGCCTCGGGGGTGGAACGGTCGACACGAAAGTTGCGGGCTGTGCTGCGGCGCCGCGACCTGTTCAGGCAGCGCCCAATGGCTGCAGGACTGCATAGTTGCCATAGCACGCGACTAATAACACTTGATGTATGCGAAGGGAAATTTAATGCCAAAATCTAGGTGGCTAAACAGTAACGCTACTCAAAAGACCATAGGGTGAACGTGCGCCCCACGGACTGCAACGGGTAGGCTGGTTGGGCTATGCGACCGTTAGCTCGAAGTTGCTCAACTGCTGCCGTGACTAGACTCGTTCGTACAACGCAGCCTGGGATTACAAAAATAATAATTTTAGCATTGAAATGGTAAAAAAACACGCCACTATTGCAGATCCCTTAAATTTGATAATGTTAACGGCAGTTTTGTTGTCAGTGTTGCATACAGCCGCAACACAATATCACTAGTTAGGAAGAAGGTAGTGAGTTAGAACTTTGTGATACTCTTAAAAAATTCTTTCACGTAAGGCTGTTTCAGTGTTCTGTGTATTCAAAACTGATTGGAATGTGTACTTGACCCTTCAAATTGCTAAAATTATGATTTTTTAAGCTCACAAGACAATGTAATAAATGTCCCTAAATGCTCCAAATCAAGATTCTTCTGCTCCAAAATGGAAATTTTGCTGCTCCGAAAACTGCTCCCAAATCTCTTTGGGCTGTCTCACCCCTGATGCTCTCACGGTAGCCTTCCAATTGTGCTCGATTTTACATATTGTGACGAACAATTTTTAGTTTGTTCATAGTCAATCTTCTATTGTGTAAAAATGAGAGCTGGTTTTTTAAATTTTTGTTGTGCAGGCCGCTGCACAAAGTCCATTGCAGACATTCTTCAGGAGACTGATGAAAATGGGGACAAAATATCCATGTGCAGGGTTCTTTTAATTTTTTATTATCGTTGAAGGGAGTGCTTTTAGCGATTATCTATCGTGAATGCAATACGTGTCTTAAAATTGCTTCTATCAACGCCTGCTCCAAAAGCTGCTCCAAAGCGGCCTAAGCCGGTAGCATCACTGAAAGTAGCGTTCTTGTTTTCATCGATTTTTTTCTTTTTGTTACTTTTTTGATAATGTTTTAATAAAATACGTAATAAATGTGTTGTTTGAAATTATTTCTGTTAAAAAGACCTATCCTTTCTCTCATCAATCAGTTTCTGTGCGAAGAAAAAATATTTCCTGGACTACCCAAAAGCAAACCGATTTTTCCACGGGCAAGAAAGTGTTAACGTGTGATTTTACCCGTATTGTTGAAAAAGGTGCGAGTGTGCGGGCGTCCTGAGTTCATTTAAACCCGCACAGAAGCTCCTCTGAAAATTGGGCACCGCCAGTGACTTCGGCAGCATCGCTTCGTCTCCGCTGCTTAATGCATGGGCTTGCCCAAGTTGCGCAATGCCATTTACGACGAAGAAACATCAATGAAATCACTTCTACTTTAATTCATTCCAGCAATTCAGCTACCTTCCTTGTGTTTCGTGGTGCTGTTCCACCAATGGACACTTTCTTCGTGCCGGTGATGGCACTGATCAAGTAGCTGGGGTATTGTACCCTGCGGTAAAATTGACGGCACTACAGTATATCATTGCAAGCGCACACCTCTTAGATGTTAAGGCGGGACACTGGTCTTGAGGACATTTTTCTTATTTTTAACCTATGTGCTTGAGATTTACACATTGAGTGTATTTCAACATCCTGAGCACAAATATGCAGTCAGTTTTCGTCTATGTCGTGCAAGGTCAGAGTTATGCAACATGTTATGCCTTTCAATTTCGGGCAATTTTTCATGATCTACCTATGAAATACTTAATAGCTTTTATCCCTTTGTGCTTTAGACGGACCAGGGAGTGCAACTATACCACAGCAGTAATTTTAGCCTTGTTTCTGCATACATTGCAGACTATAAATGTCAGGTCATCAATCTCCAATGTTTGCGTAAAACTAGCTGCATAAAATCTTGTGCCGGCAAGAAGAAATTCTATATTTTGGGGATTTTATTGCACTGTTTAGTTCATAAGCTTTTGAATGCAGCAAAAATGATACAAATCGAACCAGTACATCCTAAGATATTGTACCCGACAGCTGAACATGTGGGCAAAAATTGGTTCTGAGAAAACGGGGCATGAAGTTGGAAACATAGGCAAAAATGGTCATTTAGGCGACTTCAAAGGGCGACAGCTTTGTAAGTACTTATGGTACAGCTATGATATTTGATATGATATGATATTTGAGCTATGATATTCTTTGAGACCTGCAGACTGCAAATAAAATTAATACAGAAAATTGATATTTTCACAAAATTTCGGTCCTCAAGACCAGTGTCCCCCCTTAAGTAGTAGCTCGCCTCCTAGCTCCCAAAAGTACCATTTCGCACAACTGCATTTTCAGAGAAATGCTGACTGCTAGTATCGTTGTCTTTGGGGAATTGCTGCAGAGCACGTATTCATTCGTTTAGGATAGCAGGGGATGTTAAATTATGTAACACTTTCTTGCTAGCTGCACGTATTGGCATTGCAGTTTTAAAAAACATTTGGACCCCCCCCCCCCCCCCCCCCCTCCTCCTTTTTTTTTGTGCAAGCATGATATCTCACCTGCGTGAGGGTTCAATGGCTACCGCGGCACACATTCACCTCGATTTAGTGTTTTATATCTTTTGATTGTTGCCAACTTAAAACACCTGCCCAGAACACGTTTAAACAATGTGGCAAGCGCAAATGCTTTTGCACAGCCTTCCCCAAATTATCATCGGCCAACCTGGGACGAGCAGACGACTGGTTATGAAAGCTGCCGAGAAGGCTCAACGAAAAGCTGAAAATATCTGAACATGTCCGAGTGGCTGGTGCTCAGTCAGCGTCCTTTCTCTCGCGCTACAGGGCGCTGCAGTCAACGGTCTTGGCAAAGTCTATTTGGCCACTTTATTGGAATGATGAGTAAACGTTTGTTTTGCAAGCTGCGTCGTCCTCACCTGAAAGTAAATCTTACACCATGCTCTTGGCCTCGGATGCCCTTGCGCCAAAAAAACTCCACTAAGGGAAAAGAAGGATCAGGTGTATCATTGCACTTTTTAGGCAACATGAATTTTTGTATTTGATTGCAACGCGAGGGTCATCTTCAGGGAAAAAAATAAAATAGTAAAAAAACCTGGCGTTGCAGTCTAGTGTATACAGTAACTTTTGCTGAGAGTTTGTAAATGCAGTTGTTCTCCAGGAACTGTGTCCTTGTCTTCTCAGGCTGACTGGTCCCGGGAAGCCATGGAGAACTTCGTCCGCCTGCTTGGGAAGGAGCGCACTGTGATGTGCATGCTCTTAGAGGTTTGTTATGAAACTGTTGTCGTGTGCGTGCACGTGCGCACGTGTGTGTGAGTGCATTGTGCAGTTATGTAGTCCATTCTTTGACTAGTTAGTGGTGGCATTAGAGGCTGCCATGCCAACTACTGTAATGATATCTCACTGGTTTTTCATGCATATTTATGCTGTCTCAGCCATCAGAATTTTAGTTCTCACCTGTTTCATGGTTAATTTCCACTTTTTGTTTCTTCCCACATAGGATGCGCACATGCTACAAATTTGGTAAATTTAGTCATTACAAAATTGTCAGCAAATCGACAGGGAAAAAGCTCTTTTTCTCGTCAAACATTTGCCTCAGTCAGTCAAAAAAAAATTGGGCCCATCTCCCCACAATGGAAGCAACTGCAATTAGGGACTGGTGGCACTGCATCTGAAGTTAAAATGTCTGTTACAAGCGAGATTATTGATTAAAGTTCAAGGATGACTTGTCCCTTAAAACCGACTGTCTTCTACATCCGATGTCTGTTATAGAAGAGGTCAATTTAATGGGAAAGATAGGGCAGCCAACCATGTGGGTGAATAGTGTCTCTTATACCCATTTGTCTCTTACATCCGTGTCTCTTATAACGAGGTTCAACTGTATTCGTGTTCTGGGGGTGCCATCTGTCAATTTGGACCGACTTCGGTTTTGACTTCAGTGTCTCTTTAAATGGAGGGCCGAGGCGGCAGGTCGGTTCTCAGCAAAGATGGCTGATGAACTCCAGCAGGCAGGCACGGGGCATGTGCATTTACGCCGCCTTCGAACCACTGACTGACCAAGAAACATGGAACATATCCCTCACTTGGAGATTGTACCAAGCACAGTGGACGAGTACAAACCCTAGACGAGATTGCTCGGCTAAACCCGCTACCGATACCCATGTAACATTTGCTACCCCCCTTCCCCCCCTCGAAAGAGCATCGTGCCGATGCTCTTGTGGCATTGTCCAAAAGGAGCCCGTCAACGTGTGAAGTAGGGCTTCATGTGCATGACATGAACGACGTCGGGGCAGAGGTTGCGACTCTGCTGAAAAACGAGTACCTCGTAGGTTACGTCTGTACCTAGCGCAGCACTCTGTATGGTCCAAAGTACTGTTGAAAGGGACACTAAAGGGTGGAAACAAGTTGCCCTGTATCGATTGATTACAGTGCCGACAATCTAAGTACGCTATTCTCGCAACTAGCAGTGGTGAACGGCGAGAGCTCATTGGAGAAGCGTGTATAGATGTTTGCCTGAAATAAACAGTTCAGAAGTGGTTGAGCACATGAAGTAAACATAAATCAAAGCTTTCCATGAGCTCACCGTATCTAAAAACACAGACTACAGCTTTTATACACTGCGAGGCAGGCTGCATCCCTCACTATTCCATCAGCTAACATGTTTTCAGTTTTGTTCTCGAAAAGCACTGGTGCGCAAATAGCGAAGTCAGTATCCTACAACGGTGAGCACCCGAGCTTCTGCAGCAATGTACTGCGCAGGGAAAGGAACAAGATGCACTGCAGGTAGTTAAGCAAGTGTTTGAGCTCCCAATCTCCCGTTCTCTGCGCGCGGAGAAGTAGTAGTAGGAGGAGGAGTAACGACATTTTGGGCAGCCGGCGCGTCATGTCAGTCGTGACCTCTTCATGACCCCATGCGATGCGCCGAACCGGCTCGCCGCGAACGTGTGCGTGAGGGCGCGGGGGAAGGAGGACCAGTTTGTCACCTTCCTTCGCGTCACCTTCTCCTCGACCAGGGGAAGACCTCCCCTCCCCCCAAGCCAACCTGCGGAACTAACGAGCATTCCGCCGGGAGTCGACTGGGTGGTTTGGTCGGCATTGGTTGGCTCGGCAGTGTCCACTCTGAATGTCCCAATGACGGTGAACCCAGTTGGCTCCAGGGGACTCTGCTGAGAGATTCCGCCCTGATTGGTCGCAAGGGATGCCTCCCCTGCTCCCGCTGCCGTGATGGCAGATATCAAGGTCTGAGTCCCGTGGCTTGAGCGAGCGAACGGAGCCACTGTCTCCCCGCCCATACCCAGACTCTGTTGATAGGTTTGTAAACAGCAGTCGTGTGGCAGAGGTTGTAGTGGTGGGAGTTGTAGGGCTGTTGTTGCCTTGTTCACAAGTGTGACAGTTGCTGCGCTTCTTCTGCTTGTTCTGTGAATTCATGCAGTTCGATGTCGCTGGTGGTGTCATGGGGCAACATTGCATCCAGCATAGTGGTCACAGGTCGCCCATAAAGGAAGGAAAACTGGATCATTCGTGGTGTGTCTTGATGAGTCGTATTTTAAGCAAAAGTGACGTATGGCCACATCTTGTGCTCGACATCGGTGTACAGGTTTAACATATCTGGCTATTGTCTGGTTTAGGCGTTCAGTAAGTTCGTTTTTCTGTGGGTGATACCCGGTCGGCTTCCGATGGGAGGTACCACTGAGATGCATGATATCCTTTGTGAGCGCACCGGTAAATGCTTTTCCTCGGTCGGTAATAATGATAGCAGGAGCGCCATGGCGTAGAGCAATCTTCATAACAAAACAGGGAGTGACCTCAAGAGCTCTTCCCCTCTTGAGGGCTTCCGTTCCCGCATACCGAGTCGGGTAGTCCGGGGCAACTATAATCCACTTGTTGCCAGCTGATGACATCAGAAACGGTCGCAGAGGGCCCATTCCGACCTGCTCAAATGGTTTCATAGGAATTTTAACTGGCTGCAGTAGACGTGCTGGTCGGAGTGCTGGTGACTTGCACCGTTGGCACTCGTGACACATCCATACGTAGTACCGCACCGTTGCTGCCAGCTTGGGCCAGTAATAGGACTGCTGGATTCTGGCCAGAGTATGGGTTTAGCCGAGGTGGCCTGCAAAACATCGTTTCTGAATGCTGCGGGAACAACAAGCAGGTAGCTTCTGTCATGCGGAGTAAAGTTTGTCTTGTACAGAGGGCCAGCAGTTTTGAAAACAGCCTCGGGTCTGTGTGTTGATGCTTCAACAGGGAGGATGCATCCATCACGCCAAGAAATGCATTGTCATCGCCGCAGTCATTTGCCAACGCAGGACCAGCTGACGCTCGCGAAAGGCAATCGGCATCGGCCTATTCTTGGCTGGACTTGTACACGATGGTCACGTCAAATTCTTGAAATTTAAGGCTTCACTGTGCTGGGCGTCCGGACAGGTCTTTCAGTCTGATCAACCAGCCAAGTGAGTGGTGATCGCTGACCACCGTGAACGGACGACCATTCTGTAGGGCCGAAATTCTAGCACCACCCACACGATGGCCGGGCACTCTTTTTCAGTAACCGAGTAGTTAGTTGGCTTCCATCCATGACAATGTTCTGCTGGCGTACACAATAACTCTCTCGGAACCGTCTTGCCATTGCAGAAGGACAGCCCCGAGTCCTGCGTTTCTGGCGTCCGTGTGGAGCGCGGTGGCAGCGTTTTTGTCTAAGTAGGCCAGGACTAGTGGCATTTTCAGATGTTTCTGCAGCTCGACAAATGCTCCCTGTTGTTCGTCAGTCCAGAGGGATGCAGCATCATCCCGCGTTAGACGGGTCAGAAGTGCTGCAATGTGGGCAACATTCTGAATAGATACCGGTAATAGGAGCACAGGCCTAAATAGCGTCTCATCGCTTTCTTGTCGGTGGGCGTGGGGAACTGGGTGACCGCTTCTACCTTGCCGGGATCTGGATGAACTCCGTCACTTCTGACTACATGGCCAATGAACAGTAGTTACTCATATCCGAAATGACATTTCTTGGGTTTCAGCGTAAGTCTGGTGGATCGTATGGCCTCGAGGACTGACATGAGACGTTCAAGGTGTTGGTTAAACATTGTGGAAAACACGATCACCTCATCCGAATACACCAAGCATGTTTTTCACTTGGGGCCTGACAGCACGGTGTCCATAAGTCTGTGCCTCCCAAACCAATCCCTGCTGTGCACTTCCTGGCTGGCGTCATGAGGTGACCTCCCGCAGGTTGAAACTGCGGCCCATCCCACGGAGTTTTTACCTTCCTTAAATGGTACTGCTTTTAGGTGAAGGGTAGTTGGTAACTGTGCTCTGTGGTGGCAGACTTGGGGGCGGCCAGCTGGCAAAATGGTTGCGGCAGTGAGGAGAGCTTGCCTGTGTCGTCCCAGCTGAGACTGGTGCTCTGCTCTGCCTGTCTGTGTGCAGCATCGGGGCTCCATCTGCTCCGTCCACCTGTGCAATACGTGCGTGGACCCCGAGGTGCACATCCCCGACGCAATGGTGGATCTCGGCCACGCAACTTCTGTTCTCACAGTACGTGCAACTTTCAGCTCTCTTGGCATTTGATGGCCATCCTCCAGAGGGCATCTTTAAGGCACTGATTCGGCAAGTGAGCCCAAGGGGCAGTGTGCAGCAAGTTTACCCAACGCTTTCGTAATGTTAGCATGCCCCCATTGCTGCGTGCAGCATCATTGCCTGGGCAATTTGCCGTGCAATAAGACAATCAGCTTTTTGATGCATCGCTTGGAACTGATTTTACAGCTCATTAAACTTCAGTGTTTGAAATGGGCACTCAAAATGGTTCCTTGCCACTGGTGCCACCAAGGTTTAATGAGCTGTAAAATTAGTTCCAAGTGATGCATCAAAAAACTGATTGTCTTATTGCACTCACCAGGGTTCATAGTGTTGGAAAAAGTAAAGATTACAGTTTTATGGCCAACACTGTTTTGTCTGTTGTTCCTCCAAAAATGGTTAATTACCTCTAATTATCTTGGGAACTAATTGACCAACTAAAAAAATAATGCCATATTTGAAATCAGTGGGGGGAAAGCAGCAAGGCTGACAAGTTTCACAGTTTACTTTAAAAATAAAAAAGTTTTTTTAAGAGCAGTGTCCCCTTTAAATGGGGAAAGGCACGTGTGGGAGGTGCCTAAATTGCATTCTCAACAACGTTCTCGGGGCTGTTTTACTTCATTTGCTTTTTGTGCAGCAAAATTGAAGTCATCGTGTTTATTTGAGAAGCTCACGTTGCCCCCAGATGAAACAACTCCCAGTGCTTGGTACCACTGCTGTGGAAGGTGTCATAGTTTGGTGGAAGTAATGGTGCAGCTAACATCCACTGGCTGCCTAGCCACTGCCAAGCCAAGTCTAGGCAGAGCTTCCTCTGTGGCTCAGGCACTGTACCGATGTGGTGGTGGGTGGCTGGTTTAGTGAACGGTGCTGTCACTTCTTAACTAGTAGAGCGGTACCTGGTAGTGTAGCTGGTGCGTTCCAAGTGTGAGAGAGAGAACGCTGGTGCGTTCTCTTTCTCGTTGAATGGGCATCACTGTGCTGAGCTGTTGTGATCTTGTAGTCAAGGGAGCGTCTTGTGCTTTGTACACTGAATGCAGCAGGTGCCTGCTCATGGAGGTGCTGGTGGGGGGGGTGGAGCAGTGTGCCACCCAGTGGAGGGTAGTCGTGTCTGTGGGAGGAAGGACGTGCCTGCGTGTTTTGTATACACAAAACTGTTCTGCGTTCTTACCAGGGAGGCATACGCCTCACTGGAAGGTGTGGTTGCCTGTTGCTTACCATGGGCAAGCCCTGGTTAACACTTTCTATACCTTAGGAAAAGTGCCCTTTTTTTATGGGCACTTTTGTTGGGGTCAATAATATACAGGGCCCACTAAAGTGAAGTTCAATAGATATGCTGTTTAATGGTATAGTTTTAGAGATAAAGGAAGGAGTCCCAATAGAAAATTAAATTTCTCAAAAACAAGTTTTTGGAAAACTATAGAATACTTTTCACAGTTATGCTTATATCAAAAGAAAGCAGTTTTTGAAAAAACTAGGAATGTAGAAAGGTTTCCCACATGCAATAGCGATAAGGCCTAAAACGTAAGCCAGAACTTCTGTAAGGACTGAAGTCCCTGCGTGAGTGGTTTGTGAATTTGAAAAAAATTACTTTCAGCTTTTTCAAGCCATAAAAAAAAATCATTTTGGTCGGTTCCAGTAAAGTTTTCTTGAATGCAAGAATGCTCAGGCACAAAAACATAAAATGCGCATAAAAATGAAGCTATATAGGGGGTACTTTCTAATAATGTAGATTTAGAAATAGGGAGTTGCAATGCAAAAAGTAATTTGTCTGACGAAATTATTGGAAAATTTTAGAAAAAACTCCATGTATGTGATATCTGTGAATAAAAATGTTTTTAAAGCTTTTCCAAATATACAAAGTCCTGTTACGTGTAGTAGCAATCTCCTAAACAAAACAAAAAAATCAGTGGTAGGAAAGATTTCGCTCCAGCAGTTTGCCAGCTTCAAAAAAGTTCCTTTCATCCTTTCCAAGCTCTGACAATTTTTTTGTGAGGGTTCTGGTAAAAGTTTTTAATACTGGAAGTGTTGGACTGGGAAATACCATATTTACTCGCATAATAGAACCCATTTTTTTTTCCTGAAAATCCAGCATGGATTAGGGGGGAGGGTTAATTATGTGGGAAAAAATTGTAACATATTTTTAGAAGTTAAAATTTCATACAATACAGTTGCTAATAGAAGCACTGTCAGAGCCTTACCATTTTCGTAAAAACACGTAGGTAATTATGTGATCAAATTTCTTTTTTACTCCCAGCATGCCAGTGGCCCCCTACTCACCATGGAGCTGTCCCCCTGATTGAAGTCGCTTGCGGCTTCACTTTGTTGTCGGCCTATAGCGCACCGTCTTCCGTGCCGTCGAGGCACTCCAAAATTGCTTTTCCAACACCGGGGAACTTCCCTTCTTTGGGCCCACAAAACACACGGCGATCCTTGTTTACCACCCAAAAACCCCTTTTTCGCCCGTAGCATACACACACTGGGTCAACACTGAAGTGCCGCCCAGCCATGCGGTTTCCATGTGCATCAACGCATGCTCCACCACCTTCAGTTTAAAGCCGGCTGTGTAGCTCATGTGCTGGCCCATCGTACGGCATGCACCAGGAGCACAAAAAAAGGTGAGAACACAGCTGAACAGCAAAAACACGGAGTAATGGCGAAGTCGTGGAACAGCAAGAGCAGAGGAGTGTGGAGTACGTTTAGCACTTTGTTCGCACACTGCCAGAACCAGCGGAGCAGCAAAAAACAGGGAAGGAGTGCGGAGTACGTTTTGTGCTTCATTCGCACACCGCAATGTTCTTATGGCACAGGAAGGTTTGTTTTGCATTCAGCAGGTGGCGATCTACAAGCGCACAATTTTCTTGCCTTGTTTTCTCAGAACCATTGTTTCCCATGCAGTCAAGTGTCGCCCACAATATCTTAAGATGCACTGGTCGAGTTCGCATGCTTCTTTTGGCATCCAAGAGCTTATAAATTAGTGCTAATCTTGTTCTTGCTGCTATAAAGGTTAATGCACATTATTTTACAAAAATGGTATTTTGTGACCTGATGTTTGACGTGGTTATAGCTTTTGGTGTTACCTTTGTGAAAATTTCTGCTGTGGTACAGTTGCACACCCTGGTGCCTTCCCGAGCAGAAGGGGTATTTTGTGCGTAGGCCACTAAAAATTTGGCCGCAAAGGAATACCTTGCCCTTCACCATCGTAGGCGAAGACTGAGTGCACATTCATGCTTGGCATAGGTTAAGCAAGCTACAAGATTGTCCTCGAGACCCATGGTTCCCCCTTAAAGGAGCCATGAAGAGAAAACACAAGTTTGGTTCATTCAAAAGATTGTCTCGTTAGAATCATACTGACACCACTTTTAACGTAAACTTCGCTCAAATAAGCTACATAATTAGGAAAAACGGGAATGGTCATGCGACCCACCAGCTCATTTCCCGCAACAGAACCTGTGATGTCACATGAGCTAAGCTCTGCGATTGGCGGAGGCTGGCAGAAGCAGACGCAAATTAGGTAGAGCTTACAAACTAGACGAACGAGCGATTTGCGCTTAAATTTAGGGCACATTCTTTACAAAGCAATAAGAATGATGGGACAAACAGTGGAAGTTACGAAAGCACATGTAAACATAGAAGTACTGATGCGTTCTGCTGTTCGTACTGCGCACAGCATGCTTTGGTTTAGCTGCACAGCACTACGGGACTTGGGGTTATCTCAGACGACACTGGCCGATTGACGCAAGCAACGGTGTCTTACGTGACCCCATTTGTCGAGCGAGCACTGTTTCAGGGAACGAATATTTTCTCCCAGAACAAAAACAAGCCAGGGGCGGTATTCTCGTAACTGTCCCTTTTGAAAACGTCTCTTTTGCGTCCCTTTCACCGTGACGTACTTCCGGTTAAGCAGTGGGCATTGCCAGTAGGTTTGCCGCGCTTGCGTTACGTCACTTCCGGTTGTTTGCTTTTAGCCAATCAGGGCTCGCCAAAAGGGACACTTTTGAAAGGGACGCAAAAGGGACAAAACTCGAAAATACCGCCCCAGGTTTAAATGCGGGCAAAAACAAACCAAACGCTTGCCACGGTATGGTGGCGCCATCTAGGTTACGGAACGTAAAGAAACGCGGGAACAAACCAACACCGCTGTACAGGGTGGAGACAACCTTTGAACGGTCCCGTGCCGCCGCAATTGGGCCAACGGGCTCAACGCGTTATTCTTTTCGTTTCCCACGAGACCTAGCAACGCGAAACAGACAATATGATTCAAACTTCTTCAGTAAACCGCGTTGCGGCGATAATTTTAGCGCGGTTTTGACACAATGACTTGCTTCGGCGGCGAGCGAGCAACCGAACATGGCGGCGCCAGCGTTACGTGTCTCTACCCTGTACGGCGGATGCGTGAATGAAGGTACTCTAGGCTGCAGAGCGGTCGGTTCCTGTGATGTCACTTGGGACCACGAAAACGCACGATTGAGCGGGAAAATCAAAATTTTAACCTAAATTGTTTAATTTCTCAGTGAATAAAGCACCAGTTTGTATCCGGACAAGCGCTGGGGGCACTATAAAACACGAAATCTTTCGAATAAAACCAACTTGCATTTTCTCTTCATGGCTCCTTTAACAGTGCGGTTCGAGCACCCAGGAGGGAAGACCTGAGGAGAATGTGGCTAAGCTGCCCCCTCCTCCTTCGTCGTCGTCGTCGTTGTCGTCGTCGTCGTCTTCTTCGTCGTCGTCTTCGTCGTCGTCGTCGTCTTCTTCGTCTTCGTCTTCTTCGTCTTCGTCTTCTTCTTCTTAGTCTTCTTCTTTTGGGGGGGAGGGGGGCTAATTGTCTGCAAGGCTGGCAGAGGAGGCCACAGTGGCTTGCCTAACATTCCCATCTCGAAGGAGCTGAGGGCATTGGAAAGATTGTGCTGCCATGCATTCTGTCGGGTGGTGCCCAGTCTGTGCATTCTTAGATATGGTGATTGTCACGTGAACGGATGGTGAGGTTGTCTAGACCAGCTCAGAGAGATGGATGTAGGAAAAGCCGTTGACATGTTTGACAAAACACACATTTAATGCACACTTAGAAAAAACCTAAAGGAAACCACTTAAGAAATAAATTGTACACACCCAAGAACAATGAAACCTCAAACTCAATATACCGAAATACAATTCAAAGCAAACCCCAAAAGTATCTACAATACAGTCCTACACAGCTAGTTCATATCAGCTCATTACATCAAGTTCTAGTTAATGACTTTCCCTCCACAACTCCCTAGTTGCGTCCTATGACTGTCCCTAATGGACTGGCCTACCCGGTTGTCGGCGCTGACGTGTCGCACTTGTTGCGGGGCCACGACTCGGTGATAGCCGTCCTCGTCTCGCTTCGGTGCCGGCGTTTGATGCGCTCGGTCGTTCCTTGGATGGCGTGGGCTCTGCGCGTCCTGACGTTTCCTCTGTGGCTACCCCCTGGCAGCCGCTGCCGCTGGAGGTCCCGGTAGGCTTGGCACGAATGTAGCCCCTGACTCTTTTCTTGAAGCGCACGTGCTCCTACCGCCTCCTAGTTTCTTGCCTCTTGGTTTCCCCTTTCTTTGCGCGCCCTGCTTTTATCCCCTCTGGGCTCTCTCGTGGCACACTCGCATTGGCTCCTTGCCTTTCCCATGTCCATATATGGTCATCACGCCACTGGTCTCCTGCACAGCGTTCTCCGATAGGATGACCAGTGCGCTGCCATATTTTACCATGATGCCTCTGGGTTTAGGCGCTGGCGTTCTCTCATTGGTGCGCTCCTGGCGCGCACTTCAAATGGCCGTTCCTTTTTTTTTTTTTTTTTTTCGGGAAGGTTTGATGCATCCCCTCTCCGGGGGTGCCCTTGACACATGACAGTGATCAGGGGACAAAGCTTGGGAAAAAAACGTTGACATGAGCATTTGGTAGGGATGTCTTGAGAGTGGAGTGCTTGATTTCATGTCAAATGTGCTTGTTTGGCAGGACGAGGAGCTACCCGAGGAGCCAGAGGAGCCAGTGACACACGTCCTGGTGCCAGCCGAGAGTGCTCCGGCAGCCTCTGCCTCATCCTCGTCGAGTCCCACTGGATCTCCCTCGTTCTCGGCACCACTGCGGGGACGGCCAGCTAGCCCCCCCACGTCACATGCACCTCAGGTGGTGCCAATCCATGGGGCTAGCACGTCTGATGTTCTTGAACTGGGCGTGGGTGATATTGAACAGCGCCTGGGCGCCCTGCTGTGCTTGGAGAGGCAAGACCTTCCTGTGGAGCCGGAAGAGCCTGCTGCGGACCCACTGCAGGGTCCCATGCGGTCGCCGTCACCCAGACAACCTGTGTTTTCGCTTCTGCCCCTCACTTCGGGCAGTGACTTCCAGGGACCCCTGGATGCCCTGCATGCTTCGTTGACCCCTTCCGAGGGTTCCCTGGCCAGGGAGAAGGAGGAGCCTGAGGAGCACATCACGAGGCCGCCGCTGCTGTCCCCGGAGCCCGTCATGCAGCCGTCAAGGGAAAAGGAGACATGCCCGGGGGCACTGCTGGGGGATCCCCTCCACTGGCTCGGACAGCACGGAGGCGTGGCCCATTGTTCATGGTCCGCAAGCCACTGTCCAGAGCTGTGCTCCAGTGCGTGAATTCAGGGTGGGTGCAGAATCGCCGAGAAATGGGCTAGGAGAGTAGAACAATAGGAGAGTGAGACAATTGTTGGCGCATGCCTGGGGAAATGTAGCCCCTAGCCCAAATCCAATCCAACCCTCTGTGCTCGCTGTTAAAATGCGAGCAACTGGTCCAGGGCACTGCCTTTTGGCGGAAATTTCTGTGGGCTGCTTAGTGAGTGTGCTTCGGCTGTTTCAATGTTTCCCAATTACGTGGAGGCTCGTGTAGAAAATTTTATGGGTCACTTCCCCTGGAAACATTGGATTAGGGAGGGTGGTTGCATTGAACCCCGGGGGTGTTCTCTCGTGCGCGCAGGGATATCACGAGAATGTTGTTGCTAGGGGTATTTGTAACTGGAAATTTTCACTGCCCTACGTAAAATGTGTGCCCAGGAGGCACCCCTTGGACGCCACCCTTTTAGCCGGCAGTCCTCCCCATCGCCACCTGGATGGCCATCTCTGGAGCCTTCCTGGGGACCAGGGCCTTCCACAGGAGTGGTACAGCAGCCTCCGCCAGGCCTGTCCACACATGTGCCAGGGGACTTTGAACTGGGCGCCCGCCCCCGTGCTCTGCCCGTGCACCAGCAAGGATCAGATGCCCAGACTGCACAGCCCGCTTTGCCTTTACAGGAAGAGCAGGGGCAGGAGGCCACCAGTTGGCAGTAAGTGCACATACCTAGCCCCCCCTTTGTGTCTGTGGTATCGAGATGCCCTGCTAGACATCAATGCAGTGGAACCCCGATAATAAGACTTTCAAGGGACCGCGTGAAAGTGCCATATGACCGGGGTGTCGTATGATCGGGTACAGGTAAATGCGGCCCTAGTAGATGGTCTCACACGACAGGTAGGCTAAAAACTTATTTGAACTACTGTAGCGCATTCTCGCTTAATTCGTGACCCCTAACTGAAATTCCAAGTTTCTAAAAAGAAGCAATGCCTATTTTATGCCCCCGTCTCCCCCTCTTAGCCCACCTGTCGCATCAGACCATCTACTGGGGCGGGATTTGCCCGTACCCTGATCATACGATATCTCGGTCGTACGATGCTTTCGCATGGTCCCTTGGAAGTCAAATTATCAGGGTTCCACTGTACGAGGCGGTGATGGAGGAAAAGGTATGAAAGAAAGAAACGAAGTGACATTGCGACTTTGAAGGACACTGATAAACAGAGATCAGGGCCTGCTTGCTCGAAGCCAAATAGGACGGTCTTATTCGCAGTCTAATCTTATTAGCAGTCTTATTCAGGGTCTTATGTTCCCTAGTCTATAAAACGCTTTCTGGAAACTTATAAGGCAGTGAATAAGACTCTAAATAAGAACGCAATAAGACTGTGAATAAGCCTGCTCCGAGCAGTCGTATTCACAGTCTTATGCTGACATGGTCGGTCATTTCACCATAAAGATCAACCTCCATACCGTGCAAAATGAGTGCAGTAGCCGTAGAAGTGGCGAACGATACCGAGCAGCGGCCGTTCGACCGTCTGCTTGGAACAAATAAATGCCTGTTCCGAGGAGATCGACGCTGTTGTAAACGCCATCTCCCGGGGAGAGAGGGTGGAAAGGGACACAACGCCGGCGCCGGAAGCCGCAAGGCCTAGTTACTTTGATGGGGCACCAATGGCTGCAACCAACCACTGTTTTCAACTTTCGCTGTGCGCTATGGGTGTGTGCTTGTTTTTCTCCGGTAGCGCGGCTTTTTTTCTCCCTCATGTCAAACAAAGATGGACAGAAATGATAGTCTGCGGCCTGATATTTGTCCCGAGCAGCCATCGGGCGGCCGAGCACGCGGTGTGAATTTGTGATCGTCTGCTATGTCGGCTGTCACCACAGTAGCTGTAAAAGGCGGCACGGAAAGGACGGAACAAATGTATTGTTTTATAAAATCATGCCCATTAACTCAGGAACAACGAATAGGCGTTTACAATAGAACTGCAATGTGACAACAAAATTACGCTCAACAGCAAAACGCTAGCAGCCTGTAGTACCTCTGCCCGTGAGCGTCAAATAAAATTGCGTTTTCAACGAGAAGCTGCACAGACTTCGCGTCTTTCCATCCTTCTCTTCCAAAGTGGCGGTTATGAAGCTTGATTGTTTGGGTTTGTACTTTGATTGCGCATTTTGCTTGAGCAATTGGGATCCGGAGGGGGCACGTAAAAGCAGCATGCGTAATAAATCGGGCAAAAGTTCTTTCAAATTCCCGCGCGCGCCACGGGCGAAGCAGCTGACCGATCGCCCCATCTTGGTCTTGTTTTGAAGCTTGTTTCTTTGTGCGTATTTTGCGACATCTCAAAATGGCGTCGCTTTAGTAGAACGACCGCCCTTGCCAGTTTTCCGAAGGCGCCTTCTGGGACGCCGATTGGCTGCAGTGCGCGCGCGGTTTGAGTTCGTCGTCTGACGCCTCCCATTGGTCGGCGCGACTGCTACGTCAGTTTTTTTTTTTTTTTTTCTTTTGCCATCATGGCGTCTGCTACCCGCATCTGACGGAGTCCGCTCTTCTGGCGCAGCGCTCGCTTAGAGTAGTTTTGCTAGAAATTTTCGCGGTTTCTTTGGATTCTTTCATCGCACACATTCGTGACTGATGCCAGGAGACGTACGTTTGAAGAGGACGACCCGTCATGCATACGGGAAGCGAAAGCGTCGTCCGCCCGCGTAGTGCGACTTCGGGCCGCTCGACTCAGCCGGATGAAAATTGTTCGCCGCCTCGTATTGCTTCGCCTTTCCCATCGCCTGACCAACTACATCGGGAATCCAGACCTGTTCCAAGCACGTCTTGTCGAGCTGACACAAGGTATTACACGGCGGAGGAGATCGCCGCGCGTACGGAACACACAGACAAGGTCAAGCGCGGCATGGAGACCAAGTCACCAACGCAGCGGAAATTCGACCTCTTTGAACTGGATCTGGCGCACTCGGAGGTACAATTCCGGCACAGATTTTGTGTTAGTGGATATGGCAATGCTGAAAGACCTTTTTGCGCACGTCGAGTGCGGGCTGGCGGCGCCGGATTTGAGACGGCTGACAGACAGTACAGACTCGCCGTGAGGCTCCAGGTGACGGGCTCAGTTTACGAACATCGTGTGGAGTGTTTTTCGTCACCAAGGACCGAAGAATCTGGCAACATCACTCCTTTTGCGGTAAACATAACGGCCTTGAAAAGTATTCAAAGCATCGGAAAGGGGGAGTCTGCTCTGTCGGATTTTTGTGCTGGGATGAACTTATCCCACAGAGGCTAGCCTACACCTCAAGACATTCCAAGCACACTTGAAAAAGTGGTCCAGGTTTGCGAGGACACTGCAGCAGCCTTTGAAGCAGATAGCTAGTGTGTGTGTCGTCAAGGGATTGTACAGGGACCTTGCTCAGCCGCCAAACAACATTGGTGTCATGTTTGATGGCATGTGGATGACCAGGGGACGATCGTCACACATTGGTGTGGTACAGCAAGCCTTCTACAACTTGCGAACCCCCCCCCCCACCCACCCACTTAAAACTTCAGTGTTGCGAAATCAAAGCTCAGTGTTTTGACACAGGATCGCCCGAACGTTTCCTGCCATACTGCCATAGGCCAACAAAGCTTGCCCTTCGGCTACTTTTTTTTCCCCCCAAAACATCAAGTCGTTTGACCCCTGTATCCTCTCTGCCCTGCATTTGACCCCTGTATCCTCTCAAACTTCCTGCGCAAAAAGCACGACTAAAATAGCCTCACCAAAGAAAAAAAAAAAGAGGGCAGCTGAAGCAAGTTTCATCCCTCCCTCCTCCGCCGTACCCAATATTCTGGGTAACAAAGTGCAATGTAATGAATGATGCCAGTTTACAAAGGACTGTTGCAGTTTTCACAACGCCAGCGAGACGACACCAGATTTCACAACGCCAGCAAGACGCCAACCGATTTGAAGTCGATAAATTTTGCTGAATTCCTGATGGTGTACGTTGCTTGGCCTCTGGTATCTCCAGTTGTAGTTGACATTTTTGGAATCCAAAGACAGATTTGAGAATGGGAAGAACATGTCTTTGTTACAGAGAAATATTGCAGCTACACTACTGACCGTTCATTTCATAATACATGGCCAAACTTCAAATGCAGTTTTCTCAGTTTCATATTTTTGGTCGCTTACGTCAGCCTTACGCAGCTTTTTGGAAACTTCTTTTTGCTTCATAAGGTTAATCTTGGTACCGTTTTTTTTTTCAGTACAACCTGAGGCACCCGATGACATTCTTCGTATTTCTATTTAGGCCATGCATAATTAATGACTTGCAGTTATTTTGATGAGCCAAAATATTGAATACCGCCATCTTGTATACTTGACATATTTTTTTGGGGTGCCATGACTTTAGAGAAAAACGAAGAATGTCATCGGGTATGGGAACTCTCTGGATTCATGTCATAAAAAGCTACAAAACGCAATGCGAAAGTTCATTAAAGCTGCGTAAGAAATTACCTAATTACGGTTTAGACTTTGCATGATAACTTTCAAACTAACAGCAGCAGCTCAAATATAATTGCATATTTGAAATCTACAGAGAAAAATACTATGGTGTGCAAGTTTTCTTAAGTTTTTACCCATAAATAAAAAAGTTAGTTTTAAGACCCTCGTCCCCCCTTAAAAGCACGACTCGTGTTGTGACAATGTGAGACAACGTCGCTGCTTTTTGTGTTAGCCCAGTGGGTTTCTCGGGCCCACTCTTCGAGCAGACGATCTTTGTGTATGACTTCGTTTACGTGGCCGAGGCCCGGCCGCGTGAGTTGGCCTTCCAAGGATGGCGCAGTATTGTAACGCATTTGTGACAAGACCCAAATATGCCGTCTGATGATCAGCATTTCTTGAATTTATCCAATCATGGTTCAAAATAAACGCTTGCCCAATGCCGGCGACTGCAACAAGCAGTTTTGCAGCAAGTTTCCTGCTTTTCCTTAGGGGCCTCTCTCGTGCTCATCTAGGTACCTGCTGTTCCTATAGTCTTCAATAAGACCGCTCGGTAGCCTGGCCCGAGTGCTTTCGAGCAAGCGCACTAGTCTGAATCTTATTTGCGGTCTTATTGAAGTCCGTGAATAAGACTAGACTGTGAATAAGACTGCCAGTAAGAACGTGTGTTCGTGCAAGCGGGCCCAGGTGTGAAGGAGCAGTAAAGGCCGGAAAGAAGCGATGGTTGGGCGGTGGGGAGGTTGAAACAACAAATGGGGAGAGAGAGAGCATCATTAAAAGAAGAAACATGGATAGAGCGGGCGAGGAAAGCGGGAGTTTGGTTCATCGCCGTGGGCTATTCTGTTTCTGTTTTCATGTTCGTTGGCTCGATGCTTTTGGTGGTCCGCCGGCCACCTGGACTTCAACTTCTCGTGGTTGGCACATTGGCCTTTCGCTGCCGCGTGGGGCCGTCGAAGGTTAAACTCCCAGCCGCCAATACCTGCCTTCTTGCTTGGGTCTGTTCGGCAAGTGGTCGGGCCCGCTGCGGGCCCAATCACAGCAAGCAGCACATCTAGCAGCATCATAAAGGGGTTACAAATTAAAGGTGCAGTCAAGGCGGCATAAAAGGGTGGTAAAAATGCCAATTTATTCCCACCAGCATTTGTTTTTGTATAAAGTGGACCGCGTGCACCCGAGCATCGTATAATCAGGGTTTTTAATGCGTTGTTTCTGTGGGGAGTTTGCCGGGACCAGTGATCCATCGTCAGAAGCAGGTCGTCATAAAACCGGGAGACGTATAATTGGAGTTCCGCTCTATCTTGGTGCCAGTATTGCAGGAAATGATCTGATTAAAATGGTCTCATTTTAATTAATAGCGATGCTGTTTAAGGGGGGACATGGCTCTTAAAACAATTCCTTTTAATTTTTAAGTAAACTCTGTGAAACTTGTCAGTCTTGCTGCCTTTTTTCCACTGATTTCAAATATGCCATTATTTTTTGAGTCAGTCAAATAGTTGCCAAGATAATTAGAGATAATTGGTCATTTTTGGAGACACAAAGACAAGACAGTGTTAGCCGTAAAACTGTAATCTTTGTATTTTTTAATACTATGAACCCCATAAAACTGTAATCTTTATATTTTGCAATACAGTGTAGACCGCTTATAACGTATGTCGCGGGAGCCGCGAAAATCCGCACTATAAGCGGTACCGCACTATAACCAAAACGTGCGCGAATTCAACCAAATCGCCATGTACCTCTCAAGTCATCCTAAATTTTTTATCACCCAAACGCACAGCGCCTAAAAACGAAGGAAGGGTCTTTATTTCGTATTATTTTTAACATCAGCCGCTGCTGCCGGGTCTCACACATTGCAAAAGCGCGGTCTTACAAACGGCGAGTGCGGCTTTAACTTCCGTTGTGTTTGTGTTTTGAAAGACCATGGCTGCGTTTTTTGCGTCTATGAAGATGCCGCAGGACATGATAAGAAAGGCCAGCGGGATTTTTTTTTTTTACCCCACCTTGCGTTCACGATGCCGAAGGCGGCTGCTTATCAGCGCAACGTACTGGTGGTGGAAATCTTCGCGCGGCTCGCTTGTTTGGGGAGAGTGGTGGCTTATCTGCACAACGTTCTAAAGCGTGAACCGCATGGAGCGATTTCTCGCGAAAACGTGCAGCGCACGCCGCAGGAGCGGCGACGCCGGCGCGGATACAACTGACGTAATGTGTGCGGCGCGGTAAGAGGCGGCAACATGGCGTCGGCACTGGCCGCGAAGATGCTCATGCAAGAAAAGAGCTGATAATGTGACCGCAAAGTGGAATATAAACTGCCATTCATGCTGCTTGTGAAAGCGCCCATCGAAAAATACCGCGGCGGTAAGCCTAAACTAAAGTCTCTTCATCTGATCGAGGGACTTTAGCCTACACACCTCTGGTGCGGCTAGCCGGCTCGGAGCGCTTCGAATCTCCCGCCATTAGGTGCGCGTCTTTCCATTGGTGCAAGTAGTCAGGCTCCTCCCACTGCCACGCGAAGAAGCCACCGCGAGCGCGGAATCGTAGACGCATACGCCGACGTGCACAATTCGTGTGCGAAAACGGGCCATGCGGTTCACGATTAATAGAAACAACTTGCCACGCGCGGACGGGGAGCCGGTCGCTATCTTCCGAGGTGCATCAAGCAAGGGCAGCTGTGGTTATCACGTACGCGCGAACTAAAGGGTGCCTATTTTTTGCTTCTGTGTCGAAGTTAGAGGAGAGCAAGGGGTGCGCATGCGTCAGATGGCCGATTTCATCATTTCTTTTTTTCTTTTGCTACCCTAAAACGATGCCCCAGCTGCGCCGCTCGATGAGCAGACCCGCCGAAAAACCGCACTATAAACGGTATTGTGCTTCGGCCAACCGCATCTTAAGCGGTATGCTTATGCATTGAGTTCTATGGGAGGCAAACCGGTGGTCACGAAAACCCGCGTTATATCCGGTCTCGCACTATAAGCGGTTACGTTATAAATGGTCTACACTGTACTACGAACCCTGGTGAGTGCAATAAGAGAATCGGTTTTTCGATGCACCGCTTGGAACTAATTTTACGGCTCATTAAACTTCGGTGTTTGAAATGGGCATTAGAAATGGTTCCTTGCCACTGGTGCCACCAAGGTTTAAAGGGACACTGAAGTGATATGTAAACATTGCGGGATTACTTGCGCAAATTGTAGTCCGGAGTCCCCAGGCCATGTTTCGACCACTCTGGGCGCGTTTACGCGATTTTATTTAGTAGAAAAATTAATTCGAAAATGCTGTCCTCCTCTCTTTACGCTCGCCCATTTTCTGCGGCGTTTTCGTGTGACGTCAGGAGGGGATAAGCTGGCAATTGGCTGCGCTACTGCACGGCTCCCCGGCCTTCAGACAGAGTCAGTCGGCCCAGCTTTCGTCCGCCGGCCGCCGACGGGTCATCACAATTCGTTCGCTCAGTTGAAACGAAGCCAGGACACGTTCGTGAATGGTAGAATTTGCCTTTCTTTACTTGGTTAGTTTGTACACTGTATCTAGCTCCAAGTCAAGGTCGCTTCACACAAGCGCACATGCGACGCTTCGCTGACTGGTATGCCAGTAGGAAAATATAAGGCCTCTTGAAGGCGGGAGAAGAGTCAGCGAAGTCAATATAGGTACTAAGGAAATAAAATCAACTGATATTTTTACCGTACAGCGTAAAACTAGGGTGCGGGAAGCACTTTTTTGCGCTGGGCGAACAAGCACAGCGGTCAGCAGCACGACTACGCATCTGCATGCGAACGCTTTTCCGTCTACGAAATGCAATTGCTAGACGTGAGCTATTGTGGAAACTCGGGCGACGCTTACTGCACGAGCGCAATACAACAAATAGTCACCTAAGCTGCCTGAAATGCCAAAACTAAATAAAAGTGTAAACTGGTTGTACAATATATACCCTATATTACCAGCGCCAGCGGAGTTGGCTCCGTGCCCGAGTGGTCTGGGTTGCTAGGTATGCCACCGCAATTATTTTGCAAGTCACGAGTTCGAATCCCCGTGGGTACGTGCTTTTTTTTTTTTTTGTAAGTTCACTTTTTCGTTTTCCGCCGATGTTTTCTATATTGAGTTCACCTTTTTTTGGGCCGCAACGTTCATGGCTCCACGAACTAGTTCACAAAACGCGCGCAGGCTGGCACTGGCGCGCTAGCGAGTTCTCGTTGGCGTGCTGTTGCCATAAGCACCGACTGCTTGCAGGCAGTGGGCACAGGCCAGAATGAACAGACCCTTGGCCTGGTGCGAACGCGCTTTTTACGACACAGGCATGAGGGAGGCAAGCTCCAAATATGGGGGAAAAGCGCATGACATTTGGGCGTCTGCGGGTACGCGGAGGGCGTTCATGCACTGCGTAGGTTTCGGCTAGTGAATGCTACGATTCCAATCCGTCCTAGGAGGCTTATCTTTATGCATTTTTACAGCTGACAACATGGCAGATGCGCGGTACGATGATTACTGAGTTATTGAGAATGCCCATCCAACAACGCCAACGGTTGTGTTTTACGGAACCGGAACCGAAACCGAAACTTGTTTGGTTGCTCACCTTGGGCATCGTCCAATCACGGTGCCCGCTCCTCCTAACGTCACATCTTTAGTTGGTGCGGCCGCCGCAAACCGCGCATGGTAGTTTTTCTTCTTTCGCGCTTTGTAAAATAATTACCAATTTGTCAACCGAATAAACGATGAAAAGTGTGCTAATTTGAGCCAGTCTACGCAGTGCAAGCAAAAACGGGAGCTTGACAAATTCACTTCAGTGTACCTTTAATGAGCTGTAAAATTAGTTCCAAGCGGTGCATCAAAAAACCAACTCTTTTATTGCACTCACCAGGGTTCATAGTATTGGAAAATATAAAGATTACAGTTTTATGGCTAACACTGTTTTGTATATTGTTCCTCCAAAAATGACTAATTATCTCTAATTATCTTGGGAACTAATTGACTGACTCAAAAAATAATGGCATAGTATTTGAAATCAGTGGAAAAAAAAAAAGCAGCAAGACTGACAAGTGTCACAGAGTTTACTTAAAAATTAAAAGGAATTGTTTTAAGAGCCATGTCCCCCCTGCAGCTGGTGGTTGGGCGGGCGAACGTGTGCAGGAAAACTTCGCCAAGCAGTGGTGTCATCGTGTGCACTGGCGCCACAGCTTTGTCATAGTTTTGTCTCGCAGCGCTCGGGTGGGACTCGTGCTGCCACCTGCCACAGGCGGGATACAACTGGAACAAGAACGGCTTTGGATACATGTCGCGGGGTGTGGCTCGCTCTATCTATCGCTTGTTGCAACGAGTGGTGCTGTTTTGGACGCTGTAAAGAGGAGAATTAATGTCAAAATGAAAGAACCCAAAAGCCAAGAAGTGGTAGTGTTAATCAGCGACCACACAAGCTGAACGGTGGCCACCAAACGGGTTGAAAAATTTGGAACAAACGCTCGTCCCGCTGCACCCTCTGCTACTCTTGGAGCTTCACTGCATAGCCAGTGGTGCTTGCGTACATTATGCATACTTTAATGACCGAGTGTTATTGCTCTTTGGGGGGCTAACAATGACACCATGCAGAAAACTTGACCGAGTCCTGAAGCAGAACCAGGGTTTCCCAGCATAACCATGCATAAACTTAGCCGAACCAAGAATGATCTAGGTGGGGCCGCAAGCTTCGTTGTTTGGCCAGTCTTCGCGCCACTAGTGCGAAGCTGCCCCAGTTTTTTTCTACGTGTCATTTCTTGCTTGTTCTTGTTAAAGCATTGAAGCATAGAATGTATATACTAGCAGTGTATGTTGTCATTTTTGCGCTTGCATCTTTAGAATTTTCGGGCTATTTTCGCTGTTTATTCCTGGCACGTTGACACAAACACTGTTGCAGTCTAATCCCGCTACAACGAAGTGCGCTTCTACGAAATTTCCGCTTCAACAAAATATTTCCAATTCCCTGTCAGCTAGCCATAGAAGTCAATGCAAAAAGTCCTCGCCACAACGAACCATTTGTCTGGTTTGCTTTCGCTTCAACGAAATTTTCGCTGATTGGCGCTTGATTTGAACAATTATTTTACAATAAAATAAGCTTAACACTGGCTATCTGTAACTTTTTATACATTCAAGGCGCTCAGTTTCTCCGAAAACGTGCGCCGCATGCACACGCTACCGCCCATGAATGAAAACAAAACTAATAGATGGGATGCCATTGTTTGCTAGTAAGAACGATGTGGCTGGCTGTCTTTACAGGAGGCGCAGGCCCGGTTCGCCAAGCCGGAGCTACAGCCAATCCATATCCTGTTGAAATCATGCGAATGTGCTCTGCTGCTGGCGCGGCGCCGTCATGCATGCGTCGTGAGCAGCTGTCATTGCAGTTTTTCTTCTACAGCTCTCAAAGTCAAAAACAAAAATAATGGTTTCGTGTTTAGTCTTGAACCCGCATCATCCTATCTTAGTCACGAGCGCGCTGGTGATAAATGCAAGCGCGCGCGGCTTGCCTGCCAAGGTCAGTTGCAGCCGCGCCTAGTCTTAGGGGGAGGGGGGGGAGGGGAGGGAAGGGGGAGAGATTTTGACGGCCGAGCAGCTATCTGCAAGTAATCAGCTCGATAGATATGCCTTGTTATGAAGCAATACGTTTTGTGACTGCATTTCTTCAACCCTCCCACCTGTAACCGCTATTTACGTGCAGGTAAATGATACGTTTGTTATCCGAATAAACACTGCGCAATTGCGCATCAGTCGTTTTTCTAAACACTGCATTTTGCTGCCAATGATGCAGAAATATACAGGGCTATTTTTCTTGCCCTCCCGTGGTGTGTTGGGGCAGATTTCACCTCAACGAATTTCCGCTTCTACGAAATTTTTTGCTTGTCCCGTCAATTTCGTTGTAGCGGAATTAGACTGTATTTCAACAGGGAGAACTTCACACATTTCAGCAACTCAGGAGTTCTTTGTGTGCAGAATGGAGTCAAAAGGTTTAGGGTCAAAGGCGTAGCAGCCATTGAATGACGTATTTTTGTTCCCAAAACAGGGGTCTTCCCCTCATCCACCCGGAACCAGGGCTTGGCACCCTCTACCCCCGACATGCAGTCAAGCTGTAAGTCAAGTTATTTTCTCTTTCTTCTGGAAGCATTTGCAGCCTTTTTGTTACTTTTGGTTATGTAGCTGTCATGGGCCTTTATTCTTATGGTGCTGCTGGCAACGTTAACATAATGAAGTTTTAATGATGACCCGTGTGAACTTACGTATGCGCATGCGTGTTCGAAATGAGTGCCAACCAAAACGGCACTAGTGGGTACTTATCACTGTCGACATATCAGGGCAACCATAGCCAAATGTTTGTGCAAGCAAAGCCTCAAAGCTTGCGCGGCCTGCGGCAACACCAAAATAACGAAGACAATCTAACCGTAGTTTATCTCATTGCTCAGAATGAAGGCACCTATTGTATGTGGGGTATGTGTATGCACGCACACACACACACACACAAAAAGAATTAGTACATGCTGGAGGCAATTTTATCCTTCCGGTGGGGTGTGTTATTTGTAAGGCATGAAGGTCAGATGCATTCCGTATGAGGGGCCTCGCGGGGCCTTAACTCTTTCGCAACCGCGCCATAGGGCATCGATGCGATGGTATCGACGTTTTGAACCGGCCGCCAAAAATTTGTTTCAGAGACTACGGACAAGTGGCGCCCTCTGATGTGTTCGAAAAGAACTAAAGTTTTGGTTTCGATTTCGTTTTGTTGTTTTCACCGCATGGAGGCGCCGAGAAAAATACAAGTTTGAGTCGGGGTGACGGCGTTGTTTGGCAATCATGGCTGCGGCTCCTCCGCGCGCTACTCGAAACCAAAAAGCGAAACCAAGCACTTCGGCCGCTTCTAAGTCCGATTCTTTTGACGAGAGCAGCAGCGAGGAGTCTAGTGATGATGTCGAATCGTTGGACTTCAGTTCAGACAGTGACATTTCATCGCAGCAGCCGGGGACATCAGCCACTGTGCGCACGTAAGTTTCGTTTCAGCGCTCCCATTGTATAAATACAGTGTGCGGTCTTTATAACTGACGACAGTTGTTTATTCTGTTTCCTTAGTGTCTCGGCAACATACGGTGGAGATATTTTGCCCAATGCGCCACGACGTGTGAAGTTTGAGCCCAAGCGACAGCCCGGTGTCCATATCGACGCTACACGGCGGAGTGGCACCCGGAAGTTCGCAAGAGCGCTGGATTTTTTTATGATGTTTTTTACGGCCGAAGTGATCAGAATGTTGTGTGACAACACAAACAAGTACGCCTGGATGAACATTCTTGACAAGCCGACCTATGCTCGTCGTGACGGCTCATGGGAAGAAGTAACTCCGCTGGAGATGATGCGTTTCATTGCGATCATCATCTACATGGGAATTGTTGAAGTACCACGACTGCACTTATACTGGAGCACGGGGAGTATATACAGTGGCCTTCTCCCATCAAAGATTATGCCCCGAAACCGGTTTGTAGCTCTACTAGCCTTTTTACACGTATCGGACCCGGACGACTTTGCAAGTGAAGCCACTGTTGGCAAGATCTGGAAGGTGTCCTGGCTTCTGAAGCACATCAATCAGACGTCAGCAAATTTTTTTCAACCAAAGCGGGACCTCTCGGTGGACGAACGTATGGTGAAATCAAAAGGCAGATCAGGAATGAGGCAGTATATCCGGGACAAAGTGACTAAGTGGGGGTATAAACTTTGGGTACTAGCCGACTCCGAAACAGGGTATACCCTCCAGTTCTCTGTATACACAGGCAAGCGTGAAAGACCAGGACCACATGGCCTAGCTTTTGATGTGGTCAGCAGCCTGTGCTCAGAGTATCTAGACCAGGGGTACAGAATTTACATGGACAACTTCTACACCTCGGGGAAACTTTTTGACCATCTGCTCGAGCGCAAAACCCTTGCCTGTGGTACCACCCGGAAAGATCGCCGATGTTTTCCAACTGAGCTGAAGGATGTTGGGTGGGAACGAAGAGCTCAGCGCGGAGACGTTCGGTGGCTTCGCGATGGCAACATTTTATATATGCAATGGAAAGACCGGCGCGCCGTGAACCTGATGAGTACCATTCATACAGCCAACAAGTTTGTCCCAGCCACGCGAAGGCAGAAGACAGGTGACAGATGGACTTTAATTACCATCAAGAGGCCTCTGCTTGTCCAGGACTACAATGCTGGCATGCTGGGTGTAGATAAATCGGACCAAATAATTGGAACCTACAATGTCTTGAGGAAATGCGTGCGCTGGTGGAAAACCCTGTTTTTTCATTGCGTGGACATACGTGTGTTAACAGTTTCATCCTCTACCAAGGCCATCGAAAAGAAAACCCAGGAGTCCCAGAGCTAGCCCAAAATGCCCGATTCGACCAGCTTGCTTTTAGAGAGCAGCTCATTCAGCAGATCTTGGATTATAATGACATCGAGCAAGACCGTGCCCCATATCCAAGTCTAGAGCCAATTCGCCACCAACCCCAGAAAATGGAGAAGTCGAAGAACTGCAAGCTGTGCTATCGAAAGAAGAAAGTAGAACAGAAAACATATAACAAGTGCAGCACATGCGAAGTGCCCCTATGCTTCACGTCCTCCCGCAACTGCTTTTCTGAGTGGCACAGCAGTCACCACCCCTAGCTTGAAGGGCCATGAAAAATAGAGTTTATAACGTACAGAAATGAAACTTTCCAGAATGTGAGCTGACATCATGTGTAACGTTTTGTATATTCCAGAACTTTGAATTTAATTTTGCAGCTTTGTTCAGCTGCATGTGTATGTTTTGTTTACTTCGGTTTGGTGTGTTTTTTTCTTTGTTAACAGCTAAAATAACAAACAGTTTCCTACCTATCACACTGGAGTTATTTTTGTTCGAAAGCTTGATTAAAAATGTACAATTTGGTATATCACAATGCCAAATGCAATAAAAATTACTCAAGAAAAAAAATGTGATTGAGGATGTCGAAAATCGGCCCTTTTTTCGCGGTTGCGAAAGAGTTAAGGGGGGACGCAGGTCTTAGAATGGTCAAAAATGGCCGCAATATCGATTTTGAGAAAATCCAATTTTTGGAATTATTGTACCTTCAAGCACCTGCCTTCAAAATATCAACGCGAAATTCCACCGGGAAATACTCTAAAATCATGTTTTGAAATGCCTCGGGGGTCACGCAATGCTCCGAATTGGGCAAAAGTTGCTTCAAATTCCCGCGCGCCCCGCGGGCGAAGCAGCCGAGCGATCGCCGCCATCTTGGTCTTGTTTTGAAGCTTGTTTCTTTGTGCGCATTTTGCGATATCTCAAAATGGCGTCGCTTGAGTAGAACGACCACCCTTGCCAGTTTTCCGAAGGCACCTTCTCGGCCGCCGATTGGCTAGAGCGGGCGCGCGCGGTTTGAGTTCGCCATACGACCCCTCCCATTGGTCGGTACAACTGCTGTCATGGCGGTCGCCATCAAGGCGTCTGCTACGCGCGTCTCACGGAGTCCGCTCTTCTGGCGCAGCGCTCGCTTAGAGCAGTTTTTTTTTACAGTTTCTTCTAATTCTTCATTCGCGTACTTTCGTGACTGATGCCAGGAGACGTACGTTTGAAGAAGACGACCCGTCATGCGCACGGGAAGCGAAAGCGTCGACCGCCTATCCCAAAGTCGCGTGGTGCGACTTCGGGCCGCTCGACTCCGCCGGATGAGAATCGTTCGCCTCCTCGTTTTGCCTCGCCTGCCCCATCGCCTGACCAACCACCTCCGGAATTCATACCTGGTCCAAGCACATCTTGCCGGCTTGACACGAGGTATTACACGGCGGAGGAGATCGCCGCGCGTACGGAACACGCGGACGAGGTCAAGCGCGGAATGGAGACCAAGTCAGCAACGCAACGGAAATTTGACCTCCTTGAAGTGGATTTGGCGCACTCAGAGGAAGAATCCGACACAGATTTTGTCTTAGTGGATTTTGCAATGCTGAAAAACCTTTTTGCGCATGTCAGGTGCGGCAAGTGCGGGCTGGCGGCGCCGGATTTGAGGAAGGCTGACCGGCAGTACGGCCTCGCCGTGAAGCTCGACGTGACGTGCTCGGTTTGTGAACACCGTGTGGAACGTTTTTCCTCACCAAGGACCGAAGATCTGGCAATATCACTCCTTTTGAAGTGAATATGAGGGCTTTGAAAAGTATTCAAAACATCGGGAAGGGGGTGACTGCTCTGTCAGATTTTTGTGCTGGTATGAACTTGTCCCACTGAGGCCTGCACCACAAGACATTCCAAGCGCACTTGAGGAAAGTGGTTCAGGTTTGCGAGTACACTGCAGCAGCCTCTGAAGCTGATAGTGTGCGTGCCGTCAAGGACTTGTACTCGGACCTTGGTCAGCCGCCAAACAACATAGATGTGATGTTTGATGGCACGTGGATGACAAGGGGACGGTCGTCACACATTGGAGTGGGCTGCATCATTGAAGTGTACACCGGCTTGGTGATTGATCATGTAGTCCTCTCTAACTTTTGCTTAGGTTGCGCCATTGGACCCAAAGCTTCAGATGAGGGCTACGAAGATTGGCTGGCAGAGCACGAGTGCGAGCGAAACATTGACTGTGGTGCAGGACGCATGGAGGTAGAGGCAGCCCTGATAATGTTCAAGCGCTCGCTCTCCAAGAATGGGCTGCGGTACACAACTGTGATGTCCGATGGAGATAGCCGCACCATGCACGGCTTGAAGGAAGAAGGAGTCTATGGGTTTATCCCCATAGGCCAAGAAAGTTTGCCTTTCGACTACATTTATTTTCCCCAAAAGGCTCTTTTGAGGGCAGTGTCCCACCCCTGTATCCTCTCAAACTTCCAGCATAAAAACCGCGAATGAAATAGCCTCACCAAAGAACAAAAAAAGGGGGGCACCTAAAGCAAGTTTCACCCTCACCCTTTTGCCGTACCCAAAATTCTGGGTACCACAGTGCGCTGTAATAGATAATGGCACTTTACGAAGGACTGTTCCAGTTTTCACGACGCCAGCAAGACACCACCAGATTTCACAACGCTAGCAAAATGCCAACCGATTCGAAGTCGATAAATTTTGCTAAATTCCTGATGGGGTCCATTACTTGGCCTTTTGTATCTCCAGTTCTAGTTGACATTTTTGGAATCCAAAGACAGATTTGAAAATGGGAAGAACATGTCTTTGTTACTGGGAAATTTTGAAGCTACACTACTGACGGTTCATCTCATAACACATGGCCAAACTTCAAATGCAGTTTTCTCAGTTTCATATTTTTGGTCACTTCCCTCAGCCTTACACAGCTGTTTGGAAAACTTCTTTTTGCTTTATAAGGTCAATCTTGGTACCATTTTTTTCAGTACAGCCTGAGGCAGCCGATGGCATTCTTATTTTTTCTGTTTAGGCTACGCATAAATAATGACTTGCAGTTATTTTGATGAGCCAAAATATAGAATACTGCCATCTTTTGTACTTGACATATTTTTTTAGGATGCCGTGACTTTAGAGAAAAACGAAGAATCATCGGGTATGGGATCTCTCTGGCTATCCATTCATGTAATTAAAATCTACAAAATGCAATGCGAAAGTTCATTAAAGCTGCGTAAGAAATTACCTAATTGCGGTTTAGACTTTGTATGATAACTTTTGAACTAACAGCACCAGCTCAAATATAATTGCTTATTTGAAATCTACAGAGAAAAGCACATCCGTGTGCAAATTTTCACAAGTCTCTGCCCATAAATAAAAAAGTTAGTTTTAAGACCCTCGTCCCCCCTTAAAGGAGCCATGAAGAGAAAATACAAGTTGGGTTTATTAGAAAGACTGCTTAGTCCCCATAACAGTGATACCAATATCATCGCAATCTTCGAACAAATAACGGAGATATTAAAGAAACCGTGTGAAGCAGTCGCGACCCTCTAGCCAATTTCCCGCAACTTTTGTATGACGTCACGGAACCTTGTTTGTGCGATTGGCGGCCGCCTAACTGACCTGTCGCGACGGCACATGACTGGACGTCTGTAATGGGGCCTCTAGTTCCATTTGACCGCATCACTTGAATGCTAACATGCAGTTAGCGCACTAAAAATTATGTTTTATTGTTAGCCCGTATGACGTCATTCTTGCTCATAACACGTCACTGTGGCGCAAAGTTTGAAAGTTTTAAAATACTTCTTGATTTTTTTTCGTTAAAAAACATCTTTTGTGGCTGTAATGGAGCTGAGTGAGATAGTGAATCCTAGTTCTTTCAAATTAAACGAAGTTGTATTTTCTCTTCATGGCTCCTTTAAAGGGGGAGGCTACCCTTGAAGACCAAGTTTTGTTTCTTGAGATATCTGAATTAAATTTTCAGGGGTATTTTTATAGCATCAACATTAGAAAAAGTGCAAAGTTTCACTGAGCTATGGAGGGTTCTCAAGTTATAAGGGTATACACTTAAATCTCGTTCTAGCGAATCGGTTATAACGAAATGACGGATATAATGAAATAGTTGCAATTCCTCTTGAAACTCACCATAGAAGCCCATGTGTTTAAAACTGCATTTTAAATGAACAAAAAATTTGCTGATCAAGGGATAAAAACGAACAATTTTGTCCCAAACTGCAATAACCACCGGCTTTGCGAAAAACATATCGATTTGTTAAAAAAGCGCGGCCCCATTTTTTGCATCTGATGCGCATTTTAAACCTCCCGCGGCAGTGCCGCCTCATCCGGCGACGCTCCAAGCCAAGCCAAGCTCTTAATGACGGTCTGTTGCACACGGCACGCTGCGCTGCTTCTCTCGCTTGCTTTGTTCATGCACGCGCGGGAAGCAGCAGCCGTAGCAGTGTTGGCGTAGGACGCTCCGCCAGTTTGCTTTCTACATCCAGTTGCGTGGCGTGTTTCACGAGAGGACAATAAACGACAGCAGCAGTGGATGTAAGCGTAAACACAAAGTTATCGCTCTCGACCAAAAGGCAGCCATAGTTCGAGCGGTAGCAGCAGGGACTAAGAAAACGCAAGTGGCCAAGGACTTCGGAATCACGCCGAGCACCCTCGCCACCATTCTCAGCAGCAAGGAAGCCATCACGGGCGCTGTCGCACGCGGCGTTAAGGTAGCCAGAAGAAGTTGCGGTCTCCTGCTTTTGAAGCCATCGAAGAGGCTCTCTTCAAATGGTTTTTTGATGCAAGGGCGTCGAATTTGCCCGTGAGTGGGGCACTCCTCCAGAGAAAAGCTATCGACTTCGCTTGTATTTTGGGCTGCGACAACTTTGTTGCAAGCGACGGATGGCTACAGCGATTTAAGGAATGCTGCGATATCGTCGGCAGAGTCGTAATGGGCGAGTCCCGATCCATCGACGGAGAGACGGCAACGGCTTGGGTGCAAGCCAACGTTGGACCCGTCGTTTGGAAGTACGGGGAACAAAACGTGTTCAACGCTGACGAGACAGCGCTCTTTTACCAAATGTTGCCGTAGAGGACTCTGTCCTTAAAGGGAGAGCTGTGTCATGGTGGAAAACACTGCAAAGTCCGCGTCAGTGTGCTCCTGTACACGAACATGGATGGGTCGGAGAGGACCCTCCTTTGGTGATAGGGAAAAGCACATCGCTGCGGTGCTTTAAAGGGGCACTGACAAAAAATTTGCATCTTGTTTTTTTTTTTTTTTTTTTTTTTTTTTTTTTTTGCGATAAGTAGCTAGTGACCTACTTATAACCTGTAGAAACCTCATTTGCTTCAGCGTGCGACGGTTGTTTAATTAGAGGCATTTTCAATGCGGCCAGTCGCAGTTTCGGTTTCAGCGAGTGCCGCGAAACGATGGATTTTGTGTGAACAAAGCTGATCACGTGACCGTCGGAGGGATATCACAGAGCAGAGCCGCCGTAGCACTGTCGAATCCGCATCGACGGCAGTTTCTGCGAATGACCCCACGTACTGATCTCATGAGGCGCTTACCGTATTTACTCGCATAATCCTCGCACTTTTTTTTCGAAAAAGTCAATGCGAAGATAGGGGTGCGAGAATTATGCGGGGAAAAAAAATCCGGTGCACAGTGTTGCCAATTTGCCTTTCTGCCAGTCCCGCTAAATGTAGCGGTCGTTTTTTTGTATATGTGTAAGCTCAGTGTTGCCACAGCAGCTTATTTTTTTTTATTTTATTATTTACAACGTAAACAGTGTCCCGTCGATCAGCGTTCATGAAATTGCCGCCTTGGCTTTCTGGCGCGCGCCCCATCTCGTCGGCGTCATCGGCGTCACGTGCGTGCCCTACTCCAGTACCGCACGTTGAAGTCGGTGACGCCGAAGTGCCTGCCTGCGTCGCGGCTGCCGTGTTCGATCGCGTACTCTATCGCTTTCAATTTGAAAAGCTGCAATGTAGCTGGCGTTCTTCCCCATGGCGAAGCGGCACCAAGCACAAAACAAGAGATCAAAAAGTTCTCAAAATGGCAGCGAGATATCCACCACTGACGCGAGTGACTCACTGACTGCTTGCTGCTCAAACGACGGGACCGACGACGGCGACACTACAACGGGGCTGTGCGAACGCAGTCTTGTTGCGCGCACGCGAAACCGGCTCAAGTACAGTGGAGTAGCGTGTTAGGGCGCTGTTAGGGAGTAGCCATGCAGGTTGTTGGGGCGCCTGGATGGCCTTGGGCACACAGCGCTCTCCGCCGAACGGAGAGGCGGCGAGGGAGGGCGCGCGTTGGAGAGCGCGTGCACCATGCGGGTTTCGCGAGCAGGCAACTTTCGCCGCTGCAAAGTTGGGGGTGCGAGGATTATGCGAGGAACCAAAAATCCAAGTTTTGGTGGCTCACATTAGGGGTGCGAGGATTACGCGAGTGCGAGGATTACGCGAGTAAATACGGTAATTAAAAAGCGACCGTGGATGTGACGCAGGCGCTGCGAGTGCAAATGCTACCGCGGCTAAAGAACGACGCACGACGCTCGAGACGGTGGGTGGCAAGACGCGCGCTGGGACTCCCGCAGCCGGCCGGTCTGCCTTCAGGTCCGCCTACAGATGTGTTCGGCTTAGCACTGCGGCGGATATTCGAGGGCCGCTCTTGTAAGCGGTGCAGATGACAATTTTTAATGCAACCCGCCATCGCATCATTAACTCCTTTCTCATGTAAGCCACCATGGTCGAGACTTGGGGACAATTTCGTGCAGCGGTAACAAGCTATCACTCGAGCTACCTGCGCCGGCCTGGGCCACTTAGCGGCCGTGGCCACCGCCTGCACAGCGACCGTGCGGCTAGCTCAGTGAGCTTTTCATGCCTCCGGCGCGTTTTCGCAACCAATGGTAATAAACAGTAATAGAAACAGAGTGCCTGGAATCGCTGTAGAACTTTGGTCGCGGCCAGCTGCCCGATTAGCTGACGAAATCACGGCGCCTCCACCGCCAACGATCGGGTCATTTTTTCTCGAGAGCAGAGCTCCGATTGGAGCGGCGAGGCGGGCAAGCCGGCGAAAAACGCCGGTAGTGCGGAAGTGGCAAACACAAACTCGTGACGTGTTTGGATGTTGTTTATTTACAATTGCGCGTGGTCCTCTGCTGGCTGCTCGGTTGTGTTTCGCACACTTCAAAATTGATTTTAAATATGTTCTAGGCTGTATTCGCCGCTGATATTTTGCAGATGATGTATATGTGTTCCCACCAATCTATCTCCGAAGTTATCTCGCCTTCAAAATTTTGTGTCAGTGCCCCTTTAAGGGAAAGAGGCGACTTCAACTCCAGTACCTTGCTAACAGGAAGTCCTGGATAACATGGGACGTTTTTGCGGGGTGGCTGCGTGACTGGGACGAGAAGTTGAAGAGGCAGAATCGTAAGATATGCCTTTTCTTAGATAACTGTTCGGCCCATCACACAGGTGTGGCGCTTGAAAACATCAAACTTCGGTTCTTGCCACCCAACTGCACAGCGGTGATACAGCTTCTTGATCAAGGCGTCATCATGTCCTTGAAGGCTGGTTATAGAAAGCGGGTTATAGACCGGCTCCTTCTAAACATGCACCTGAAACGCGACACCAAGATCGATTTGTACATGGCGATGGAAATGCTCACGTAGCATGGATGAGCGTCACTGCCAGCACCATCGCCAACTGTTTTCGCCGTGCATTTGCTGCCAGTGAAAGCAGTTGTGACAGCGCCGAGTCAGCTGACCGAGTTGGCGCCCCCGATGACACTTCTGCATCGAACGAAGCTGTGGCGTCGTGGAGCACACTCATTGATTCTGGTGTCGTGCATGGAGGCGAAACCTTCTGCAACTACGTGAGCATGAATTCCGACGTTGTGGCCACGGAGGAACCAGCGGACAGTGACTACGTGTTTGGCGCTGCTCGGCCTCAAGAAGGAAGTGATGACGAGTGTGTCGAGGACGACGACTCTCCACCCTGTGCGGACGATGTGCCGACATCTTCCCAGGCGCTGAACGCGGTGGATCTGCTGCGCCGCTACTTCGGCGGGCATGAAGACGGCGAAGACAGCCGCGACATAGCTGATGCTGCGGAGAGGGCCGTCCTTCGGTTAAGGAAGATGAATCAGCGCAGCATAACGGATTTTTTCACGCCATCTACGTAAAAGGGTACATGGTATGCGGCGAGTAAATAAAAATCAGTTTCTGCGTGTCTGATTCCAGTTTTTTGCTGTTTTCCGTGCAGCACTTTACTGCGGCCGCGACCGCTACGGTAGCTGATGCATCGTCGGTGACCTACCTTTGTCTGCATGCTGTCGCGTATGGTAATCAGTATTACAATTAGTCAGTGGCTATAACAGGGTGTCTACCAACCGGGAAAACCGGGAAAACCGGGAATTCTCAGGGATTTTGAATAGTCTGGAAAAAATCAGGGAAAACTCGGGGAATTTGACAAATTTGTGCTTCTATCAGGGAAAATTAGCTGTAATAAAACACGGTAATGCTGGCTCGAGTAACAGAGCGAGTCGAAAGCGTACAGTTTCCCCGCGCTGTCTCTGATGGCGCCGTCTGATGCAGAGAATGCGCTTCGTGCGGATCGCAAGTGAGCTATTCGACCGCTTCGACGACCCCCCGACCCTGCCTCCCCACTCCGCGTACGTTGCGCGCCGCGACAACCGCGATAGCTTTTTGCAGCAGCTACAGGTGAAGGGGGATGCGGTAAGTGTGCTACTCCGCCTCGGCCGCCGGGGGTGCCGGCGTGGCGCGTTGCTCCCCCATTCTCTCCGCGCAGTAGCATGCAGTAGCTTCAACACCTGGTGCCATCTACTGCGGTTTCTAGTAAGTTGACACGTGAATTTGGCGTAATGAAAAAAAAAACATTTTCCTTCATTTTAAAAGTTAAAAGTTTGCAGTTGTGTTATAAATACGTCTTAATATTGAATATATACATTGTACCCTGTTTCAAGAGCTGATTTTTAACTGCAAGCCGGCACTATATTTCGCTGCGTAGGAAGACACTGTGCGTGTTTTGGCTCCGTACCTTTCGCTGCGCGCCAAACGAATTTGGCGCGGAGTGTACGCAGTGTAGGTGCGGTGGTTGTGATTTCGAACGTGAATCCCAAATCAACTCTCTGCGCTTGTCCTGTGCAACGCGTTGATGTGACAAGTATGACGACTTTTAAGTGCACTTTCGTCCAAGACTGGACGAATCCGGAACACTGCCAGTTTGCAGCCTGGGTTAGGCCCGTTGAAAGTAACACGAACGCGGCCTACTGTGTGCTGTGCAGAAAACAGTTTTCGCTCAGCAACATGGGAAGAAGAGCTTGACAAGTCACGCGGAAAGTAAGAAGCACCGACTTGCTGCGACCGGAGCCGCAACACCCTCTGTAACTTCGTTTTTCACTACGCCGGCAAGGAAGCCGCCGGCGGCAATTGTGCAAGCCGGGCCAGTGGCGTCAAGTTCTGTGCCGCCATCATTTTCTTCAACTGCAGCTACAGACATCCAACCCGAGCGTGCAGCAAAGGATATCTTTCAGCGTGACATAGAGGTCATAAATGCTGAGGTGATGTGGTGTCTGAACGCTGTTATGACGCACACGTCATACCGTGCTGCCGCGGCATCGGCTTCTCTTTTCCCTTTGATGTTCCCGTCGTCAGCTACAGCCAAGAAAGTGCAGCTTGGCAAAGACAAGGTGGGATATACAGTTGTCTATGGTCTTGCGCCGTTCTTTAAAGAGATCCTCGTGTCGGAAGTGAGCCAAGCCTCGCACCTTGTCGTGGCGTTTGACGAGTCGTTAAACAAAGTTGCACAAAAGGAGCAAATGGACGTGTTGGTTCGCTTTTGGTCGGAGGCAGAGGAGTGCGTGAAAACGCGCTACCTGACGTCATGCTTTCTTGGTCGCACGCGGGCCGAAGAATTGGTGTCCGCATTTAAAAGTGCCACAGATGGACTCTCACGGTCCAAAATTCTTCAGATATCAATGGACGGGCCAAACGTAAACATGAAATTTCTTCGTGAGATCAAGCAAGAACTCTGCGATTCCAGTGACAGCCCCCAGATTCTCGAAGTTGGAAGCTGCGGCCTTCATGTTGTGAATGGTGCGTTCAAAACCGGACACGCGGCAACAGGGTGGCAACTCGTAGAATTTCTCCGGGCTATCTACAATTTGTTCAAATGCGTACCCGCCCGACGTGCTGAATACGCACGCATCACCGAGAGCAACATCTACCCTTTGAAGTTTTGTGCTGTGCGGTGGCTTGAAAACGTGCGTGTAATTTCGAGGGCTCTTGAGGTTCTGCCGTATCTAAAGGTCTACGTTGAGTCGTGTCGAAACGAGAACAAGCGACCGACTAGTGCCAGCTACGGCGTGGTCGAAACAGCCATCCGTGACCCCCTGCTGCCTGCGAAGCTAACCTTTATGCTTAGTGTCGCGGAAGAACTCCAGCCGTTCCTGGCTCAGTTCCAGACTGATTCGCCGATGTTTCCATTTCTTGGAACAGCGTTGGAAAATCTTCTGCGATTGTTAATGAGTAGAATAGTAAAGAAAGAAGTAATGATGGCTGCGGACAGCCCACTGAAGTTGGTAAAGGTGGACATGGACCAACCTGCGAACATTCTTGGAACGCCCAAGATTGACCTTGGCTTTGCGACGAGGAATGCACTTCGAAAGGCCCCAAAACTTTCAGATTTGACTGTCCTTGCATTCAGAAAGGACTGCGCCACTTTTGTGAAGAACTGCGCCAAAAAGATCGCGGAAAGGTCACCATTGAAGTTTAAACTGACGAGGGGATCGTCGTGTCTGGATCCCGCGTGCGCGCTGATTCCCGAGCTTGGGGAAAGGCGTTTAAGTGAGGCACTCGAAGTTTTAACAGAACATCAATGGATGACCGGAGCGGAAGCAGATCGCACTTTGCGGTCCTACAAGCATGTGTGCTCTTTAGCCTCTACGCAGGCAGCGTTGAAATGTTTTGACCGAAGCACGCATCGGCTGGACGCCCTTTGGGCAGGTGTCTGTGGCTCAAACAAGGAACTGTTCACTTTCGCCAAGATAATTCTCTCTCTTTCGCACGGAAATGCGTCTGTTGAGCGGGGATTTTCCATCAACAAGGACTGCCTTGTCGAAAATCAGAAGGAACAATCTCTGGTCGCCCAGCGAATTGTCTTCGACGCCGTGTCGTCGGCTGGAGGAGTTGCCAGTGTACCGTTGACGAAGAGGATGCTTCAAATGGTGCGTGGGGCGAACGCGCGATGGAAGGAAGAGCTGGAGAGGACGAGAAAAGAAAGAGCCGATGCATTGAGGAATCAACGGGAAAGGAAACGTGCGGCCACCGCTTTGAAGGAGCTTGAGCTCAAGAAGCAGAAAGTGTTGGCTGATGCCGAGATGAAGGTGTCCCTGATCCAAACCGAAATAAACTCTTTAAAGCAGTGAAATTTTGCTTTTTTTTGCGTTGTTTTTTAATGAAATAAACATTACTTGTTACCATTCAAACTGTATTATGTCTTTTCTTATTTTATAACATGCTTATCAGAGTGTGACAGCACCTGGCGACATGGTGTCGGCCTGCCTTGCCCTAAAACGAAGTTCTGTGTCACTCAGGGAATTTAGCAAAATCACTCAGGGAAAACCTGGAAAACTCAGGGAATTTGAAAATGTCAACTTGGTAGACACCCTGTATAACGAACTAATGGTTATAACGAAAAAAATTCGGCGCCTGTTTGACTTCGTTATAACGAGATTTAAGTGTACCACAGTGGTTTGTATGGGTTTCTAATCCCAGTCCTGGAGAATTAGCCAAGCGTGCTACGACTATGAAATTCATTATGATTACAGTAAAACCTCGTTACAAGAGGCACCCAAGGAATCTGGGAAATGTGTCTCTAGTGTATCCAAGGTCTCTTATATGTGATGTTGCTAACATGGCAAACATAGGAAAACTAACCAAACAGTCTTTATTCAAATGTCTCTTATAACCATATGTCTCTTGTCACACTGTCTCTTGTAACGAGGTTTTACTGTATTTCTGAATATGTACCCCAGGGCAAGACAGTTTTTTTTTCGAAATTTTTCACCAGAAAAAGTTTAGCACAGCACTAAAATTAGCGTTGCTGATCAAACATGCAAACATGATTTTGTTTTGATTTTTTACAAAATCAAGAGGCAAAAATTTTGGAAAAAAACAGGCTTGTCTTGCCCTCAGAAATTTATAAAGGAACAGAATAAAGAAAACAGGATGTAAATCTGACAACCAGTTCTTGAGATATCACTGGGATAAGCACTCACAAAAGGGAAAAAGCTCGTTTTGAGAAAACGGCCTTCAAAGTTTGTGTACACATTTTCAGTTCTGAAAGGACCCCGCAGCATAGCTAGAGATGTCTTTGTGCACTGTTGCATCCGGGAAGGCCGACCAGAGCCGAGCTCCGTCGCCTCCGACATGCGTGTGGTAGCGTGGTTTGAAGCGAGCGGCCAGCCTATGTTGCAGCCGTGAAGAAGTCCAGAAGCCGTAGGCTAACGTAACTGTTTACTTCATAGCGAGAGATGAGCTGAAGCCAAAGAACAATGCTCTGACGGGCGAGGTGTTACAGTACAGGATTCAAGCAGAGTGACAGCATTAATTCACTGCTTGGGGGGGGTCTTATTTATACCCAAAGCGCCAACGGTCGAAACAAGCATTCCCTCTAGATTGTGCACCCGACACTAACGGCACAGACATACAACGCTCTTTCCAGAGTTCGTGAGCAGTCGGTAGTAGCGGCGCACGCTGAGTCCGAGAGCGGGGAGAGAGGAGGTCTCCGCAACAGCTTCTGCGTCCTTGGGACAAGTCTCCACGTGTTGCGTCGGCCGCCATCGAAGTTTGATCGCGCCGATAACAAGGCACCTGATCCAGGCCTGTCACAGCTTGAATTGTCGGCCGACAATTGTTTGAATTGTCGGCTGCAAGCGTGAGTCACCGACAAAGGGGGCCTGCTTGAAAGGCGCATCTAGTGGAGGCTTCGCCGACCAGCCGAGGAGTGTTGAAGCAAAGCCCAGCGGCGGGCTGATTCGTAACAGCACTGTCTTCCTCCTCTGTCGCTTTTCCATCTTTTCCTGCTTTCGTTTGCTGGCCTTGTTCATGCGCAGGGCGTCTTTTTCAGCAGCTCACTGGAGGGCTAAATGGCCTGGTGTGATGAGCCCCACAAACGCAGATATTTCTCAAGTGGCCCTTTAGCAGCCCGCATTGCACCTCACCACGGCTTCATGCAGTGCTGTCTCAACAGCAGTCAATGAAGCATGCTGCTCTATGGGCATCAGGGACCAAAGGACTACTTGCATTTGCACTAAGCTTAACTTCCCACCTTCACCTGTATCGATGGCAGGTACAGGGTAGGGCTCCATGGCTTGGAACTTCCTCTGGGTCGCTGGCATAGCACCAAGTTCGTTTTGAACAGCAGCACGTTGCCTGTTCACTGCCTTGACCTCCTCGTGTGTCAGGAAATGTGTCTCCAAGTGAACTGTGCGTGACACGTTCCCGCTTGACGAGGTTGATGCGAGACCGGAGATGGAGTCCGCGTTCGGCGAGGTGGATGCGCTCGAGATGTCGGACACACTCGCAGCATCAAAGTCTTGCACAGACAGGGCAGGAGATGCGTCGTTGGAAGCGCCGATACAATCGTTAGCGATGCTCTGGGTCACCTTCTTGGCCGTGCGAACAAGCTTCATGGAGTGCTTCCGCACACCGAACGCGTGTAGCATCCTGAACTTCACTCTGCACATTGTGTCTGATCACGTACCCGATCTGGCAGGCTACTCCAAACTATTGAAGCGCGTCAGCAATCATAAGGATAGCAAAGAACTAAGTACAATGAGCGGTCAGGCGAACGAAAAGGTGGTAAACAGTGAGGCAGAACAACAAAGGAGCGGCAAAAAGCAGACGATGGCGCAAGGAATCTGGTGGAGCGGCGCAGGTTGCCAGCCGGGGAGAAGCGCACGTCATCACGCGCAGCAGCAAATAGCATTCGCACGTCGGCTCGCTCGCCCGAGCAGCGCGCGCACGATCCAATCGCAGCTTCGCACGCAGGATGCGGGAAACTCGAAAGCGCTGCAAGTCCCCCAATCACAAGCGAATCAAGCCTGGGCCACGCCTCAGCCGCTAGCACTAATGGCGGGAAAGGAAAGCGCAAGGATCTACAGACAAAACAACATTAAAATGGTGGCTCTACTGAAAGCGGCAAGGCAGCTGCATTCGTGCGAAGTTGGGGTCCGTTTCGCATTTGCTTGCCTCTCGGAAGATGCCGCGTCTGATTATATATTAGTTTTTTTACATTTTTATGATGAATTAGAAGCTGATAATTTCAGAAAAGGTTGTTTATGACATATACAACCCAAATACATGGTTTTCCAGGAATCGCTTATTTCAAGATTTTTCGTTTTTCAAATTCGCGTCCCCCCTTAATTAAAGAGGCCATGCAGACAAAATACAAGTTTAAGTTTGTTTTATTTGAACGATTAAGTGTTTTATAGTGCCCCAGCACTTTTACGGCAGCAAATGCTTTATTCACTGAGAAATTAATTAATTTAAGCCATAATTTTGATTCTCCCGCTGAATCGTGTATGTCTGCGATGACGCATCCATGACAAATACTGAAGTGAGCGTAATCACGCGAGTATGTGGCTGCAGAGAACAGCGGAACGCCTTGTCATTTCTCCTAGATGGTGCCACCATACCGCTTGGGGCCGCTGTCCACCCTCACTTTGTTTTTGTCTGGATTTGTGGCTGGATAATGTCTGTTACGGTTGACAGTACTTGTTTCCTGAAACATTGGGTATGCTTGATAAACAGAGTCACAGAAGACAACGTCGCCTATGCTAGTTGTCCAGTGTAAGCTCAACGCGCTGGGCGGCTGTGCAGCTGTAACCGGCATAGTGCACGCAGTACGCACTGGTGCTTCTGTACTAACATATGCATTCGTAAGTTCCATTTTCCCCACCATTCTTACTCGTTCTGCAACCTTAAATAGCTCGTTCTGCAACCTTATAACCCGTTTAGTTAGATTTTGCCGCTAAAGGGGTGAGACAGCTGCGCATTTTGCGCGCTTTTGATAAAAATTTGCTTTCCTGCGCCAGGCTGCTCCAAAAGCTTGAAAATTGCAAAAATTGCACCAAGCTGCTCCAAAACAGTCTGAGGGCCAAGTATTTTAATGCTCCCGCCAGTTTCAGTGGGGAAAAATGCTTACTGACGGCATAATTTTCCAGCACCCCCAAGGTGATCCTGTTTGTAAAGGTTTAATTGATTGATCATTCAATAAAAAAATTCGCATAAAATTGTCCCCAAGATGGTTTTTTTCGAAGGTCACCATGTCGGGTTGCACATGTTACCTATATTCTGTAAGTTTTTTAAAGTTTTCCCATGGAAAATTAAAATTGCAAAGTCCTGGAGAAAAAATACATATGTGTACTCAGGCGACAAACTACTGGTGAAAATTGATAAAAACAGCAATTTTCGGAGCGCCGTATCTCCGGAACAACATTACTGGGCGTCTTGGTGTGGTGAATATTGGAAAACATGGCTGTGGGGCAGAGCAGTTGCTCGTGGTTCAGGCAGAGTGCTCTTCCCCGATTTCTACTGTGGTTTTAGATGCGAATGCATCTCATTCACCCGCCTTGTCGCTGCATCCGGCGTCGGCGTCGTTGGCGTCCGCCCCTCCCCCATTCTCCTCGCTGCGCGAGCTGCGCTCTCCGCCGCTCACCCCCTCTCCTCTCCGATAGCGAACACTCTCTCGCGAGGGGCATTGGATTGGATTGGATTGGCATTGGATTAAAGTGGATTGTGTTGGATTGTGTTGCGTCATAGCCGCGGCAGGCGGACTGGCGCCGGCGCGTCCCCTCGCCATTTTGTGCGCTATAAAACGCGGTGCCTGCGCCGCTCCGCTCCATCGTTCCAGCGCCGATCCTCCGCTGTCCAACGCTGCAACGTGAACCCCCATGCGTCGCATCTACACAGGGGTTCCCGCGAAGGGAGGTGGGAGTTTTTTGGTTATTGGGGTGGCTGGGTTTACAATTAGTCGTTTGATCTGTTGAGGGAAGTTGCGTGACTCCAAGAATGGGAATTCATCAAAAACAACGTGGGGCCCGTGAATTCACCGTGTTCTGGCCTCGAGTGCGAGGCACGGTGCGTGCTTGAAGGGAAATTTCGGACTCATTGTGGTGTTGCAATAAAATGCTGAGGTATTGCTGCCTTTGACAGCGAGCTTGCGAGTGGCGGAAATGGGACGATCGACACTGCAGAAATGGCGGCGCAGGCTACATCGCCGCAAAATATTCAAGCAGTGGCTGGTAGCGGGATGGGCTATTGTTGCACGCTAGTAATAATGGTTTATCTATCTGAAGTGAAATTTAATGCCAAGAGGGAGGTGGCTAAACATAACAACATTCTTCAAATTGCGATCGTAGTGAATGCACACCTTGGGTATTGAAATGGGAGGGCTGGTGGGGTGTGAAGATTGTCACCTCGCTTTGCACAATTTTTGCCATGCCTCTACAATTGTGTGTAAAGCCGAGTCTGGGATTGCAAAAATAATAATTTCGGCATTCACATGATAATGAAAATGCCTTACGATTGCTTAGCTTTTCAACTCGATGTTTTCAATGGCACTCCATGCTATCTATGCATAGAGCCTGAGAATTAAAAATGGCTTGTAAAAAGGTAGTGCAGTTCGTGTCTTGTGATACTCTAGTAGAAAAACTTAATTGAAAGGCGTTTCAGTGTTATGTTCCGTTCAAAACCCATTAAAAAGTGCACTCCCCCGCCCCCCCCCCCCTTCCCCCCCCCCCCCCCCCCCCCCCCCCCCCCCCCCCTATCCCCGAGGTTGCCAAAAATTTGATTTTTAGGCTCCTAAGGTGACGCGAGAAGAAATGTCATCATTCTGCTCCAAATCAAGGTTCTTCTGTTCCAAAATCGAGATTTCGCTGCTCCAAAAACTGCTCCCAAATCTGATTCAGCTGTCTCACCACTGCGCACAGCTGCCCATACTACATCATAGGTTCTAGTGCGGGAGATGAGCTATTGGTTAACATAGCCATTCTCTTGTTTCCTAATTATAGAGCTCATTTGAGTGAAGTTTGCATAAAAATGGTGTCAGTGTTATTCTAACGCGGCAATCTTTCGAATGAACCAAACTTGTGTTTTGTCTGTTAAGGGTACTTCTTGTGACCAGAAATGTCAAAAAAAAAAAAAAAAACTCTACCAAATAGCAGGCCCAAGATAGCAAGGCTACAGTTTTCCATACTTTGCCCTCACCAGAGTCCTTCAGTGCTTTTATTGGTCATGAAACTACGGCGCCGGTTTCATTAAAGGACAGCTTGCTCCACTGCAGGCGCCACTGCCACTGAGAGGGTCTCCATTTTTGCCCTGTCTCGGCATGTGAATGCATCCACTTATTTGTCATCGCTCAAAAGAAGCTGACTCAAAAACAGAGGTGTGGTCTTTATTTCGTCTTTGTTTTTCCACATTAGCCGTTGCTGCAGGATCTTACATACCGCAAGCGCAGCTTTAGCTTCCTTTGCATTTGTGTTTTGAGGGAGCACGGCTGCCGCAGGACGTGATAACAAAAACTGGATTGGTCCCCCCCTACACGCACGCACACAGCACACGCACCCCCGTCTCTCTTCTCTCTCTACTCTCTCTCTCTTCTCCTCCATCTCTCCTCTCTCTCTCTCTCTCTCTCTCTCTCTCTCTCTCTCTCTCTCTCTCTCTCTCTCTCTCTCTCTCTCTCTCTCTCTCTCTCTCTCTCTCTCTCTCTCTCTCTCTCTTGCGTTTGCGTTTGCGTTTGCGACGCCGAAGGCAGTTGCTTATCAATAAGCACAACGTCCAGGTGGAGACCTCGGCGCTGCGGCTCGCTATTTCCAGATGTACGAAAAGGTCTGTGTCTTGCATGGCATAGGCACGCTGCTAGAAACCAGAAAAACAGGCAATACTATGCCGCCTATGAACAAGACTTTCATAACTGCACTTTGCTGAGCGCAACAAATCACGATTCCGAGCGCGCATAGTTTGTGCGAACCCAGAAGCGGCGGATTCGGTCATTGCTGCCAGCAACGTAACAGCGCCACCGGATAGGCCAGTGCTGCTCTTTGAAAACTGTCATGCCAGCAGAGCAGCGATTAAGCATATCAGATAGGGTGGCGGAGTCGGTGAAAACGTGCCCGCAGAACGCCGCTCCTTGGTTCCCATTGGCACTCCTACGTGGCAAAGCAATGCAATTCGGCCACCGCTCCCGTGCTCCATTTACTTGTGCGTGGACCTGTGGACCTTTGTTGAAAGATCTTCCTTCAACAAAGGTCATTGACACAACCACAAATGCGTATGCATAACTTTAAAAGCTTGGACATCCGATCACATGCAAAAAGCTTGCATATAGTTTTACATCACTACTATAGTTGTGGCGGCCGGTGCAGACAGTGCATGATGTTTTTCTTCTTTTTGCATGATATTCTTTATTTCCACATTCATAAATTAAATACTACCGTAATTACCCGATTCTAACGCGCACCTTTTTTCCGGAAAAATAGACCGAAAAATCGCATGCGCGTTAGAATCGGATACGAAAACCAAACTGCCGAAACAGCGAAAATTTCGTCCCACCCATCGCCATCTCAAGATGGCGCCAAAGCCTTTAGCAACAATTTTTCGAACGCAAGAAGCATAGGCGCCTAGGCTTTTATATCGGCGTTCACACAAATCGTCAAATCGTTCCACTTGCGCGCTTGATAACAGCAATGGCAGCAGCGGCTCTCACGCGTTCAAAACGAGCGGTCGGCTGAAGCGTGCGCCTCTGGAGAAGCTCGCGGGATGGGTGTGCGAGGCGTGGGCCCTGATCGTTCAGAAGTTCGTTCGTTCAGAAGTGTGGCATCGCGAACACTCTTGACAGCACCGAAGACGAGATGTTGTGGTCAGCGGAAAGCGACGAGGAGTGAGATGAGTGAGATTACTTCGGGAAATAAATCGCCCATTTCTCTCGCATTCGTTTGTCTGGTTTGTCTGGGTCACAAAGTTCCGTGCGCGTTACAATCGGAGGTGCAAGTTTTTTAGTTTTTTTGCCAGGAAAATCGGGTGCGCGTTAGAATCAGGGGCGCGTTAGAATCGGGTAAGTACGGTACTTTATTGTATGGAGGCATGTGACAATTATGTTTATTTAAGTTTGTCTATGGAATCAAGGCATGAACAGAAATTTTATAAATTTACTTGAATGCTCTTTCAAGGCTTGAACACGTTTGAATACTTGTGTACGATAGATGGACTCCAATGCTTTTGTGACAAATATGTTTCTGTATTGCCGGAGAGGTGCAGACAGTTTACGACAGAACAGCACTGCTGCTGCTCATGGCAGGGGAGCTCTCCATTGCTAAGCAATGCGTGGGCTCAGGTTAAATTCCTGTCATCGTGGTGCAGGGGCAAGGCACTCCCTATTCCAAGCACCAACAGCAGTCCTCACAAGAATGTGAACACGTTTCAGCTGCGCCTGTTGAAAGGGGGTTCCTCTGTGAGAGAGTGCATGCGGGAGACCAACAAGGGTCAGTCTTTAGGCGTCGAGTCACATGCTATCGCAGGAACAGCATACCATGCACGGTGGGATCGGAAGCCAGCACGCGCATGATCACACCACTGGCCACCGTGGCCGTTGGTGCAAAATAAAGTGAATGTGACCTGCCGGGCAGTCTCGTGAGCCAGTTGCAAGGTTTTGCTACTGGTTGTGCGGTTCCTGTCGAAATGCACGGAAGAATGCGTTTCACCTGTCCCCCCACAACCTGCACATACACGCTCGTGGCCTGAGCAATATTCCCTCCCAAGAAACAGGTCCGGCCACTGACTCCTGACCAATTGGTTTTCCAATCGAGCCACTGCACCGGCCAGGGGGCTGTACTGTGGGCAGGCACAATGAGGGTGGGTACGCAACAGTAGGCAAGGCCCCTGCCTTTAAATTACCATATTTGCCCGATTGTAACACACTATTTTTCCAGAAAATGCGTCTCAAAATTGCATGCGCTTTAGAATTGAGCACCTGGCAAAACAGGGCTAGTCATGGCTTATCATTATCCACGTAGCAAAGCAACCATAATTCCATGTTTGGGCGAGCAAAGAGCCCGATTGCGAGGTTCGTGGCAATGCTACAATAACAAAAAAGATCCAGCCAAGGTTTATCTCTGTGCACAGAACGAAGGCACCTACTGCGTGCAAGGTATTGCACATCACAACAGCACACGCGAGCACAAAATAGGTGCACATGCACATATTCTTCTGGTGGGGGGATGGGTGTGTTGCCTGCGAGGCACTAATGCCCAGGGTTCGCACAGGTCCTTGAAAACCTTGAAAACCCTTGAATTTAGAAGTGTCAATTTCAAGGCCTGGAAAGTCCTGGAATTTTTAAATGGTCCTTTTTCCTGAGAGAATCATGGCCCTGATTTTTCCTGAGAGAATCAATGGCCCTGTCTTTTTACAAGAATTTAAGGTGTTTGTCATGGATTTTAGGTGATAGCAAATGTGAAGAAACATTGTAACAATCAAGTTTCAGGTGGATTTTCATTATTACAAGGCAACATTGGGAGCAGGCACTTGTCAATCCAATCCATATCACGACACAATCCAGTGAAAGCCAGTTTCTGTTCTCTATCTTGCATCTTCCATCTAGTCTGTGGACGCTTGCTCATTGCATGTTTGCTGTGCCTCATACGCTCCATCTACGTTTGCTTTTACGTGAAAATGGTGGACGTGTGCATAGTTCATCCTGCCTTGAAGCAACACTTGCTCAATTTAATTTCAGCTGATACTCTTGCTGACAAAGCAGGAGATGCAGGCAACATTAACTAAGTTTAGAAATCAAACAGCCTCAGCAAAACACAAAGAAAAAAAGAAAAACCTCTAAATGCCAGCCATGAAATAAAAAAATAAAGCTGGGGGAGCATATACGAACCCGTTAGCACCTATCTAAATGTGCACGAATGTGCTTAGGTATCGTGCAATAAAAAACTTTTGCGTTGTGTTGGAAAAGTTAAAAATAATCCCAGATAAAACATTAGATGGGGACCTTGAAAATGTGTTTTCTGGTCCTTGAAAGTCCTTGAAAACCCTTGAATTTTTGCTTTTGAAGCATGTACGAACACTGAATGCCCCAAGCAGCCGGTGTGAGGCCACGGGGCCTTGTGAGTGCTATGCATTGAGGAATATGAAGAAACACTAGTAGGCAGCAAGCGCCCCTTTCTAGGTAGCAAACCCAAGGTAAGAGAGCCAACATTTTTCTGCACTTTGCCCTGAAAAAGGAGCAGGTGCAGCTCATCACAGTTTTTTCAGAAGTGACTACTTTGGAGTTCGTTAATGCAACCACTTTTGCGCAGCTAATATATTGGGAGAAAAGGCTTGCTTTCTGCGCGGTTTCTAATTTAGAGTTGCTTTTCCAGGTTTTTTAACTACTGAAACTACCGAGCTATTGAAACTATTGAAGTGTATGGGCAGTAATTTTTGTCTACATTTTAATAGGTTTCTGAGCGGTCGCAAGTTTGACCAAGAAACCTGGCGATGAAAGAGCTGCAAATGTACCTTGCAGTGCGCTCTTTTCTACAAAGGACTGCTGCTCTATGACAGCCTCTCACTAAACATTGTTAAAAATATTTTTCTGTGTTTTTGTGACCAGAGTTTGTAAAGGCAGTGCCCATAGGTGGCTGGTCATGGGCTATGTTGTGACTGGAGGGTGATGACCGCTGTCCTAATACAATAATAAATGCAGTTCTTGCACGTGACAGTAGCCAGTCTTGTGAAGAGACGTTTTGCCCTTCCTTTTTCATTTTCCTGGTCCCCAAAATCAGCTGCCTAATAGAATCGAGGGCACACTAGATTCGATTAAACAGGGTATTCAGCGCCATGAGGGCAGGGGCTTTTTCTGAAGCCCGCAGCTTGGCAGGTATGCAGCTGGCTTGCTTCCTTGCAGGCCGAATACAGGGATGGGCTTTTCTTTTCGGCCATGTGCCAAGATGGAGCATTAAAACAAATGTCCAATGTGTGTCGGGATGCTGTGGTGCTGCAGTGCTTTGCTGTGTACACTTTCAGGGAGTACCTGCGGAGCGGCCACTGCCTTTCAGTGGTCAACCTGCACAGGGAGCCCTACGTGACCAGCGCCAATCTATGCCAACTGCTGGGCTGGCCCTTGGACACCCTTGTGCAGGAGGTAAGGCACACTTGTGCCTGCTTGCTAGCACAAGAAGTGTGACCGCTTCATCTTGTCTGCCCGTTTCAGCTGCAGGATCGGCATTCAACAATTGGCGGGGTGACCCTGAAAAGGGACAACTGTTTGCGCTTATTCTACCAAATGGCTGGGTAAGACCACGCATTTGTTTGGCTAGCTGCGTGGCCACCTTTCTAAACCCCCCTTTGTTTCCTTCCCACCAGCTATGATGTTCCGGGGGTGACAGGCCCCATCTGGCTGGCCAAAGAGGTCACCCTGTTCCGACTGAAAGAGTAAGGCTCCGCTATCTGCTGTTATGCACGTGTTTCTGGCTGTTGCACTGCTGTGTGGTCATCCAGAGAAGACACCTTGAGTGATTCACACAGGGTGGTACTCGTGCTCCAAATGCACCATCTTGATACAAGCACAAATCCCTGTGCTAAGCACAGAAAATGAACCGAGCTAGAACGGCAGTGGCCACGAACAGCAAGTCCTCGTAAAAAGAAGGCAGCTGTGTTCACATTCCGCACGAATCCGCTAGAACACCTAGAATTATCTTGTTTGTGCCATAAGTCAAGTTAAGGCCACCCACGTGGGTATGTGATTTACAACCTATGTGCGCATCACCGCACGTTGCAGGGGTGAGACAGCTGCGCATACTGTGCAGTTCTGATACATTTTCATTGGGCCTCTTCGATTTTCCACTTCTGGCTCCCCGCGGGCTGCCCGCGGGCTGCCAGAGGCGAGAGCCGGTCGTTCGTTTTTCTCGGGGATCGCGACGTCACTTCCGGCGCATGCCAGATTGTCTTCGATTTTCTCGGGTCGAGCAATCTGGGGCTCCCCGCGGGCCGCCAGAACCGCCAGGGCGTTTTCAGTCTGGCAGCCAGCGGGCCCCAATCTGTAAGCTAGCAGACGACGTTTGCTAGCAGACGACAAAGGACTCGTGCGGTGCGGCCAGTTTCAACATACCATTGCGGAGTTTTTCGTCCTTTCGTGTTTTAAAGCTTAAAGTTTCTGTAATTGATGTGAAACTTAACTTTAGTGCGAAACCTTTCACTTTATTAAAACTTTTGTTTGCGACGCAGCATTTTTTTTTTTTTTTTCACGCGAGATGACAGACGATTCGCTCACGTCGAACTTGTCTGCTAACATGTACATCGTACACTGTGTGCCGATGTAAGATAGGGCAATCAACACCGTCTTCTTGGCCGTCATTCTGGGCTGCCCTCGCAGTCCTTCGGGGTAGAATTCAGACTGCTGGAATTCCGTGACAAGGGCTGCCACGGTGTGCCGCGACAAACTAAAAAGTTTCGTGAACTCGAAGTTCACGTACGTCTGCACGGCGCTCTCAACGTACAGCGGTACCCTGTGCCGTTGTTCCCGTTCAATCATCGCGAGAACGACGCACATAAGGAAAAGGTCGGTTTCGCCGTCATGCTCGCTTTCATCTTCACGAAAACGCCGGTCCGGACAGAGCGCTTCGACGAGACCGGCGAGAGCGCTTCTTTGGTTAACCGCCATTTCTGAACAGACGCTGCAGCAGACGACAGAAAGTTTCTCTGCGCGGCGCCCGGTCCTCGATTATCCGGTTTCCGGTGTACACCGAGACGTTTGAGCGACGTCACCATGACGCAACTTCCTGCCAGAGCGCCAACCTTCTGGCAGCCAGCGGGCTACCCGGACGCCGTAAATCGAAGAGGCCCATTGTTCTACGCCATGCTGCTCCATAAGCATGAAAATTGCAGCAAAGTGCTTCAAAACAGCCGGAAAAGCAGGGATTTCGACGGTCACTTTAGTTTCGGTGGGGAAAAAAGCGAAGTTGGCGACATGGTTTTCTAAGCAGCCTAAGTAGTGCTTTTCTTTTAGGGAGGAGGAGGAGGAGGAGGAGGAGGAGGGGAGAGAGTGTTATGAGATTTTGGTATCGCTAGGTCAGCTGAAACTTCATCTTCTGCCTTCCAGTCACCTCTGTTATTGTAGCTCACTTGCAAACACACAAAGGACAGAAAAGAAAAGACTGAAGCAAAGCAAATGACAGCTTCTAAAACGTGTTTGACTCTTCAGCTGAGTTTGAAGGTTTGAAGGTTTATTGAAAAAATATAGTTGTTACATTGAAATACAATAATGGATACATACAGAAGGAGGTCCCAGAGTGAAAGCGTCGCTATGGCAACAAAAAGCATGGCCCCTGGGCGAAGCGGCTGCTGCGTCTACTATCAAGCTCTCAGTGCGCTTCGCCGACCTTTTCCCTGGTCGAGGTTACGCAAACAGTTCAATTTCCATTTAGTCATTTTATCTTTTGTGCACAGTACTTAACAGTGACGCTAATGCGAGTATAGTGCTTGAGAACTTGAGGTCGCGGGTTCGATTCCTGGCCGCGGCTGCCGCTTTTCTGATGGAGGCGAAAAGCGAAAACGCCCGTGTGTACGAGATTTTGGCGCACGTTAAAGATCCCCACGTGGTTAAAATTAATCCGGAGCCCTCCACTACGACGCGCCTCATCGCCTGAGTTGCGTCGGCGCGTTAAACCCTACAATCAATCAATCTGCTTGAGAACGTGTGCCAGATAACGGAAGTTGCACAGCTTGAAGCACTGAGTCCATTGAAAACTAGACGTTGTGGCAACGACTTCACCGCGGCTCGTACTTGAGTGTGAAATGAAATGAGGACTCATTGCGATTTTATAAAACATTCTGATCAACAGCGTGCTGTGTTCAACAGCGAGCTCATGATCCTCTCGAATCGAACGATCGACACACCAGGAGTTGTGGCGTGCGCTGCATCGCCATCACGTGTTCAGACATGCGCTCCTGATAGCAGGACAGGTTATTGCAAGGAATAATAATTGATGTATGTGAACAGGGTGTCTAGCGACCGGGAAAACCGGGAGAAGTCAGGGAATTTTGAGCCACTGGGAAAAGTCAGGAAATTGTCAGGGAATTTTTCAATCAAGTAGACCAGTCAGGGAAAACCACTTCGGGGCCTGCCCACACAGTTTTCGAATAGGGTAAACCAGTGTTGGAGGCCCCCAAGAAAAGTTACCGAACGCAACTCGTTCGCGCGCGACGAAAGCGTGAACCGCATGAAACGTTTTCTGGTTTTTCTGCAAGCGAAAACGCGCCGCGCATGCTGACGCCGCTGCGGAAACCACCCGCACGGTGAGTGCCGAGCGGCAGGCGCCGGCAACATGGCGGCGGTACCGGCCGCGGAGTAGTGCTTTAGCTCCAACGACCACTTCTAAGCGCTCTTTAAAATGCTACTCAAGGCACAAACGCACTCACTTGTGCAGGAAAGGAGCCACTGCAGGCACGAAATTGTCGACGCGGCCGTGAAAATACCGCACATGAATCGCGTGCAGAAACTCGCCGTGCGGTTCACGCAGCTCGCAGCTGAGTTTCTCTCCCACTTGCGCAGAAGGACGATGTGGGTGGTGCCCAAATCGCACGCACAGCGCGCTTTTTTTTTTTTCAGCGAATCTTAAAAGGCAGCGCTTTTTGGGAGCTAATTCTTATGACATCAGGAGCCAGAATTGCATACAATTTTAAAAGGCAGCGCTTTTTGGGAACTAGCCTTGAAAGAACTTCTTTCTTGTGACATCAGGAGCCAGAATTGCATAATGAAAAAGGAACATGACATAGTTTAGTGTGAACCGCATGGGGCGTTTTCTGCTCGCGAAAACGCGCCGCGCACGTCACAGGCGTGCTGACGCTGCCGCGAAACCACCCGCACGCTGCGCGCGGTGCTGCCGGCGGCGGCGGCTTCGAGCGCAAAGTGGTGACGGGAGCTCGAGCAACGGCTTCTAAGCGCTCTCTAAAATGCCGCACAAGGCATGCACGAAGTTGCTTGTGAGGTAAAGAAGCTTATAATGTGGGCGAAAACGGTACTATAACACATCATGTGCGCCGCTAGTGAAAGCGCCCATGCAATACCTGCCGGGGTAGTAAGCCTAAACATCTCTGGCGGAGCCAGCCGGCTGTCTCGAGAGCTTCGAAACTGCCGCCATGAGGCGCGCGGCTCCCTATTGGCGCAAGTCGTCAGGCTCCTCCCACTGCCGCGCGCGATGCGTTCTGAGCGAGGCAGAAGCTGCCGCGCGCGCGAATCGTCGAAAAAAATCGCACGCGCAACGCCGACGCGCCCGAATTGCGTGCAAATACGCACCATGCGGTTCACGTGGCATGTCGAGCCAGGACAATCACGAAAAAAAGCAAAAGTGCTCGCTGAAGCGCAACTTGAAGCTTCTATCCTGCAAGATGAAATAAACTCTCTGAAGACGTAACTGAACGCAAGCAAACCTCAAAATGAACAAACAAACTGAAGTTAATCCAAGTGCACTTTGAGAATTAGGGCACTTGCTACAAATGTGTTTTTCCCGATGATAGAATGTGTTTTCTCTACGCTTTTTATGTGCTTCACGGACCATTTCCACAGAATGGCGCCTGTTGTATATATAAGTCAGGGAATTTCGTCTAAAATGGTCATGGAAAACATGGAAAAGTCAGGGAAATTCAATTAGGCAATTTGCTAGACACCCTGGTGAAATGAAATTTATTGCCGAAAGCAACATGGCTAACTATAGCAGCATTATTCAGATTACGGTCAGGGTGAACATGCGCCTCGGGGATTGAAATGGTGCAACGACCACCACCTCGCTTTGTGCAACTTTCTCCATGACACTCGTTCGTGCAGTGCAGTCAGGGATTGTAAAAAATGATATTTGCATTCGAAATTTAAGAAAAAAAAACACCTAACGATTGCAGTGTTTTTCAATTTTAAATTGTTTACTGCATTTTACATTGTCTACGCCTACAGCTAGGGTACAATTTGAGAAGTTTGCAGGAAGGTAGTGAAGTTCGTACCTTGCGATACTCTAGTAAAAAATTAGTGCCCTTTCACTCTGTGAAGGAGGATTGCCTGCAAAGCTAGACGCAGTCCACGGAGTCCACGAAACAAACACGTTTGTCGTAATTTGCGATGGAGTATACTTCCTAGCCAATTAGCTGAACGAACCTCTGAAAGAACCTCTGAAAGATACAAGCTTTGTTCTTGCAGACAAACATGGAGCTGCCTGTGTCCCTCCTGCGTCGTAAGCATCTTACTGTTTCTGTAACACACAAACCCAATCCGCTCTACCACTAAGGACTTCGGACAGGTCCCATTGGGCTATTTAGCGTCCTCGTTTAAACCTCGCACCGGCTCAACGGAGATGCCATCCATCAGTGCAGGCATGAAACCTATAGCTGCGCGTGCACGCCCCCTCCTCCCTCCCACTATTCTCCACTACAAACCGTGCACGCATACGGCAACCGGTCATGTGCGCGTGTTTAGAAGTGGCAGGCGCGGTCGAAAATATACCCTGAAAGCCCACTGAAGATGTGATATTACCTTATGCCGGCATTCCAAGCGGGCAAGTGGCTGTTCATCCGGGAGGGATTCGCCGCTGCTCGACAAGCTGAACTAGAGGCGGTAACGGCGGCACCAGCAGCTTTCCGTTGCTTTTGCACCCGTTCACGCTTGTGTTTGGGCCAACTCTTCAGTTCTTGCTCTTCTTCCTCCAAACGAACGGCATGCATCCAACCCATAACGATTTAAAATCTGGAAGCCTTTGAGCTCTATTCTCGTGTTCAAACATGTGGCTGTCTGTTTCCCTTCCTCCTCGTATGCATCTTACTGTGTGTGTAAGATGTCTGTGTAACACATCAACCCACACCCAAACCACTCGATTGAGGAGGACAGCCGACTAACCGCATTGAGCCATGTAATTTTTACATCTAAATCTCCCACCAGCACAACTGGCATTTCATCGGTAGCGGCATGAAGCTTAGCTGTGTGTGCATGCCCCCCTTTTTTTTCACCCACGAACCGTGCACGCATAAACCGGCAACTGGTGATGGTGCATACTTAGGCGTGAAAGACACCAGCGAAAGTGTCGCTCAGAAGGCCTCCCAAGCTGAAAAAGAACTATGGGCTGATGCGGGCGTTCCAACTGGGCAAGTTTCCCTTCAACCAGGAGGTATTCGCAGCTACTTGGTGAAGTGGAATTTGAGCGGAAACGGCGACGGTGGGTTTCAATCGTTCTAGGGGGCAGCCCTTTGGCAGCCGTTACCTGGGCTTTGTGGCAGCGGCGTCTGTTTATGTCCGCATTACCGAGTGAGCGAACGCAGCCGCGTCGAAAGAAAGAAAAGGGAGAGGAGCGTCTAGCGAAGGGTGAGGTGTAGTAGGACACGTGTGGCTACGGCGCCATCTTCCTCACACGTCTCATGCGTCGCCACCAAGGAGCGCCCTCCCCCTGACACTTTCCCAAGACGCTGTTCCATTCTTCACTAATCCAAACCACGTGACATTTCAGCGAAAGGTTCAAACACAATTTGCAACAATATGCTCGCTGCTCCCTTGTGCAGGGCTAATCGGAACCACGTGACATTTGCGCGGGAGGTTCAAACATGATTGGCAACAAGCTGGCCAGCGGCGTGCTGCTAGGTAGCAGCAGAGTAGTGCACGCCGCCGTGCGTTTGCTGATCACGCGAACACTTCCTGAGACACAGCACAAATGTGCCGTGACTGAGAAGAGTGCAGCTGGTGCTGCGCACAAATTTCTTATTAGGGAGTATAGTAATTGTCAGGACATTTCTTAAGCCCACCCGTGCTTCTGTTTATTTTTTGCAATCATCTGATAACCGCACTACCGCCGTTAGCTGCCGACTGCACAACTTGCCAAAGGGGCATCGGTGGAGGCAAGGAAAAAAATAGTTGTGAAAGAGGTGTCAGTGGTGGTGAGGAGCCCCGGAGCGGCGCCGAGTAAATCGGTGACACCGGAATGAAAACTGGGGAGAGTTAGACATATACTGCTTTGCAGTAAAACACTTTCTCTATATGTTATTTCAGTGTTATGTGTATTTCAAACTGATTCAGGAGGGTACTTCTCCTCCAAAGTTGCTACAAATCTGATCATTAAGAAGCCATGAAGACAAAATAAAAGTTTGTTTTATTCAAAAGATTTCGTGTTTTATAGTGTCCCCAGTGCTTGTCCCGGTGCAAACGATGCTTTATTCGCTGAGAAATAATCAATTTAAGTTAAAATTTTGAATTTCCCGCTAAATCTTGTGTTTTCGTGGTCTGCAATGACATCACAGGAACCGACCGCTCTAGCCCGACCGCATGGCCGGGCTGGAGCGGCGGCGTTCGCCCGTTTGTTTATGTTACTGAACCTAGATGGCGCCACCATACCGGCGCCAAGCCGTTTTGTGCCTTTGGTTTGTTTTTGACCATATTTAAACTTGGCTTGTTTTTGTTCTTGGAGAAAATAATCATTTCGTGAAACATAGTGCTCGCTTGACCAATATGGTCACGTAAGACACCGTTACTTGCGTCAATCGGCCAGTGTTGTCTGAGACAACCCCAATGCCCCTCAGTGCTGTGCAGCTAAACCAAGCATAGTGCGCGGAGTACCAACAGTAGTACGCATCAGTACTGCTATGTTTACATGTGCTTACGTAACTTCCATTGTTTGTTTTACCATTCTTGTTGCTTTAAAAAGAATGTGCCATGAATTTAAGCACGAATAGCTCGTTATGCAACCTTATAAGCTCTGCCTAATTTGCGTTTGCTTTTGCCGGCCTTCGCCAATCGCAGAGCAGGCTGGTATGACATCATAGATTCTGTTGCATGAAATGAGCGAGTGGGTCGCATGGCCATTCTCTTTTTTTTTTCTAATTATATAGCTTATTTGAGCGAAGTTTAAGTTAAGAGGGGTGTCAGTATGATTGTGCCAAGGTAATCTTTTGAATGAACAAAACTTGTGTTTACTCTTCATGGCTCCTTTAAGCTCCTAAGGTGACGTAATAAATGTGAACTGCTCCAAATCACAGTTCTGCTCCAAAATCAAAATTTCAGTGCTCCATAAGATGCTCCCAAATCTGTTTGGGCTGTCTCACCCGTGACCTTGGCGTATGCGTCTATAGAAGTGCACACTGTTGTGCACTACGCCATCAATAGTGGCCGTCACTGCATAAGCCACTGTAGGGCTTAGGCCTCATGCCGCTGGACCACCGAAGCTTGCCTTTACCATTTCTGACCACTAAATCCATCTGAGCAAAAAACTTGAATTTCGACTTGACAAACCATTTTCAACCTGGGAAGGAACGATAGAGAATACACTGCATCTTGCTCTTCCTGCCTATTCAACTGCAGTTTTCAATCACTGGCATTTTTACATTAACGTCTTCCCTAGCTCACCCTTTGAGGGGCAGTTTAGTAATGGTGATTGTCTCCCCCTGTTAGTGCTTGTCACATTTTGTTCACTCATATCAATCACCCGTGGATGTTGTTGTCCTCTCCCCTCCACGTTGAGTGTTACACTGTATGGAGGGCAGTGTTACGCTCAATGGGACGAAAACTGCTCTCCCCTTCCCCTCGCTTTCTCGTAAGCCGCACAGTTGACTCGCTTTCTGAGGGGTGGACGGGATGCGAGGCGCATTGCGACGCGGTCGACGCAGAGAGCTGGCGACAGCTCGCATTTTCGGTGCCCATTGTAACCGGATTTAATCGTTATACCCGATATCGCGGCTTGAGGCATTGTAATAAATAGTTTATTTTACCATAGAATGCATACAAAAGTGGACGGTGCCATAGTTTATTGTTATAACTGATATATTGCCATAAACGGTATCGTTATAAGTGGACTGTCAACGTTGTAATGTCATATTGCATTTTCATGAACCTGTTCTTATTCAAGTTACAGGTATCACATGGTTTGAAAGTACTCCTGCTCATTTGAAATTCCTGTAAAAAAACTTTCTCCGAGGCTGTTGCCACTGTTATTATATCTCCCAAGCTGCTTTTTTTTTTTCTTTTTTATCGCCGAGTTGCTTCAAATTTGATTTTTTTTTTTTTTTAGCCGCTACATGTTGTGTTGAGTGCCATAAAGTCAAGATTTCTCTGCTCTAAAAACTGTCCCAAATCCAATTTTAGCTGTCCTGAAACAGGATTCATGTGTATTCTCTGTTGGGTTCAGATTGCGCGGCCAGGTATTCAATTCCACTGAACCTTGGGTTCACTTGCTCCAAAATGCAATTCTTTCGGCTCCAAAATGCAACTTTACTTACTCCAGAAATTCCTCAAGAATAATATCCAGCAGTCCCACCCCTGAATGAAGGCATGCTGCTCGTGATATGCAATAGCACTGTTTGCTAACTACTTGCAGACCATACTACTGTGTATGTTTCCTAGGTACTTGCAGACCATACTACTGTGTAGACCATTTATAACGTAACTGCTTATATTGCGGGACCGGATATAATGCGGGTCTTCCTGGCCACCGGTAGACCTCCCATAGAACTCATTGCATAAGCATACTGCTTAAAATGCGGTTGGCCAAAGCACAATACCGTTTATAGTGCAGTTTTTCGGCGGGTCTGCTGATTGACCGGCGCAGCTGGGGCATCGTTTTAGGGTAGCAAAATAAAAAAGAAAGGATGACGGAGGGCACACCCCTTGCTCTCCTCTAACTTCGACCTACAAGGAAAAAAATGGGCAGTTCGCTTGTACGTGATAGCCATAACTGTCCTTGCACGACGCACCTCCGAAGATAGCAACCCCCCTCCCTGTCTGCGCGTGACAAGTTATTTCCGTGAACCGCATGGCTCGTTTTTGCACACAACTCGTGCACGGCGGTGTTGCGCGTGCGTTTAATTTTCACGCTTATGTCAACGGCTTCTTCATGTGGCAATGGGAGGAGCCTGACGACTTGCACCAATGGGGAGGCGCCCACCTAATGGCGGGAGATCCGAAGCACTCCGAGCAGCCCGTTTGGCCGCGCCGGAGGTGTTTAGGCTTATCACCGCGGTATGATTTGATAGGCGCTTTCATAAGCCAAGTGAATGGTATTTTGTATTCCACTTTTCGTGCAGATTATGAGCTCTTTTCTTGGAGCATCTTTGCTTGTGCGCCGTGAGGCATTTCAGCGATCGGTAAGAAGGGGTCGCTGGAGCTGCCTGCACCACTTCACGGCCAGTGCCAATGCCATGTTGCCACCTCTTACCGTGCCGGCGTCGCCGCGTCTGCGGTGTGCACTGCACGTTTTCACGAGAAGAAATCGCTCCATGTGGTTCCCGTTTTAGTACGTTGTGCAGATAAGCCACCGCCCTTTTCCCTTCTGAACATCTGCAGATAGTGAGTCTCGCGAAGCCGAAGATTTCCACCACCAATACGTTGTGCTGATAAGTAGCTGCCTTAGGCATCGTGAACACAAGGTGGGGTAAAAAAAAAATATCCTGATGGCATTCTTATCACATTGTCCTGCAACGCTGTTCATAGACGCTAATAACTCAGCCGTGGTCTATCAAAACACAAACACAATGAAGTTAAAGTAAGTGCTGTGCATTTGAGTGATGATAAATATAGGATTACTTGAGAGGTAGGTTGGGATGTGGTTGGATTCGCCCATGCTTTAGTTATAGTGCAGTGCCTTTATAGTGCGAATATAGTACGAATAGGTCGAGAGGAACCCCCTGTTGCACAGTCCCTATACGTGGCTTGGACATGATTGCCTCACCACTTTCTGAGCACTGCCTGTCCCAGATGCCAATGCCCAAATGCTGGCTTTTTCACTCAATGGGCCATTTATTGCTTTTGCATTTAAAACTCCCCAGACCAGTGACAGCAGTTTCGTGTTACAATGGAACTCCGATAATGACTTTGAAGGGACCACGCAAAAATGTAGCATAACCGGGGTGCGGGTAAATGCCGGCCTAGTAGACAGGCTCACGCGACAGGTGGTTTAAGAACTGATTTAAATTACTATATTTAGCGCGTTCTCGCATTATTTGCAAACCTATAGCTAAAATCCCATGCTTAAAAAAAAAAACCTATTTTGTGCCCCCGTCCCCTCTACGGCGTTCGAGCTAGCCCGCCAGCCAAGCACCATGTGCTATGCGACCCCGGTACCGTCCGGTGCTATTTATAGTCCACCAGCCCTGTGCCTTGCGTGCGCGGCATAAGGCCCATGTGGTCGAGCAAATTGAGAGGGGAAAAGGCGAGAGTGAAACTGCCAAGGCCAAGTGAAACAAACAAGTACCAGTGGGCTATTAAAGAAAAAAAAGAAAGCAGCATAGAAAGGTGCGGAGCGACAACAGATCAGCAGAGAGCAGAGATAGAGGGAGGGAGAGCGTCGTGAAAGGAAACAACTAGGAACAAGGAAAGTGGGCGGGCGAGGAAAGTGGGTATTCGATCATCGCCGTGGGGTTGCATTGTATGTGTTCACGTTCGTCGCCGGCGGTTGGATGGGAACTTTAAATTCACAGTCCGCCAGCCACATGAAATTTGACTTCTCACAGTTGCCGTACTGCTGCTGTGTGGGGCCGTCGAAAAGTTTAGCTCCCATTCGCCGAGTACCTGCCTGCTTGTTTGCGTCTGTTCAGCAAGTGGTCTGGCCCGCTTGCGGACCTTTGCACATCAAGCAGCATCAAACAAGGTTAACCCTTTCAGCCCTGATTTTTTATTCAAGCAAAGCAATGTATTGTTTTTTTTTTTTTAATTTTAGGGTCCCATAAACCCACGAACAAAAAATAGAGCTGGAAGTGCAAATATTAACAGATTTATTAATGAGGCAATTAATTAGGACATCTGTCAATTAAAAATTTTATTTTGAGCAGAGACATCAGTTTTGTATATTTTCCTAAACCTTATGACTGCATGAACCTACAAACAAAAAATGAACTTTGTAACGCACCTTCTTATGGATTTACAAGCTTGGGAATAAAACTTAGACCACCATTTTTTTTTCAGCTGCAATATCGTTATTTCGTGTTGACCAGAGCTGCTGCTTCTTTGTAGCGTCCAGCTCCACTAAAATGAAACAACAGTGATATCTATTGCAACAGGCATAATTGAAGAACAATACTTAGAAAACTATCAGTTTTCGTTTTGTTCTCTATGCACTAGAGGAACTTTTAGGTGATGGCGTCAATTGACACCACCAGGGCTGAAACAGTTAAGAATAAAGAAAAGTCGAGACGAGGCGCCGAAGCATTGTTTGCTGGGACCGCAATGATCCGTCGTAAGAAGCAAGTCATAAGTCTGGGGACGTATCAGCGGGGTTCCACTGTATAAATTTTGCTAAAAATCCTGCGTTCCGTAGGATGGTGCAGAGTTGGCATGGCTTTTGGTTTGATCGTTGCAGTGTCATCGACTTACTCGATGTGTTCCAAAACACCGACAATGTGCTGAGAGCCGAAGTGGACCGTGTCCGAGAGGCATTCGACCCGGAAAGCCCATACTGGACAGTAAGTGAGACTGTTCATCCTCCCGTAGATGTGCCGTGCCCAGGCTGCTAAGCAGCCGTCTTTGACATGTCGAAGTTTCCTCCCTTTATGCTGGCCCGCTTCGGAGCGAAGTTACCCCCGCATAGTGAGGAATGAACTGGACAGCACTCAGCTGAAGCACACATTAGTGAAATTCAGCGTGCCGGATGGTAGCTTCTTCTTTTACCCTCAGTTGTCTATGAAGATGCCATAAAGGGGAGAAAACTTCAAGCTGTACGTGTAGATGGGTCGGGCCTTTCATTTACAGGTTTTATAAACTTTTCAAACTTGGGGGAGAGTAGAAAAATCGGGTGCTAAGCAGTATGCATTTTTCTTAACATTAACAAGACATTATGCAGCACTAGTGTTCATCTTTTAAGGGGAGAGGTAAGGGATCGGAGTGAACTTTTTGCTTCCTGGTGGGGGCTAATGAAATTTGGCAAGCACACTGGAAGGCATTCCAAATGGTGGAATTTAAAATTTCATGGTGATGTCTCAGTATTTTCTGTCTTGCAATGGTGAACATGTTGGCTGCTCATGGAAGGCCTACTAGGGTATTGAATTGCTGTAAAAAGTAAAAATAGTACCTTTCAGGTGTAGTCAGGAGCATGTGGTAAGCTGGCAATTTTGTTCACACCTAATATTTTTTTAGAGAACATTATTTTCACCTGATCCTATTAGGCCACAAGTAACACTATTAAAGTTGCATTTAAAAAATTAACCTGGCCTTAAAAAAAGTAATTTGAAAAAGTTACTCTCTGCAGAACACATCAAGAATTGAAGCAAAACAAATGAGAACAATGAAAAACAAGGAATGATTGAAATGTACGTTTAAGAAGAATGCTCTCAAGGTTTATGGAGCACTCCATAATTTTCAAAACTCACCATCAGCATAGTCCTCGCTTTACGATGCTGATGGTGATCGTTAATCCCTTTGCCTTTTGATTTGATGTGTGTGAGGTGCCTTTCTGCAGCAAGAAGGAAATTTGGGCTTGTTGGTTTGGAATCATGGTAAACAGTGCAGGAAACGAGACAAGGAGCAGAAAGGCATGGAACGAGCGCTGGTTCACTAGAAGTGAATGTTTTGGATCACGGAACTGACTCGGGTGGAAGATGCCATAGTTCAAATTGAGATAAAGAAGTGGGCTTGGGCTGGACATGTCACGCGATGACTTGGAAGCCTGTGGATGGCCAGGGTGACGGAGTGGCTACTGAGATACAGGACTCGGGGAAGTAGCCATTGCCTTAGTGGAGGGCAGATATGAGAAAATTTGGGGGTGACCACTGGTTTGGGCAGCGCAGGAGAGGCCTTTGCCCTGCAGAGGGCACAAATAGGCTGCTGATGGTGGTGATGATTCAACTTGAAAAGGGCTTGAGCTGTTCTTGGTGTCCTCCGTTGCCCGTAAAGCCGCCTGTAGCCTCCCGCGAGTAGCGCCCCCGTGTGTGTGGCCCGGAGTTTGAACTGGCAATGTTCCTGCAGGTAGGGCCACCACTGCTGCAGGCTGGCACGTCGGCGGATCCCAGAGCAGGAAGCGGAGGCGCTGGGCCACCTTGAGGACAGGCTCAGGGAGCTCAGCGGCCCAGGTAAGCTGCTGTGTAACAACCTTTTGCCTTTGGTGCCCTCTGAGGCCTGCGTGGCTGCACATGTCGACAGTCCACCTTTAGGGGTGTGCTGCCACTTGGGCATTGTGCGAGCTTTGAATGCGTCAGCATTAGAGTGCTCATGCCAACGAACACCCATCTGCCAGTCTCTGTACGGTCGCCTGCATAGAGCCAAAAAGGAGATGTGGCGGTGCGTTCCAGGATGTGGACCCGAACAGTGGGGCTCTTAAATGTGCAGTTTTGGACTCGCCTCTGATGGTCTGAAAATTTCCCCCGCCATAAGAATAGATCTGAGAACCAAATTCTGGCTTGCTTTTCGGGGACTCCGGGGCAATTTTGGAACTGCTAATTGAAAAGACCCACAGGATTGTCTCGGCCATCGGCAGGTGCTCTTTGCTCCTGGGCTGGTGCGGGCACGTGTTGCACATTCTGATAGTCACATTAGCAGCTGCAGTTGTGTTCTGCTTGCTGCATAGTTGAAAGTAACAATGGGGCACGTGTGAGTGGTACGAGCGATCCTGTGTTAGAGCGTTGACGGAAATGTGTTGAGGCCCTAGACTTGAGCCAAAACGGCCATGCAGATGCAGCACCATTGTCGTGTTTTGCACACAACGATACATTTCAAACCTTCAGTCGCTGTCTCTCTCGCCATTCCACATGAAACGGGAATAAGCACAAGGGCCCAAACGGGGAAAAAAAACTACTGGAGTTGCATGAATTTGATTGCCCCCAATCTCTGTGCTGCATCATTGTGCACTGGTCATGCGGATGGTACGGCAAGTTGTGCACACAAAATTCTGAGGTGAACAGTGTCCGAGCAACTAATTCCAAGAGTACTTCACTCGCGTTAGTAACATTCAGCAAGCGCACATGCTTACTTGCTTCCCCCTCCCCCCTCAGTAGCTCGTTAAGGTGGCGTTAAAGGGGAAAAAATTGCTTCACGAAATGCGGTCTGCTGAACATACTTCATTGTTCACTTCTAGCTATTATTAAGGACGCACGAATAGCTTAGTCGTAAAAGGGGTCTGCCACTTGTCGTGTGAAGTGCAGGTCTGCACCAAGTCAAAACATTAGCTCACACCAATACTTGAAAAGCGTGCCTACACGAGGCTGTCTTGGGAATACTCGTGTTCTTCCTGTTGTGTAAGCATCGAGTTTGTACACGAGTAGAGCTCTCTCAACAGCTCTGCTCCCTCCCATAGGCTTGCACGTTCCTTGGCGCTGAGTGAATTGAGGACGAGATGCGGTTCTTTGTGCAGTATAGATCTAAGTGATGCAGTATGCAGATGCAGATGCACTTTCATTGGGCAAATATTGTGCAACGATTGACTGCCAGTGTGATCTGTAGGTTTGTGCGCTACCGCTCTGCGTAAACTTGACAAGTTCAAAGGGTGTGGAATTTGTCCAGACACCCTGGTCACTGTGGCACTTCCCCGTTCCCCTTTGATGGCTGTAGTAGCAGAGGCTGTCGTTTGGCGCAGTAGCATGTGTGCTCTGCCCCTGTGTGCGTTGGGGCAGGCCCTTTGAAACTCTGCGGCCGTGCTTGCCCTGCGGTCTATTCAAGAGCGAGCATTAGTACTTCAGCCTGCTGGCCAAACTCGCACGTGCTTCCATGTGGGTGGCAAAAAACTCTAAGGGAGCTCTGTCCGAACTGACGAATTGCTGTTGCACAGAAGGGGGCAAACCTCGAGTGAGGGCGTGCATGCAGGCGCATGTATGTGTCGGCGGGGGGTGGGGGATCAGGCACCGGGTGGAGTGGCCTCGCTGTGTGTTTCACAGGCCCAGTAGCTAGCTCTTGTGCAGCTGGCCCACACCTGGGGCCGTTTGCCCGTACGCATAAGTTCATGATTAAGTTCCCGCTTGCGAATAAGACGCCAATAAGTCGAAGTCGGCCACGGCAAATAAGCCGGTTGCCAGAAAACGCGATGGAAACACTACCTTAACAGAGTGTTTGTATCAGTTTCGGGCAAACGACTTATTACCTAGACAGCGCTAAAGTCGTAGTTGAGAACTTATTCCCCCACTTATCGCGTTCGGGCAAACAGGCCCTGGTCTTGTGTCTGATAGTCCCCCCCTGAACACTTTTTGCAGGCAACCCTGGGATACAAGTCTAGTCCCCGAACGCCCCTGCAGGCCGGGAGGCATGCATGAACAGTCAAAGCCGACCACCACAAGTGTTCTTACATGTTTCTTTCTTTCTTTTTGTTTTTTTTTTCATCTTCTCAAAGAGAAGCTACTCCAAGAAAGGAGCATTCTCACTTTTAACTTTTATGTAGTCAGTTTAGTGCATTTTGCATTGTAAAGGTAATGCAATGAACCACCAGTAACCAAAGGAAGTTTGTGATCTGTGGATTTGTTTTATATACTGTTTTAAATAAAGCTTATGTTTTAAATAAAGCTTAAGTTGCTATGAGTTCTTGCTTTCATGAAAGGCTCAGAGCCTGCTTGTTGGACATTTGAGGTGGGAGGGGCTGTGTGTGCTTCTTTACGCAGGCTTCACAGATGTTTGACTGCTTTAAGAACCCCAGAGCGTACATGGCATCAGTATTTTGCCTTTCTTCCCCTGATGCCATTGGGAATTTTTCCTGGCAGTGTCTTCTAGAAATGAGAAGGTAGGGTTAGAAGAGGTTGGAACCCTGCAAACTGCTGCCTCCTGTGTGTCCTTCCGTTTGACTGGAGGTTCTGGGATGAGCTGGCTAAGTGGGCCCAGTTGGTTGCCTGGCTTGCAATGGTGGATGTGAGGAGTGATGAGCTTACTGCACAGAACTACCAAGTGTGCAGGTGGAACAATCTGTGGGGCAGTCCTGTTGAGCCCAGTGCGCTGAAAAAAAAATAGTGCTTTTTCTCTTCTGATAATGCCCATGTGACAAAAAAGTCCTGTAAACTGACTGACTGGGTGCCCAGCACAATAAAGGTTAGCGGAAGCCTTGACCACAGTCCTTGCGATTGCAGAATGATGCCATGTACGTAGAACGCGAGGACCTTTGGAGACGTGCGTGTAAGGGCACAGAGGAGAGGAAGCTTGCGTTACACTTGTGGGAAACATTTGCCTCCGCAATGTAGCAGGTCTTTGTGACACCTACACAGGCACCTGGGCTTCTGAATTTTCAGTCTGGATCCAAATTTGAGGATGTGTGACCCCTTGGGGGTGGGGGGTGCGGTACAGTGTATTTTGTGGAGCACGCAAACGGGTATGGTACGTACTGCGAATTTGGGGGAGCTTAGTCCTGCCGTTCCCTTTGCCTGGTGCTTTTTATAGGCCCTGTTTAGGTTGGTTCAGAGTGAGTGGTGAGAACTAATCGCATCAGGAGGAGCATGATGAACTATGTCGCACCTATTGTGGACCACTGGGACCTCGTTGAAGTTGGGCATCCGCCGTGGGATAGATCGGTGCTAGCCTACCATTTCTGGTGTACCCCGAGCACCGTCTAGTGCTGGTTTGCTTTGAACACTCCTGCTGCTGATGCTCTGGACAAGGTTGAGGGCTCTGTGAAGGCTTGAACATGCTGGGGAGGCTTCCCGCATGGTCCTGGACATCCACTGACAGGCCAGCACCTCATGGTCGATTCCTGCGCATGCCTGCTGTACAACGACTAAGGCGTCTAGAAGTTCAAGAACCCTCTGTGGCAAATCCTATTGGGAGTTGTGTTTCCCTTCAGGCAATGGCAAAAACCTTGACTACCCTCTAGCTCTGGCTTTGCTCTGATGGTGCCTGTCATGCAGGCAACACTGAGACAACGGGGACTTTTTTACCCTCCAGAAAACGGACAAAGGCCAAGCTACGTACAGGCACCGTTGGAGGAAAGGCGCTCTGGATGTTTGTTTATCGCCAGTGATCTCGGAAGTGGCACACACTTGTGTACAGGCTACGAACTGGATTGGCTAGAACCCCACATTTACGAACCCAATATGGCACACTAACGGGACTCCGATTGTTCACGATGCGGTGTTAATAACAACGGGGTACTTGCCATGAGGGACTGCCCTACGAAGATTTACGAAGTATAGACGAGACGTATAGAACGCTTTCCAAGTTGTGAGCAACGCCTATTCTCTGCTCCGAAAACCTTCCCAGAATTTTTTTGATAACTTTCTGTGACCATGTTCTCCTATCTTTCCTTTTTTTCCCCCCTTCCCATTCCTCCTTTCCCCATACCCCGGACAGCAAAATGTGCTAGTGTATGTTAAGAAATATGACCGCACAATAAATGCATTTTACCACTACCTCGGCCACTGTTAAAAGGAACCTCTATGGCCTAAGGTCTCAACAAGTTTTGTAGTCAGATTGAGCGATTTTTTTTTATCTGGTTTTCTTGGGTCAATTACACGCATTGTTTTTATAAATGTGTGTGGTTTGGTATCTTTTTCGTGCATGCCACCTGCGCATTCAAAGGCTAGTTGTGCAGGCAGTTTCCTGAGATAGCTGGTCATGAGGTACCATGTATACCTAAGCACAAGTTGCTTAGGAGGTGGAGACTGAATTCGTTGCAGTGCTACCAGCTCCAGAGCCATTTATGATGTTCAGGAATGTAGCTTTGTAATGATTAAGTGGCAGTTGATGGAATCAACGTTTCTAAACAAACGACACATCTATACACAAAACGCGAGTGCGGTTCAAGGCAGGCAGAAGTAACGAAAGCTCTCCTGGATTGCCCAAAGGAAAAATGTTGAATTGGCAGGATTCGGCAGCGGTACACAGATCGCAAATGCGCATTAACTTCAATGACCGTAGCCATGGATGTGGCCTGGTTACAAACTGCAGGCATGCACAGTAGTACTTGCTGGTGGATGGGGGAATAAGGAAGGGCCTACAGGCTCTGCTGGAGACCATGATCACTGATAAATGCAAAACATTGAGAGCAGGGACCCATGTGCAGTTGGCAGTTTCATGATATGGTTTTTCTCTCTGTCTCTGGAGATTTTTAAAGGAGCATACTAATGTGACCATGCTGATGGACATGTGCGGGAGGACAACAGATGATGGGGAATGTGGACACCAAGTTAATGACCCTTGTATAATATACCTGCCAATCACATGCATACAAGAATTGCTTGACAAGAACGATGAACATGCACCTTTTTCATAAGACAGACTTGGGGGAAGAGAATAAACTGGCAGCGCAGGACGGGAGCAGTTGGGAGAAGCCTTTGTCCTGCAGCGAACTTCCATGGCTCGTGATGATGATGATGATGTTTGTTTCTAAATATAGTCCTTGTCAAGGGATGCACACTTGGATCGCTGAGCTTGCGATTTTGTGCAAAAAAAAAAAACACCGGTACAGAAAATGGCCGCAGCTGTAAAATATAAAAATCACAAAAAAATGTTGGAATTTGTGCCAGTCGAAGAAAAAACACAAAAAGAGAGAGAGAGGGCAACAAGGGCTGCACTGATAATCCAAATGGTTTTATTGCGAATGAACCACAATATATGGATAAATGTCCAAACAGTGACTCATCCGCACATGCGTAGCAATTCGTTCTTTTTCAAACAAGGTGATAGAGGCCATGCAGACACGTGCCTCGCCAAGCGTTGAAATGCGTTCTGATTCTACCATTTTACGGTAGGGCCGTTTTCCATTTCCTAATGATGGAAGTGTTTTGCAACTGGGCAAACAGTCTTTATATGTAGTTGCAGTTTAAACAATGGCTTGCCAAGAAGCCTTCTGCATCTTTGCCCTCCCCTGCATTTTTTACATTAATGTTGTTCGCGTGCTTTCTCAACTTGCTATTGTTGATGCATCTCCCAGTTTAGCCCCCGTACACTTTTAAGAGATTTTGGTAAACCGCGCCTCCTGCGCATCCAACGAAAGATCACCGATACTTTGTGCCGCAGCCACTTTGCGGGGTTGCATCCTGGTTTTGCAAAGCTTAGAAAGCTTGTGAGGGGCAGAGAACACGACATCCTTGTCATACCTCTGGGCCACTCTTTTCAGATTGTGCAACAATGTGTGTACGTAGGGTATCACTGCTATCCTCTGTCTACTCTCTGCGAGGGCATTATACGTGTGTAGCTCGGTGCGCATTTTTTTCAGAAGGCTCTCTGCGAATAAAACGGGCAGGTGCTGAGGGGTATCCGGCACTCGGCTGTCTTTGGGTTTGTTGGCTGAACGCATCCGTGATACAGTCGGGGCGAGATTTGCCGAGAGCGTTCTTGAAGCTCGTTTAACAAGCTTTGAGTGTGCCGAGTTGAAAAGCGGAAGTGGTCTGTTGGCTCTGGGATCATAGCTCCAACAGATACGAACATCTTTAAGCAGGAACCGAATGTCTGAAAATCTAATTTGGCCGTTGACTGGGAGTTTGTGCATTACGACGAATAGGGACATTGCATTGTGAAACAAATCCAGCACCTTCCTGCTTTCACATTCAATGGCCTGTGCATCGCATTTCAAAACAACCAAAAAGTTTTCAGCAAAGCAGAACACTTTCAGAACATCCTTGTCAGCAAGGCATGAATGAGACAATTGAGGTGAGCAAGTACTAAATCACTAAGAACTGGCATGATACAAGACCCAATACATACACCCTGTTTTTGCAAATGTCCGTTCCTTCAAGCAGGATATAGGTTGACTGTAGGTAAAGGGGTAAGAGTTCTAAAAACCCACTAATTGAAACTCCCCTTTTTGTCAACTGAGAAGGCCTGGCAGGTCTTGTCAGCATTACTTTGAAAATACTCTAGAACTTGGTTAGAGTTACGATAAAAGGGTCGTCAAGAGATAAAACATGAAGATATGACGCTGCAAGAAACGAGCAACTGAATGCTGCCAAGTCTTGGATTCAGATTCGTTTCGGTCCCAGAGAGCCTTCTCAAAAAAATGTGCACCAAGCCACACACACGTAATATGCCCACGCAGAGCGTAGACACAGGGTAGCAGTGATACCCTATGTACACACATTGTTGCACAATCTGATCTTATAAAAAAGTGGCCCAGAGGTGCGTATGACGTGGACGTGTTGTTTGCCTCCCACAAGCCTTCTAAGCTCTGCAAAATGACTGATTCGGAGGCAAGCCAGCAAAGTGATTGATTGATTGTGGGGTTTAACGCGCCGACGCAACGCAGGCGATGAGGCGCGCCGTAGTGGAGGGCTCCGGATTAATTTTGACCACCTGGGGAAAGCCAGCAAAGTGGGTGTGTGGCACAAAGCACTGGCGACCTTTCGTTGAATGTGCAGAAGGCATATTTTATGAAACTCCTTTAAATTAAGGTGCAGAAAAGTGTACATGGGCCAAACTGGGAGATGGGTTGAGGGAACAATGTGAAAAATGCGAGGAGGGGAAAGATGCAGAAGGCTTCTTGGCAAGCCATTGTTTGAGCTGTAAGGACTGTTCGCCAGAGTTGCAAAACCCGGCTGTCATGTTAAATAGTGGAATCCGAAACCAGTTTTAACGCTGGTGAAGCATGTGTCAGCATGGCCTCTATCACCTTGTCTGAAAAAGAACTAAAATTTCTACACATGCGCAGATGAGTCGCTGGCTGAAGTTCAGTGCAGTACTTGTCGTCCTCTCTCTGTCCTTGTCCATTTTTTTGCGCTGTTTTTCATGAACCTGTTTTTGCGATGCTTTTCATGGTGTTTATCATGTACCAACATGCCCAGTCTTCCACATTAATTTGTGCCACATTGCATATATGGATTTAGTAATTGCAATAAAGTAAATACATTAGCTTGAAAAGAAAATTGGGTACTCTGGAGTTCATACGGAAATCGAACCATGGTCACCAGAACACGAGGCGAGTGTGTTACCATTAGCACTTTTCCTGTGGCAGATAAAAAGGGCCTAGTGGGTCCGGTGCTCATGTCACGTGACGTGGCAGGTGCATCTAATGGCACGCAACGAGAACAGGTGCACCCGAGCCACGGGGAACCCCGATTCTGGGGAAGTAGTGCGTGCATCAAAAGAGCGAACTGGCTCCTTCCTTTTCTACACGTTTGCAGCAGATCCTACAGCATCCACTTCAGTGGCACCTCGAAATGCTTTCAGATTTACACACGTAAGCAGTCTTAATTGCGTGCATCTCTGATTTTTTTTTTACCCCATCGCAAAAGCAGGAGTGGTCAAGTGCAGTATGTGAAACTCATCGATGGCAATGATATCATCTTTAATAAATGAGGATTAATGTTCTCCTGACGAGCCAAATTTAAAGGTTTCGTTATGAAGAAATCAGATGGGGCCAAATCCCAGTTGAAAGCGAGTCGATTTGTGGGGCAGTCTTTGTCACTGTCTTGGTGAAAGAGCACTAGAGCACGCGTCTGGGCCGTTCTTATTTATTTTTATAATTTTTTTAACCTCTGCTTTCAAGCAGTCTAAATGCATTTAATAATACTAATACAGTTTTGTCATTTTATATTTTCCACAAATAGTAGACAGGGATGGATGCTTGGCTGCCCACATCCTAGCCGACAATATGGGCTTTGCTTTCCTTGGAGCACTTTCACTTCTCACTATCCACTGCTTTGATTGCTGCTTCAATTTGGGGATGTAAGGGATCTATGTTTCATCCGCAGCAGGAATCGACACAAAAAGTTCTGTGTATGTACTGCATTACCAGACATCACATGGAAACGTGCGATCACAGTCAACAATCGGGGCACCCTTAGTGCACACAACTTTTTGCAGGGTTTTGTCCACTTTTGCATCCGAGATGCCTAGAGTATCGGCAATCTTCACTACATGTGGTGTTGGGCGGGCCTGCGTAACAATTTTATGATTTTTCTCTGCGATTTCCAGAGTTGCAAACTAGAACAGGGAATCTAGTACATGCTTCATGTTGAGTTGATGTTGAGTTGAATTCATTCATCAAAAATTAACCCATTCCAGTGGTGCAGTGGCTGAGTCATTGTGCAGCTGAGCATATGAACCATGGTTGAATATCTGCTGTGGCGGCCATTTCTCTGATAAAGGCAAAAACAAAAATGCTTGTGCTTCAATAATTCGGCGCATGTTAAAGATTCCCAGGTGGTCAAAATTCATCTGTAGCCCTCCACTGCCCTCGTGTGGCTTCGGCACGTAAAACCCCAAATTGATCTTGCAAAATTATTCAGTGTTCAGTACTGGTGCACAGCCCTTGTCTTTCATTGACCTTGTCTCTTTCCATTTTTGTGACAAGTGCCGCTCACTTCAAACGCATGTCAGATAAAAATGATTCCACTCTTATTCACAATATCTCGCCTGAGCCAGGTTGAAAAGTGATACTTGACCACTCTGTCCGTAAAGATTGAGGCCCTGTAAAAATTTACCAAACCTTTTGAACGGGCCTCATATACCTTCGCCGTGTACATTTTCAACTACTGGTGGCAAGCACTCCTCAGCTGTATAGGTACTTGCTGAATGCTGTTGGAGAGAGAGAACGGTCTTTAATTAAACTGATGAGGTTAGCCTGGTAATGATGCCTAGCTTGCTACGTCAGGTAATTAAAAAAAAAGAGGCTGATGATAATGAAAGATGTGGTGATGATGCTGATGATTTGCATGCTGGTATAAAGCTTCCCTTAGGCACTGGTACAGTCCTGTGTTTCTGAGGAAAGCCAGCAGATTTTTGGTGGCACGGCAAGCTTGTTTAGGGCTCGACCAGAGGCCCAACCCTTCACTCAATCTCAGTCATATGGAGAGCGGCTCTCCTACCAAAACACGTTCTGGGTGCTGAATACCGCGCACATTCACAAATGAGGTGGTAATATTACAGAGCACACGTTAGTGAATGTAGTGGGGAAGTAAGCTGTTGAATTTGCTTTCCTACTTTCTCCTCTCTTCTTATCTTTAAACCTCCTTTCATATGCCACGTGGCAAAAACGAAGTAAAAAAAAAAGATGGGTTTTTTTTTGTTGGCTATATTCAGCCGCATCCGTTGTAAAACCGCTTCATCATGCTGCCACATCTTGAAATTACAGTGAAGTGACGTATACTGTTGTGTCGCAACAGCGTACACTCATATAATGTTCTAGCTAGACAACCCTTGATGATAGATGCATGCGATGCATCTTTCCTTGTGAAGGGAATGGGTATTACAGCCCAATCCACGATGTAGCGAACTTCAATGTAGCGAAACCCCCGATGTAACAAACCACGTAGTTTTTTTTAAATTCAAGTGTATGCACACCGTGTATTTTCACCCTCCGAGTAACGAAGTCCCGTATGCCTAAATTTCAGTGTAACGAAGTTTCGTGAACAACTAGAAACGAAATTTTGATTCTAGAAGTAGATTTTGGGAGATGCAAGTGCCGGAACGGGGTCTCAGTAAAAAACGAACGGCGATGCGGGCCACCCAATTCCGCGGATGCAGCGATCGAGCCACGGAGTATGTGAGCGAGCTCCTTGCCTACAAGTATGCATGGCGCTGCCGTGTTATGCCACCGCTTTGCCCTGCATTTGAGCTCGCTCATTATTCTTCGGTTTCATCATTCCGGCAAGTGCTCGGCATAGCATTTGTGGGTCTTTATAAGACTTACGCGCATTTTTTTTTTTTCACGCCCGTGTCCGCGATTGCGCGCCGGCGGTGGCTTCTGTCTCGGCCAGATAGGAGACAGGAGCCAGACGACTTTCTCCAATGGGGAGGCACGCACCGTATGGCGAAAGCTTCGAAGCGCTCGGGGATGCTGGCTAGCTCATAGAGTTTCCTATGGGCTGACCCTTCCAGAGACGATTTGGCTTACCACCGCGGAGGATATTAGGGGCGAAGCCCCTTCTCGAGCTGTCGGCGTCTCATGTCGTGTCGTCGTAACCGTCCTCTCATGTACAACGGTACTAAAACACCGGGACACTCGTTTACACCTTGCGCTAAAACGCTTCGTGCTTCAGACACCAGGGCCCGTTTGCCCGAACGCGATAAGTGTGGGAATAAGTTCTCAACTACGACTTTAGCGATGTCTAGGTAATAAGTCGTTTCCCCGAAACTGATACAAACGCTCGGTTAAGGGAGCGTTTCTGTCGGGTTTTTTGGCAACCGGCTTATTTGCCGTGGCCGACTTCAACTTATTGGTGTCTTATTCGTAAGCGGGAACTTAATCGAGAACTTATGCGTACAGGCAAACGGGCCCAGACTTTTACAGCAAAGCTGTATACCTCTACCCCCCAACGGTTTCATCTCCGTTCGCAAAAACGCCAAGGCACCAAGAATTGCATTTATACACTGCATGCTTCGCCCCTCCCGAGGTTTCACGTTAGTGGAGATGGCTTTGGATTTTATTACGCGTTTTTGCCCATGAAGATAAAATGTTCTAGCACGAGGCCTTGAAAAACGAGTGTCCTGCTGTGCTCTTTTTGTTTCAATCTGCCTTGCTTCTTTTGGTTAACTTGACATGTACACTCGGAGACTCCTCCACACAAGGCAGACGTGGCAACGGCGCCAAAAGGGGAGGCAGGCAAGAGGCAAGAAACAACGTTACTATAGATACTTTTCCGGTCGTCAAACTCTGCCTGGACCGACTCCACAAACTTGACTCCTCTCCGTTTACAGCTACCAGGGGCGCTCGCGCCCCACGAAGGAACGGGAGGCTCGTGCATGCAGCACCAATGACCGCGAGCTTTATGCAACAACTGTTTACATGTACAGATGCCACTTGGAATAAGGAGACACGGGAGGCCACCCTTGCAGTGGTCACACCCTTTGGGTCATACAGAGGATCACAGGCCTACAAATATCATGAGCCTACGAGCACAGAACTAGAGCTCCATGCCTTGCGGATGGCGACACTCGTGGTACGCACCGAGGCAGCGCGCTCACTGTGGACAGCACGACAAAAATCACCATAATGTGCGCAACAGCACAGAAGCCATCAAACGGCTTTAAGGACCAAGCATCAATGGTTCAGATCCTCATCAAGAAGGAGTGCAGAAACAACTAAGAAGCAACCACAAGTCCAGGTATGCATCGAGTGAGTGCCGAAACACACGGGTATAGCCTCGGACACGAGGTTGCGCAAGCGATGGCGAGTGCGCAAAATTCTACGCTCCACGGGGAGGTGTCCGACACCTTCCACATGGTGTGAGCATGCCAGAGCAACCTTGCGTTATCCTCCAACCCTTCCCCTACCAGAGAGGCATGGGAGGCAGCCCTGGGCTGGAGTCTCAAAGGGCTCTAGCTCAACAGGTGAGAGCGGCAGCCCTGACCAATGGGGCCCCCGCAATAGGGACTGTACCTGTGCGGAGGGCCACAGGCCCTAACTCTCTTTTATTCTTCTCATAAAATAAAGTTTCACTCCTCCTTCTTCCCCTCGCTTCCCGAACACTCGGTGCCACCACTGATTGACGTTGACCCGGCCAGCCTCGTTGAACAAGAGAAAAAACGAAGAAAGACAAACCTGCGAGACATGGCTCCCCAAAATGAGCACCCTGTTCCAAAGGGCTTACCCAGAGGGGCTCAAGTTCTGACCTACAAGGCCCGAACAGGGGCCGCCCTTACCGAGGATGTGCTGCACAAGTGGCGCTCCTACATTAAAGTGGCGGCGCGTAGTAACCCAGAGACGCGATGGCTCCACCGCTCTCATCGCCCCACCGTACCCCTGCCCGTACTGCAAGGACTCCACAGTAAAGCAGGACATTCGACACCTCCTGTGGGACTGTGGGGGCCTCCGTCAATTCCAAGCCCGACAGGCCCAACAGGTGCCATCATACGAAGAGTAGACGACGCCCATGAATCCCAATCATGCCAAGGAGAGATCAATTGCTGTCCCTGTGGGTGTTCGCCAAAGAGTCATAGGGCCTGGAGGAACCCTTCACCCCCTTCCAACAACCCCCTCCTTTCTTAGGCCACTGGCCACCCCTTTTCTCAATAAAGATTTATACATGCATACTCTGAGCTTCTCGAACTTCAAACGACGCCCAACCCATATCTCCCTGCACTGCTTCATTAGTAGCTTAACCATGTGCTCTTAAGGCCAATTGGCCTACAGTTCTCTAGTTCACTTCTCTGGTTCAATGGGGTCCTGAAATGAGGACGCTAGGCTGCTAATTTATTTCTCATAAAGATGTTCATCCTCTCTCTCTCGCTCCGCTAGAGGACAGGCTTCTCAAACTCTGTGGAACAAAAGCTGTTGGTGTTGTTCCTGTGGCCCATATCACGAGAGGGATTGGCCAGGAATCGAGAGCTTCGACGCGCTAATGCGCCCGCTTACCAAAATTCACGAAATTGTGAACTGCAAATGTATAACTGGATATGTAGACGTAATTCGCACCATTAGGCAGAGAAACAAAAGCGAAGAAAGGGGTTTGATTGATTGATTGATTTTGGTGTCTAAAGCGGCGGTGAAGCTACACCTGGACTATGAAGCACGCCATAGTGAATATGGCTGCAGATTAATTTTGACCTCAGAGTGATCTTTAACGTGTGCTGAAATTTTGACACACTGGCGTTTTCTTTTTTTTGCCTCCATCAGAATAGCAGCTACCGCAACTGGGATCAATCCTTCATACTTGGGCTTAGTGGAGGGGAAGAAAGAGACTCAAACATGGTGTAGTACAGGAGAAGTCACTCGAAGTAATTCGCATCACAAGACGAAGAAGCGAATGCGAAGAAAGATAAGCAAATACGATGTAGCAGTAAAGGAGTCTTTCGCCTTTATCAAAGGACATAAGCAGGCTTAAGATTAAGTGCCTCGAGGATTTTGTTTTTAGTTTCAATCATTCCTCCCGAATTTTAAAGGTACCAATCGTCTACATTCACACAATTAAAACTAATAATTGGCTTAGCTTTGCTAATTAGACATATTTGTGCAGATAAAAGTCGTTGGTGCATTTTTCGGTTGCACACTCAGAAATTTCCATTGTCTGCGCAGAGTGGAGGTGCAAAAAGGGTAAGGCGATGACTTGTACTTACCACTTATTATGTGGAAAGATATGCCAGAACATCCATGGGTAACGCAACTGACGCGCATTGATTAGCGTTGTCTGCGAGCAAGGTATGTACCTCTGGAAGCCGAGTTGAGCAGATTACATCGCGTTGGGCAATGGATGATCACTGCAGTCACGTTCTCCTTACCTGTGCACAACTAAGTGATTATAAGGTTGTCTAAGCTGTTCATTACTGAATGGGGTAGATTTTTGTCCCGTGTGAAAAAAGGAGCTACACTTTGAACTTCACCGTGCTTCTTCCCAAGCTTCCGCAGCCCAGTTTTTTTTGGTGGGCGCTTTCCTAAGCAGCATGTACAACGTTTTACCATGCACTTTTCACCCACATTATTACCTTTTTCCCCACAAACAACTTCGTTCTCCCCTCATGCTGCGTTTCAGCGAGTGGTTAAAAGCGCTCGCTGGAGCTACCTGCATTGCGCAGGTGATCTCCGTGGTTGAGTCGGCACGCCTGTGGCTCGTGAGGCGCGTTTTTGCGTGCAGAAAACGCCCTATGTGGTTCACGCTGATGCCCGTTTAGACGATTAGGCTCCGATAAACAGAAACGGTGCGCCAGCTGTGTATGCGCGCCATGTTTTTGTTTGCAGGAGCCGCTTCACACGGTTAACACTTCGATTTAACCGCGAATTTCAATGTTGCAAAATATCAATGTAAAGAAGTAAATTATAAGTTTTACTGACTTTGTTACATCAAAGTCCAACTGTACTGGTACACATACGTTGTGCACAATTGGTGCCGCAGAGGCCGCCCTGACGTTCCCAATTATTCCACAGTAAGCGGGAAACCACTGCAGCTCTATATGGTGGTGTGTATAAAGCATTTATGCACACCACCATATAGAGCTTGTAGATATAAAGCATTTACGTTGAATGCAAGCTGATCTTTCAGGTGAGATGCCAAACACTGAAAGACCGCCCAAGTGTCCGTGAACATCGCCCACTGGTGTGGTTGCTGTGTATTTGAATATAAAAGCAGCATGCAGTGCGGCCAGCTCAGTAGTCATGGGTGTTGTCTTATGGTTGAGCGTAGTGCTGAAAGTGGTACGGTCGTCCAGTCTTAGCTGGAGAAGCAGATTCAAATTAAGCGTGGCATATCTAAAAAATCCTGAAGAAACAGTGTTCAAATGAATGTGTAGGACTTAAAGTAACCCTTAAACTTGAGAGAAATGCAGTAGTGGATAATTTTCCTTACATCAAGGCAGGAGAAGACTATCAGTGCTTAAAGTGCTGCTTCATCTACGACTGTGGACGACTGTACTTGATGAAGGAATCCATACCCCTCCGACAGAGACCCATCGGTGCGCAAATTTGTGTAGGCACCATATTTCTTCGTGATCAGTTCTACCATGAAGTACTTCAGGGTAGGGGCAGGGTCTAGTCAAAACGTTTAGATGCGGGAACATCCACGGCGGGTGTAGAGGCAGAGATGGTGGCTGGTAGTGCAACGGTAGAAGGTCCCACACTTCAGTGGCTGAGCTGGGTGCTAGGGGATGGGCCACGCTGCCTAGCCAGAAAGTGCAGTTACACACGAAGTAGCTCCTGCGCCCCAAGCACGAGTAATGCCAGTTGGCATTCCACTAGTGTTCCCACAGTCTGGATTCCCACAGTCGCAGAGCTTAGCCCATGTGACATCACAGGTTCTGTTGCGGGAAATGAGCTGGTGGGTCGCATGACCATTCCAGTTTTTCCTAATTATGTAGCTTATTTGAGCGAAGTTTACGTTAAAAGTGGTGTCAGTATGATTCTAACGAGACAATCTTTTGAATGAACCAAACTTGTGTTTTCTCTTCATGGCTCCTTTAAGTATGGCAGACATGTGGCAACCATGTACAAAGGCCTGTCAAATATCACACCCAAGAACTTGTAATGCGAGGCGTACAGTATCACGTTGCCTGCAATGGTGGGCCCGTGGTTGGAAAGATCATGGCTGGTAAAAGTGATTGCACCGCATTTGCTTGCTGAAAGTTCTCTCTTGGGTGTCCAGGAACACCGTAACTGAATTCATTGCCCACTGAAACATCATGTGCAGTATGCGCCCACTTAGTCTAAAGCTCCATATGCAGGTATCGTCCGCATACAAGGAGATTTGTACAAACTGCGGTGAGCATTTATCCAGGCCACGATGTCCATGTTAAATTGCGCTGGGCTGAAGGTACCACCAATGGCACGAGTCCCATTTTCAAATGATACACCACCTCTTTTGTGGACGTGTGCAGTGGCCCATTAATGGTTGCACAGTTATGCACACATTCGTTTGGTGTCCAGTGCATGTAGTCTTTAAGGCGCTCCAAGTGACTTTGTGCAACATATCAAATGCAGCTTTAACATCCACAATGCTATGATCATGCTTTAAAATGCTTTGACTCACCTAAGGGCATTGACGCAGGGTCATGACATTGTCAAAGCTGCTCCTCCCCTTAAAACTTGTTTGCATTGCATGGATTTGGCTCAAATAAACACACTTTTCATTGTTTATCTGGTCGATAATGTATTTTACTTGTAAAGCCTGAAGGAAGAAAAAATACCACGCGATGTCTGCGGCAGCCGTGACAACTACAGCAGCAGCACAAAACGATGTGCACTCTTCTCGTGATGTGATTGGACGATATAGAAGATTTTAAATTTAGGTCACACATGCGCACTTGCGCTTGTGTCAAATTATTTCGCTTTTTGCAACCAGCATATCTGTCGGAATGCAATTTTTGTGGTTTAGTTTTTGGAGTTGTTCAAACCAATTTCGGTTCCAGTTCCGTTTCGACGTATTGCACATTAGCAAAAGGATCCTGGCGACACCTTAGAAATCGCCATGATCAGCTATTCCTATGTTGTTGGCTGCAGAATACACACCCAGAGTGGGCCCTCCACACTTTAATCTGCACAACTGACATCACAATGTTTACGAATCACTTCAGTGTTCCTTTAAATAAAGGTAGGCACTTGTGATGGACACATATTTCTGTTTACCCAGTCCTAATTTAGGCAAAGTAATACCACTTTCTCCATGAACTTGCGAACACAGATTAATGAAGTAATCGGGTGAGCCAACATCCAAGCAAGTTTCTTGCCCGATTTCAGTGCAGGTGCTGCAAGACCCAATTTCTACAAGTGTCCAGACTGCTTGGGACAATTGAAAACACCAGGATGCCTGTCCTATCTTTGCACCATGGTGACGGGCACCATCTTTAAGTGACGGGTCACAGAGAAATAAACAATGTTCCGACACAGAGTCCTTTTGTTATCTCCATAGCGCTAGTGCATTGAAGAGAGCAATAGACTTAAGAGGATGTCATCATGTCGGCGAGGTCCAAAGGCATCATTTCAGGTTCCATATTCTGGTACGAGGCTTTTGGGGGCCGTATAGAAACAGGATTAATGCCAATCCTCTGAAGCCACTTTTTCGAAGTGTCACTGAAAATGCTGCGGCGCACATTTATGGGCTCAGGGTGTGTGTATAACAACAGCACCCTTCGTGCTAGTCTTTCTGCAACGTGTTGCACAAGCTTCCCATCCTCACAGTCACCCATAGAGTGCATCTTTTGAAGCCATAGAACTTTGGTGTAGGAGCTTGCGGGTGCTTCATCCCACTTATATTGCCCTCACCGATGTCATGGGCCACTCAGACTTCTCAATGGTGACAGCACGAGCTTCCCAATGAATGCAGCTTACCATGCACTTCCAATGACTGCCACAAAGACAGTCGAGCTGAATTAATGTCACAACGAGTTGAAAATGAATGAATGAATGAATGAATGAATAAAATGAAAAAAAAAAAAACACCATCTTCCCGTGGGGAACCCCGATGAGGATGCGAAGCATCATGGGGCTTCCGTGTGGTTCCATTGTGTTGCCGTTATGTTGAGTGATGTGGTGTTTAGTAGTGCCAGAGGGAATTCCGCGTCCGGGTCCACACCGGTGGCAAAGGCACGCAAGTACTGTTGTGCTACGGTGAGTTGGCGGTGGTTCTTGAGGCGCTGAAACTCGTCCATGTTCTTGTCGATGTTGTCGTCTCTGAGGTAGAATTGGTAGTCTCCGTCAGCGTTGGTGAGGTAAAGGTTGTTGACGTTGGTGCACTGGCTGAGAGCATTGTACACGCCCTCCTCTTCGCAGCTTTCTTCTTCTTCAGCGGTTCCCCTACGGGAAGATGACGACGGTGGTTGAACGCGAAGCTATCTCGTAATGGATTCTTTGGTTGGCCAATCCCTAGGGGCATCCTGCCACAATCAACATCAGGGGCACTGCGGATGGGGCACGGACGCGGGACATCCCCCCGAGCAAGAGATGCTTCGCATCTAAAACATGTGCTGCTGTTTACATTGTGAGGTTTTTGTGGTAATGAACTTTCTTGGCACAAACTTGGGCACCGCAGTAAACAAGCGCAAAAGCACAAATGTCGATGCAGCTGACAACAAAGTGACATACACGGTCCAGCAGTGGTGAATAGGTAGAACACCTCGGGGTAGGGTCTGCATTGCATATTTTGAAATGCAGTCCTTTCCAAAAACATCCATTCAGACTAAGAGCATTGTTGATCAACCTATAACAGCCTAGGTAAGTGATAAATAAGTTACATAACCCTTTATCACAGCGTGATGGCCAAATGTATAAACGGGGTGCTTATTTTAAAGGGGCCATGCAGACAAAATACAAGTGTTTTATTCAAAAGATTTCGTGTTTTATAGTGCCCCAAGCACTTGTCTGGCAGCAAACAATGCCGTATTCACAGAGAAATTAATAAATTTAGGTTAAAATTTTGATTCTCCCGCCAAGTCGCGTTTTCACGGTGTCTGCCATGAAGTCATAGGTGTGCATATTCAAACGAACTTCCACTGCGTCATTCGGCTCTGCCGCATTGCTTGCCGTCAGTCTTCCCAGATGAAGCATCTTGAAGCATTTTTTGCAGGTGTTCTCCAGACTCGCTGAACAAGAGTATGTTGTTGGCAAGCCCATTCCAGACCCGCTGTGAACAATTTTAGTGAAATGGTAACCCTGTCTTACTTCCTTTCTAATCAGGAATTAGCTTTATTGTGGAGGATCATCCTGCATTTACATCTCTTATGTCATCCATGAGTCTTATGAAAGTCTTTATTCTGTTTTTTTTTTTCATGCTTCCAGTACTTCCACAATGTCTCCTTAGTATATAAATGCCTCGCAAGGGGGTTTATTACACTGCGCACATGGTTCTAAGATACGAGTTCACTAAATATTCCCTGGGACCCCAGTGTTGAACACCAGTTTTGCGGAATGGCGCCAGGCTAGTCTGGAAACGGAGTGTTGTGTCCTGCAGCGGTTGCCTGACCCCATTGAGGGCCCAGTGGTCCATACTAGGTGCAACATAGTTGACCTTGCTCCTTCTGTTCCAATGAACCCCCCACTTGCTCTGGACCAACCTCCTAAGCACCTAAAGCGGCATCAGATGAAGGGGAGGGCAGGGTGAAGCTTCCCCGAAATTGCACTACTGAACCCTATAGCGCGTGCATTGCCCATTTGCATGCTCCACGAAACCCTCCCCCTCCACCCCCAAGCAGTCGCACATCCTCAAATTTGGATCCAGAGTGAAAACTCGGACGCCAAGGTGCTGGCATATAGGTGTCATGAAGACATCCTATGTGGCAGCTGCTAATGTTTCCTACAAGTGTAATGGAAGCTGCCTTCCTTTGCTTGCCCAACTTAAGACCTGGCATTGTATGTGCGTGCAGGGGTGAGACAGCCCAAAGAGATTTGGGAGCAGTTTTCGGAGCAGCAAAATTTCGATTTTGGAGCAGAAGCTTGATTTGGAGCAGGTAGGGACATTTAATACATCGTCTTGTGAGCTTAAAAAATCACAATTTCAGCAATTTGAAGGGTCAAGTACACATTCCAATCAGTTTTGAATACACGTACACTGAAACAGCCTTACGCGAAGGAATTTTTAAAGAGTATCACAAAGTTCTAACTGCACTACCTTTTTCCTAACTGTTGAGATTGTGTTGTGGCTGTACGCAACACTAACAACAAAATTGCCGTTAACATTATCAAATTTAAGGGCTCTGCAATTGTGGCGTGTTTTTTTACCGTTTCAATGCTAAAAATTATTATTTTTGTAATCCCAAGCTGCGTTGTACGAACGAGTGTAGTCACGGCAACAGTTGAGCAACTTCGAGCTAACGGTCGCATGCCTATATCCGTTGCAGTCCGTGGGGCGCACGTCCACCCGGTGATCATTTCAGTAGCGTTACTGTTTAGCCACCTAGTTTTGGGCATTAAATTTCACTTCGCATACATCAAGTGTTATTAGTCGCGTGCTATGGCAACCATGCAGTCCTGCAGCTATTGGGCGCTGCCTGGACAGGTCGCGGCGCCGCAGCGCCGTCCGCAACTTTCGTGCCGACCGTTCCCTCCCGGTCCGAGGCTCGCGATCGCGCTTCGAAGCATAGCAACACCTCAGCATTTTTTTATAACACCACAACGAGCCAAAAAGTTAATTCCCGAACCCGATTATAGACGCACGCACCGCGTTTCGCACTCAAGGACAAACCACGCCGAGGTTGTAGGCCCCACATTTCAAAACTTTTTTTACGAGCCGCGCAACTTCTCGTAATCTCGCACCAATCTCAAACCATATCCCCGCGTTAACGTCACTGTTCAGAGCCACAATTGATAGAATGAATAGACTGGAACCCAGCTGATAGCGTAAAATAAACCAGGGGAAATATCGGCGATGCGCAGTGAGCGCGTGAACTAGGCAGTAGCAGGCAGATCAGGCGGCGGCCATGTCAGCCACAGCGATGCCTAATCGGGAAGGCCGTTTCAGCGAACCCGGACAGAAAGCCAATCGTGTTTTAGAAGCTATCGTTTGCTTCATTTCTTCAGTCTTTCTATTTTTGCCATTTCTGTGTTTGCAATTGACCGCCAATAAAAGCAGTCACTGGGATGCGGGAGGCTTTCGTCCCCACCGGAACTGACATGAGCATCAAAATCCGCGCCTTTCAGGCTCTTTTGGAGCAGTTTGGCGCAATTTTCGCAATTTTCATGCTTTTGGAGCAGCTTGGCGCAGGAAAATGGAATTGTATCAAAAAGGCGCAATATGCGCAGCTGTCTCACCCCTGTGCGTGGCATTGTTGCACAATCTCAAGGACCGTGGTCGAGGCTTCTGTTGACTTTCACTGTGTTCCATTCCGGAAAGTCAGTTTATAGGACTTTTTTTGCCCCGAGGACATATTCGAAAAGCACACATCAAGCAAGAAAAGCACTATTAAGTGCACTGGGCTCGACAGGATGGTGCAAATACTGGGCCTATTCGATTTTCCACTTCTGGCTGCCCGCGGGTAGCCCCGGGCAACCAGAGGCGAGAGCCAGTTATTTGTTTTTCTCGGGCAGGTCAATACATCACTTCCGGAGGCGCCAGATTGTCCTCAATTTCCTCTGGTCAAGCAATCTCTGGCTACCCACGGGCTGCCAGAACCACCAGGACATTTGTGGTTTGGTGGCGAGCTGGCTCCAGTCTGGAAGCTAGCAGATGACAAAAGGAGATTGACTCATTCCTTGCGCCCAGTTTCGGCATAACACTGGAGAGATGTTTGGTTCTTCTGGGTTTTAAAGTTGCTTTAATTGATACGAAACTTCCTTGCAAGCGCAATATTTCACTTTATTAGAATGCCGTCCTTTCATATAGCACGTTTTCATTGCAACACGCAGCCTTCTTTCTTTTTTCATGCGGAAAGTTTGGTAAAAGACGACAGCTTACCACTTCAGCTGAAGACATTTTCGATCGAGTTTGCGATAAACATGGCAAGTATTTTTATCTCGTAGACAAGAGCAGCATTTTGAAGTTAGATGGAAACATGCATGTTTTTGTTAGTCAAGGTGAGTGTTTTTTGCACGAACATAGGCTGTACTTCCATGAAGATTTTGAATGTATGTTTTTTGTTACTGCGCCCGCAAACGGTGTCGGCTGCTCCTCAAAAAACGGCGTCAGAAAGTGCATCATAAGGGCTTTAAATTTGGTTTTGAGGCATACATTTTCTTTTCAATTGACGCGTATAATTACCCAGGGATGTTTCAGAAGATTCAGACACTTTGTTTAAAAAGATTCAAACAAAGCGGAACACGTGGGATGTTTAAAAAACAAAACAATGAAGCCTTCTGAAGGACCGTGATGATTTCACCAGTCGAAAAGAAATGGATGTCCACTGATGGCAAAGGGCTGCCGAAATGAGTCCGTGTCAGTGCGTCATGCTCGCGTTCAGCTTTGGGAAGGGGCCAGTCCGTATCGAGCGCGCCGACGAAACATAAATGACAAAAACAGCGATACAACATTTTGCCAAGTAGACTGTAACAGACGACAGCAAAAAAGGTTGCTGCCTTCAGTGGCCGTTGCGGCTGGCCTGCTCTTAGATTTTTCGGTGTACACCGAGGCGTTTCAGCTCGTAATCATGACGCAACTTCCTGCCCGAGAGCAAGCGTGTGGCAGCCCGCTAGCTGCCAGAACGTCTGTAAATTGAGCAGGCCCATAGCCCAACCAATTATTCCACCTGCACATTAGTTCTGTGCAAGGGAGCTCTTTAATCCACCACCTTCATATCCTATCTTCAGCTACTGTGGCAAGTCAGGCAACCAGCCTGACTCATTTTGCTAGCTCATCCAAGATTCCTCTCGTCAAATGCAGGTGCTTTCTGAAAGAAACTGAAAGGGGTTAGCAGCGCAAGGGCTTTAACCTGGTTATAGAAACACCCCCTGGAAGAAACTCGCAACAGCGCCAGAGGGTGAGAAACAAAGTATTGTTACCTTGCGCACACTGCAGTTTTTCAGCGTTCTGCGACCTCATTACTGCTATACTATATGGGCAGAGGCTATGTATAGGTAGATAGTAGAGAAACACCTGTGTAGCTTGCTAAGAAAAGCACCCCTCCACAAATTTATGTGGCCAACTAGCAGACCTTTCACTCTTCATGAATGAAAAAACTCGTGGCCCCTTTCGAAATAACCATTTAAGCTTTATTTAAAACAGTACAAAAAAGTCAATCTGCAGATCACAAACTTCCTTTTTTTTTTCAACAGTAAAAAAATGCCGCCACTAGGCTTTCACAAGGTTGTGCAACATTCACGATGTAACAACACCAAAATGACTCACGCACGATAAATGTGATGAATGTAAACGTATATGTATGGACATCAGCTTTGGTCCCTTTGACTTAGCAGTCGCACATGAAATAACAGTAATAATAATAACTATACAGAATAGTGATCGGTCTGGGACAAGGATGAAGCTAAAAGAGACGGGTGTGTGTGAACAAGGAAAGGCAAGCTTGAGGCAGTGTTTAATGCAATCAACAAAACAAAGCAAACAAACAAACAAACAAAACCACACACACAACACACACTGAACACTCCTGGTGGTTGAGCTGCGGGTCTCCGTGCCTCCTGGCCTGCAGGGGCATTCGGGGCAGAGACTAGACTGGGGTGGTGAGACCAGGGTTCCCTGCAAGTACAGCGTGTAGGGGGGGCCATGAGACGCAACACCAGGTGTGGGCCAGCTACACAGGAGCGAAGTGCTGGGCACATGACACACAGTGGGGAGGCCACTCTACCGGGTACCTGATCGGCAGGCACAGGATTACGGGCCCACGCCGCAACCGGTCGCACACTACTGCCTCACACAACGGGCCGAGTGTGCCACACAGTGCTGGGCGTCATCCCCTCATGCTTTCTCTCGTGCACACAGAACTTTGCCCCCTGCCAGCCTCTTCGCAACACAGGCACTGCACTGCGATGGACACTTGTCCTACAGAGATGCAGAGGGTGCTTCTGATCACCTCGGCCATTGCTGTGCAGCAATGGCCGATTGGCTACAATGCCGCAGACTTCTGAAGTGCGTCATCCAGTCCAGCTCGGAAACCGAAACTGAACTAAATGCGCGTGCACGCACGCACACACTCAATCTCACAGGGGCCCCCCAGTGACAGGGGACGAGGTTTGCCCCCTTCTGTGCAACAGCAATTCGTCAGTTCGGACAGAGCTCCCTTAGAGTTTTTTGCCACCCCACATGCAAGCGCGTGCGAGTTTGGCCAGCAGACTGAAGTACTAATGCTCGCTCTTGAATAGACCGCAGGGCAAGCACGGCCGCAGAGTTTCAAAGGGCCTGCCCCAACGCACACAGGGGCAGAGCACACATGCTACTGCGCCAAACGACAGCCTCTGCTACTACAGCCATCAAAGGGGAACGGGGAAGTGCCACAGTGACCAGGGTGTCTGGACAAATTCCACACCCTTTGAACTTGTCAAGTTTACGCAGAGCGGTAGCGCACACACCTACAGATCACACTGGCAGTCAATCGTTGCACAATATTTGCCCAATGAAAGTGCATCTGCATCTGCATACTGCATCACTTAGATCTATACTGCACAAAGAACCGCACCTCGTCCTCAATTCACTAAGCGCCAAGGAACGTGCAAGCCTATGGGAGGGAGCAGAGCTGTTGAGAGAGCTCTACTCGTGTACAAACTCGATGCTTACACAACAGGAAGAACACGAGTATTCCCAAGACAGCCTCGTGTAGGCACGCTTTTCAAGTATTGGTGCAAGCTAACGTTTTGACTTGGTGCAGACCTGCACTTCACACGACAAGTGGCAGACCCCTCTTCAGACTAAGCTATTCGTGCGTCCTTAATAATAGCTAGTAGTGAACAATGAAGTATGTTCACCAGACCGCATTTCGTGAAGCAATTTTTTCCCCTTTAACGGCACCTTAACGAGCTACTGAGGGGGGAGGGGGAAGCAAGTAAGCATGTGCGCTTGCTGAATGTTACTAACGCGAGCGAAGTACTCTTGGAATTAGTTGCTCGGACGCTGTTCACCTCAGAATTTTGTGTGCACAACTTGCCGTACCATCCGCATGACCAGTGCACAATGATGCAGCACAGAGATTGGGGGCAATCAAATTCATGCAACTGCAGTAGTTTTTTTTTCCCCGTTTGGGCCCTTGTGCTCATTCCCGTTTCATGTGGAATGGCGAGAGAGACAGCGACTGAAGGTTTGAAATGTACCGTTGTGTGCAAAACACGACAATGGTGCTGCATCTGTATGGCCGTTTTGGCTCAAGTCTCGGTTGCATCACCTCAACACATTTCCGTCGACGCTCTCACACAGGATCGCTCGTACCACTCACACGTGCCCCATTGTTACTTTCAACTATGCAGCAATCAGAACACAACTGCAGCTGCTAATGTGACTATCAGAATGTGCAACACGTGCCCGCACCAGCCCAGGAGCAAAGAGCACCTGCCGATGGCCGAGACAATCCTGTGGGTCTTCTCAATTAGCAGTTCCAAAATTGCCCCGGAATCCCCGAAAAGCAAGCCAGAATCTGTTTCTCAGATCTATTCTTATGGCGTGGGAAATTTTTGGACCATCAGAGGCGAGTCCAAAACTGCACATTAAGAGCCCCACTGTTCGGGTCCACATCCCGGAACGCACCGCCACCTCTCCTTTTTGGCTCTATGCAGGCGACCGTACAGAGACTGACAGATGGGTGTTCTTTGGCACGAGCACTCTAATGCTGACGCATTAAAAGCTCGCACAATGCCCAAGTGGCAGCACACCCCAAAAGGTGGACTGTCGATATGTGCAGCCACGCAGGCCTCAGAAGGCACCAAAGGCAAAAGGTTGTTACACAGCAGCGTACCTGGGCCGCTGAGCTCCCTGAGCCCGTCCTCAAGGTGGCCCAGCGCCTCCGCTTCCTGCTCCGGGATCCGCCGACGTGCCAGCCTGCAGCAGTGGTGGCCCTACCTGCAGGAACATTGCCAGTTCAAACTGCGGGCCACACACACGGGGGCGCTACTCGCGGGAGGCTACGGGCGGCTTTACGGGCAACGGAGGACACCAAGAACAGGTCAAGCCCTTTTCAAGTTGAATCATCACCACCATCAGCGGCCTCTTTGTGCCCTCTGCAGGGCAAAGGCCTCTCCTGCACTGCCCAAACCAGTGGTCACCCCCAAATTTTCTCATATCTGCCCTCCACTAAGGCAATGGCTACTTCCCCGAGTCCTGTATCTCAGTAGCCACTCCGTCACCCTGGCCATCCACAGGCTTCCAAGTCATCGTGTGACATGTCCAGCCCAAGCCCACTTCTTTATCTCAATTTGAACTATGGCATCTTTTGCCCTGTGAACCAGAAAGGAGTCTCACACACATCAAATCAAAAGGCAAAGTGCTGAAAGGCCATCCTCAAGCAAGGACTATGACACCGGCGTCTTTTAAAAACTATTACTTTGAGAGCAGTTTCTTCTAATTGGGATTTCAAGCATTCTTTATTCTTCACTGAAAGGAGAGCACAGCAACCACAGGACAGATGTTGTCCCCACTTGTTTTATTTCAATCCTTGAAATGCTCTGCTACAAGTGGTATTCTCAGATTTTCACCTTACGACCACGTTAGTGTATTTCGAATGATATTTATGCGTGTCAGTTGTTTCCTAATAGGAGCAGGTAAAAATGTTCTCTAAAAAAATAGGCATAAAAATATGGTAAGCTTGCTGTACACTTTTGACTATACCTAAAAGGTATTCAGAACTGTCTACTATGTTTCAATATCTTGATAGGCTTTCCACTAGCAGGCAACATGTGCACCTTTGCAAGAAAGAAAATACTGAGACATCACCACGAAATTTTAAATTCCACCATTTGTAGTTCCTTCCAATGCGCCTCCCGAATTTCATTACCCCCACCTGGAAGCAAAGAAGTCACTCTGATTCCTCCCTCTCCCCTTAAAAGATGAGTAGCGCTGCATAAATTAATGTTCTCTTGTTCATGTTAAGAAAAATGCACTTACTCTTTGCCCCCAAATTTTTTATGCCCCCCCCCCCCCCCCACCCTGTTTAAAAAGAGATAATAGTCAAAACCCGATATAACGAAACCTGATCTTACGAAATCCCCAATGTAACGAACAAATTCATATTCTCCCACAAGTGCCTAATGGCTCATTCCTTTTATGACCTTGATTAGAATAGATTCACTGCCACTCCCAATTTAACGAAGTATTTTGAGGAACAGATACATTTTAAAAAGGACCAATTTCGAAAGTGTTTTTCGAGATAACTGAGCAGTTTCGTGGCCACAGACCACGGCGTCCTGGCCAGCACGCCTTCCACAATCTTTATTTTACTTTTTATTTAGACAATAATGCAGGCCAGGATTAGGCCCAAGCAGGAGTGGGAAAGTGATTACATAATATATCAGCCAAAAGTAATTATACAATCTTTACGAAACATCAACAAAAATGACAGACAGAATATTACTACACATGAAAAAGCTGCTCAATTGATGCATGCAGATTCGGTGAAGTAAAGACAGTGGCAGGGAGATTGTTCCATTCAGATATTGTTTGCGGGAAAAATGAATATTTATAGGCGTTTGTGCGGGCGAACATGGGGGTAAATTTAAAAGGGTGGTATTGTCGCGTAGGCTGGGAGGAAAGAGGGACAAGGTATAATGATGGGTCAAGGCACAGTTTGCGGTTCCAAACATCGGCGAGAAATTTTAGTCGACTGCTTCTTCTCCAAGATTGCAGCGTAGGAATTTTGTTGTTCTGGATGAGTGTGGTAGGTGAACCATGTCTTTGATAGCGGTTATAGATGAAGCAAACACCTCGCTTTTGAATTTGCTCGAGTTTGCCAATATCTTTTTGTGTGCGGATCCCAGACCACTGAAGCGTACTCAAGGCGCGATCGAATTAAGGCGTTGTAAGCCAACAATTTGATGTTGGGTAAAGAGTGTTTAAGTCTATGTTTTATGAGTCCCAGTTTCCTTCTAGCCGAAGCGCAAATATCAACATGAGTCTACCAGGAGAGGTTGCCAGTAATTGTCACACCGAGGTACTTAAAGCTACTTGTTAGCTAACAGGGGCGTTGTTCATTGTGTACTGGTATTTCAAGAGGATTTTTTTTGTTAGTTATACGTATGAACACTGTTTTATCGGGGTTAAGTGTCATGCTCCATAATTTGCACCATGTGAGCACGCCATCTAGACTTTCATTTAGAGAAACTTGATCGTTAACGTTTTTAATACTTTTGAAGTCATCTGTAGCAGTCATTTGAAGGCTGCTCAGTCATCTGCAAATAGGTGGATATTAACATCCTGGTTTATACAAGTTGTAATATCGTTTATATAAATCGAGAACAGTAGCGGCCCAAGTACGCTTCCTTGGGGAACTCCGGAAATAACGGGGAGGGTATCAGAGTGAAAATCATTTAGGTCAACAAATTGTTCACGCAGTTCAAGGTACGATATAGTCCATTTAACAAGCGTGCAAGGAAAACCGAGTTTGTTTAGTTTAAATATCAGTCCAGAGTGAGAGATTTAGTCAAAAGCTTTGCTAAATCCAGGAAAATTACGTCAATTTGGCCTGATGCATCTATGATAGAAGAAAAGGAATAGGTACATAGTGGAAATTAGTTGAGTGGTGCAAAACAAACCCTTGCGGAGGCCATGCTAGCTGGGGGAGAGAATGTTGTACCTAGGAAATCAACTGTGATTACGTGTTCCATGAGCTTACAAGAAGAGCTTACCATAGATATAGGCCGGTAATTTGGCAGCAATGTGTTATCCCCTTTTTTAAACACCGGTACAACACGAGCGATGTGCCAGTCTGAAGTGACAATGCCAGTTGAACAAGACAAACGAAAGATAACAACCAGAAAGCGAGCTAATGATTCAGCGTAGCGGCGCAGAAAGGTATTAGGAATGTTATCCGGCCCGCACGAGCATTTTGAATCTAAGTTTAGATTCAAAAGGATGCCAAGGAAAGGATGCCATCATCCACGCCACTTCGTCTGGAATAAATAACATCAAGACCACTATGCACAAGAAGTTGGAGGAAGCCCCGTTAACGTGGTTCAAGGATATGAGAGCCAAGAATGTTCCACTCAACAGAAAAGTGGTACAACAAAAAGCGTTGCGTTCCACGTGTCTGCTTGGGTGCGAGAACTTCAGGGCAAGCCCCGGCTGGCTTATTTTCTTAAGTGCATTGCTAAATTATCGGCAAGCGAGCACCGCAGCCACTGCAATTACAATGTCGTGGTAGCACTGGGATGCGCCTCCCTTTAGACATCGAATTTATGGAATGAACTGCTTGTAAATTGACAATCCCGATTTTACGAAGTTCTCGATGTAACGAAATAATTCCCGGTTTCCAAAGACTTTGTTAGATTCGGTTTTAACTACCTGAAAACAAAAAGGCCTGACTTATCTACAAATAAAGTTTTAGGTCGTGCTTTAACCTGATGCTGCCCAGCTTATTCCTTACTACGCTGGGTAATTTTTCTCTAAAACAGGCGAGCATGACGAGAGGAAATGTCAACATCTCAAAGGCTGCTGCTAAGCAGCCAGGGTCAGGCATGTCTACAAGAGGACGAACAGTCTCACTTACGGTCCAGTACTGGCTCGCCGGGTCGAACGCCTGCAGGACACGCTGCACCTCGACTCTCAGCAGGCTGTCCGTGTTGTTGAAGAGATTCAGGATGTCTATCACACTGCAACAACCAAAACAAAACCCACGCTAAACCTGTGCCATCTAACAAAATGCAAGATTTTTATCAAGGAATATAACACGGAACTACTGTCACTGGTTTGAAGAGTTTCTAATGCAAAAGCATTAAATGGCCCATTGTGTGAAAAAGCCAGTGTCCAGAGCCGGCACCTGGAACAGAAGAATGGCTCCCTGAGATAGCTTGCAATGACATCACCACAGCCGCAGTGTTGGTGCACTTGGCGTGTGATGGAAGGCTGTGAACTCATCTGAAGCTGTTCAGTTTTTTGTATTTCGTTAGGGTGAGGAAACAGAGCGGTGCACCAGGTATACCAGTGGTGCCACCATGTGCAAGCCATGTATATCGCGCAAGTTTCTCAACAGAATAAAACGCAAGTTAAGGACCTCACCGCTAAGCAACGCAGAGCCACAAAGTGGTCAGTTACAGTTGCGGCTGCAAGTGCAGTGTTCGGCAGCATATCAAACACACACCTCACTGACTTGGAGGCTCAGTGGCGCACAGCCACAATTACTCTCAGCACAAAACTGGAAGGAGCATACAGAAGTGTTCAATGGGACATTAATGCTTTCACATTCACAACTCATGCAAAGTGCCTAGATGTCCTCGGCTTTTTCCTTTCTTCCTTGGAGAAAAGCCTCAAGCTGTACTTAGCTTTCTTTTCACCCACCATTAACCTTTTAAATGCCGCACTATGACTCAAAAAAAAAAAAACAAGTGATGGAGCCACCTGTATCATATTGCCGCGAACCACGTATGGGTTTGTTTATTTATTGTTTGTTTTTACTGCCCGGCCACGCCCAGCTCTTATCTGTGTCCCAAGCGAAGCGCGTCTCATTCTTTATTTTTTATGCTGCAAGGGCTATCTCATTCAGATAAGCAGACTGTTTCATCTTAACGTCACTAGCCCAGAATAATCTTCTCTGATCTACAATGTTCTGGATGTAAATCGACGGCTCCAGATGAGAAACACTCGCGTCGAAAGATAAAAGCCTGCAGAGCAGACGTCGCAGCATTCCTTTCGATGATCCTCGCCTGCACAAGTCAATTTGTTGACCGCTGCTTCGCCGCATCTTTATTCTTTTGAGTTGTTAGGGGAGCACAAGTTCGCTCCAATAAACTTGTTTTCCTTGAAGACAACTGCGTCGTCTTTGGCCAGGTGACATCTGGTATAGGTGCTGGGTAAATGCACCCTACGCCCTCGTCAAGCCGACAAGAAAGTCCCACTCGTGCCAGCCGCCGACAGCAAGGTCTTCAGCTGGAGTTTGGGTTCCTTCCCGATAAAGTGAAGAAAGAAGACGTCGTGACCACCACCATGATCAACGCAGGCACCATGACCAGCACTACCCTCGTTCTTCAACAGCCCCGGGAACCACCATCGTTCCGCAGATGCCCCAGGAGAAGACCCTATCTTTAACAGGTGGGAGGACGAAGAAACTTTCCGCCATGTCTTCTTCTACTTAGACGATACGGCCCGAACGTGGTTGGAAAACCATGAAAGCTCCCTAACCGACTGGACACTCTTTAAGAGGGAGTTCCTCAAAACATTCGCCACCGTTGTGCGGAAAGAATGAGCCGCACTTTTGTTGGACATGATAGCCATATGCAGACATGATAGCCTTAAAAACATGATTAATGACAGTTTTTAGAACGCTTTACGGATGCAAGTTCACATACAACTCTAAGAGAGTCCGTGTACACGATGGATTTTAAGATTTTGGACTATGTGATTTAATACCATTAAAATACCGTATGCTTCTGCTGTGAATATACTGCTACAAAGGTTCACTGTTTTACTGACATGAAGGTTTGGCCCATGCGCAGCACAAGCCACAGCAGTTGCAGTCTTGGACGTGTCACTGTAAAACTCTGCACAACGATACTTATCCTGCACAAACAAGAAATGCTGCAGAATCGCAATTCTTGGTGACCTGTTCTTGTTAAATTGCATAAAAGACAGGTCACATGACACAGGGCGGAGATGCCATGGTGGAGTGGAATTATTGATGGGTGTCTTGTGGATGCCTGAAAACGGGACTGCTAGCTCAGAAGCTTCTTCTCGCACTCTTAGAGGAAATGGCATGGAGATTGATGGACGATTTAAAAAGAGTTGCTGTGAGGATGCATCATTAATGGTCGGAGAAAAAGGATGATTTGTCATAGACATGATTTTTGAGACATATAAAACGTCCATATACACCCTCTGGTTATCTAGGGACCATTTATTGCATTCTACATACAGACTTTGGAGAGGGCTAGTGTGAAAAGCGCCACATGCAAAGCGTAGCCCTAAATGCTGCACACCCATATACGACACTGCCGTAGTCCAAGCGAGACCCCACTAGGGCGCTATAAACATGCAGAAGGAGTTGCTTATCTGCGCCATACGACTGGTGGGAGAGAACTTTAAGAATATTCATAGTTTTTAAGTATTTTTGTTTAAGATGTTTCAAGTGTCGAACAAATGTTAGTTTGTTATTTAATATTACGCCTAAAACTTGTGCTCCTTTTTAACAGGAATTGAAACGCCATTAAGAGTAATATCTGGGTCCGGATGGATCCCACGTTTCCTGGAGAACACAACGCAAAAACTTTTTTCTGGACCGAGTTTAAAACCATTCTTGTCTGCCCAGCTGGCAAGTTTTTTAATACCAAGCTGGACCTGACGTTCACAGATTGACATATTACAAGATTTAAAAGATACATGCACATCGTCTACATACACAGAGTAAGAAATGGTAGGTGGCAATGCCTTACCGAGAGAGTTCGTTTTAATTATAAACAGAGTACACCTTAGAACTTCACCTTGCGGCACGCCGTTTTCTTGCACATGAATCCTTGACAGTGCATTACCAACTCTTACACGAAATGTTCTTTCAGACATGTAACTAGCAAGGGTGTTGAGCATATGGCCCGAAACACCAAAAGACGTCAGGTCACTGAGGATCCCGTAACGCCGAGCGGTGTCATAGGCCTTCTCAAGGTCAAAAAACACTATTGCGCAAAACTGTTTGTGAATGAAAGCGTCCTTGACGTATGATTCAAGGGTGACAAGTTGGTCATTCGTGGATCGCCCCGCCCTGAAGCCTGCCTGGCAGCCCTCGAGAAGACCGTTGTACTCAAGAAAGTACACAAGTCTCCTGTTTATCATCTTCTCGAGGAGCCTGCACAGGCAGCTTGTAAGGGCGATGGGCCGATAGCTAGCGGGAGAGGAAGGGTCCTTCACCTCCTTCAGAAAGGCCACTACTATGGCCTCCCACCAGGAGCGTGGAATGTGCCCCGAAAGCCCTATTTTATTGTATAGATGTAGAAGCATTTCAAGGGTGTCTGAGTGTAGGTGTTGTATCATGGTGTATGTAATTTTGTCTGCACCTAGAGCTGAAGGCTTACATGTGGTCAGATCGGCCTTCAGCTCATGAATTGAAAAAGGAGAATTGTAGGAAGTGTGCGACTTGTTGCTATCACGTAGGGACTTCTTTTCTGCAGATGTTTTGTGCTGCATGAAAGTGCTTCTGTAGTGTGCTGAACCGGACACGAGTTCGAGGTGTTGTGCAAGTGTGGTAGCCTGGTCTTCGAGTGTGTCCCCTGTTGTGCTAACCAGGGGCAGGCTGTGTGTCTGTTGTCCTTTGAGCTTACGTATATGTGTCCAGACTGTGTGTGTCCGGTGTATGAATTAATGGGTGTCAAGAAGGTGTGCCAACTCTCGTTTTGCCTCACTGCGCACACGTTTTCCAAATACCTTAGCCCGTTTGAACAACAGGAGGTTACCCAGCGTGGGGTACCGACGAAGGATACCCCACGCCTTGTTCTGGGCCTCTCGCGCCCGCCTACAGTCCTCTTTTTACCACGGCCTCCTCTGGTTGCGCGGGGAACCAGAGGCGTGGGGAATGGACTTTTTGGCGCCGGCAAGGATGTGCGCCGTGAGTAGTTGGGAAGCTTCTTCAATGTGTAGGTGTCTTATGGTTGTGTAGTGTAGTTTGGATGTCTCTATTCCAGTTAGCTCTTGCTTTTTTTAACCTGTTCTGGAAAGATGGACTGCGTGCACCGTTACCTATATATGTTAGTGAGGTAAGGAAGTGGTCACTGCCATATGGGTCAGTGCCCACACCCAGTGGTTCCACTGATGAACGGTCATTTGGAGCAATTTTTTGTATCAGTAAATTATTAATTTTGGAGCAATTTGGAGCACCTAAATGCCAGTTTTGGAGCACCTTGGAGCAACTAAACATCAACTGCTAGATGTGTCCAAAGCATCTCTCAACACTAAAAATTGACCAGTATCGTCCAGTAATTGATGTGGAGGTCGCCATTGAATAGGCTTCAAGGTGATTTTCACACATGCGATCACAAATGAACGACACAGCTGAAGAATAATGGTCTCCTTGTCCCTACCAGGGAAAGACTTTTTCAAAAAGTCACTGAAAACGCTTCATAGTTGGCAGGCTCGAACATGCATTAAAAATAGCTTTCACAGTCAGCTCTCCCAATAGCCAATAAAGAAAATTTCTACAACAAAAAAAAGAGTAGCCAAATTAGGCTCTTTATAGGCTCCGTGCGCTGGTATGGTGGCGACACAAGCGCCTGAACAACTAGCGCCATCTACGGCCACTGGAGGCATTTATCGGATGTTGTGGTCGTCGCTTGCGCCCTTCCCCGCACGCCCGTGCTACGCTCCGATGACTGATTGCTCAAACCAGCGCGTTCGTTTTAACGTTTTTGAGAGGGGGGAGATATTGGCTAGTTTTCTTTTTTGTCTAAGCAAACCTCAAAACGCGGTCGCCAGCTACACGCCGCAAACGATGTATTACTACGTCCTTGAGGAGCAAGCGAACGCAATACCCGTCTGATGTTTCCAGCAATGGCGGTGGTCACATAACAGGCGTGACCCTGGGCTGCGACTTTTACTTAAAGGCGGGTACAGTGAATGGTTATGAGTTCTGTTGTAAACACGCGGCTCACGCATCTCTGCACTTTATTATGAGTTCAGTGAGTCTAAGCGAGGTAGGCGGGGGTGCACGCGCAAGGCCGGGTGCCATGGCTCGCGTAAGCATGCTGACGCAGTTGCTATGTTCGTCAACTCATAACGGTGAGCACCGGGCAGCTATTGCCAAATTTTAGCGCCGGTATCAACGCCGGTGTTCCAGCTCTGTTCGAATCAGCGAAATGTTAGTCGTATGGAGTTGGCCGCGATATGTGCGTCAAAGCAGCGGCCGAGGCCGCACGGGCAGAAGCTCCGCGCGTACACCTAGGAAAGGGTAAGCAGCGATGAGCACCATAATACAGAACAGGAATAAACGATACAGATTGCTAAAGCATAAGCAACACGTAATGCTAAAATGCCGGGGAGGCATAAGGTCAGTGACAAAAAAAAAAAGAAAAACGATTGACACCGTCACTGCTTCAAGATGATTGACGCGTATATTAATGGCCCATTCGTTTAGCTGCGGTGGTTGCCTGTGGGATCACTGCAGTTTTGTGTCAACCGTTACGCTGCGTCATATTCCGTAGCACTCAGGTAAGATTGCTGAGGTGTACGCTGGCGCGCTGAATTGTTCCCGATAAAGTTCGCGTTGCCACTGCAAGTTTCGCCGGGCACCGGCTGTCGCAGGTCCCCTCCGAAGTTAATAGCGGGTGCGCACAGAAACAAGATCCTAGAGTATAAACTACATTCACACAAAACAGCAAAAGGAACGCTTATGGCCAGAAGTCGATCGGCGTTGTCGATCGGCGTCGCACTGCGCGGGTTCATCGCTGTCGCCTTTCCGCTTCATTTCAAGGGAACCGAGATAAACTATTTTTTCGTCAGCCTCCTCGCGACCTTTTTAAAATGTTGCGGGAGCCGTAGACCCAGCAATATATACAGAAATACGCACTACTAGCTCGACTTTTCCACAACGACTGCGGAATCTCCGCCCGGTACAGCCGCTCCTTCGGGCTGACCAACATCCGATTTCTGACGGCGCTGCTGCTCGGCGGCGCTGCGGTCGCGCTCGAAACAGCCCAACCAAGGATGATACCTCCTTGAGCCCAACCTGGCATTCCTGGGGAAATGGGATTTTTTTTCCACTTATTTCGAAACAGTCGCTAGAAGTCGCCAGAAGTTTGATGCAATTAAATCCCCTAAGTATCCACGCAATCGCAAAAATGCAACAAAACATAATTTGCAAGGTATTTAGTTACTTTCTGGTGTGGATAAAAGACAACCTGCAACACGATAATGAATTTGAAAGGCTTCGACAAACCTGCCTAGCAAAAAAACAACGCGCCTCTCGCGCCTCTTTTCTAGTTTATAATTGTTGAGGCAAGCCCTCGTGTTTTACTTTTTCATTTTATTAGATGCAGGCGCTTGCTATCAGTCCTCGTGCGCATTTCCACGCTAGCTGGAAATGTGCACGAGAAACGCGCATGGAGCTTTTGCATGCGATTCGTGCGCGTCGGCGTTGCGCGTGCGATTTTTTCACGCCCGCGTCGACGATTCCACGCACGCGGCAGTTTCTGCCACGCTCAGAAAATGAGGCGCGTCGCGCGCGGCAGTGGGAGGAGCCTGGCGACTTGCCCCAATGGGGAGGCGCGTGCCTCATGGCGGCGGTTTTGAAGCGCTCGAGACAGCCTGGTCACGGCCGGCTGGCTCCGTCGGCGGTTTTTAGGCTTACCACCCCGGCAGGTATTGCATGGACGCTTTCACTAGCGACGCGGATGATGTTTTATAGTACCGATTTCGCCCACATTATAAGCTCCTTTACCACACAAGCAACTTCGTGCGTGCCTTCAGCGATGTTTTAGAGAGCGCTTAAAAGTGGTCGCTCGAGCTCCCCACACCACTTCGCGGCCGAAGCCGCCGCCATGTTGCCGCGCCGCGCGCAGCGTATGGGTGCTTACGCGGCGCGTTTTCGCGAGCAGAAAACGCTCCATGAGGTTCATGCTTTTGAGGGACTGGCCGTTCTTCACAGCCCGCTTCACTTGCGGCAGTCCCCTCCGCGAGCCCAACAAGCGAAGCGAGAGCTTGCAGCCGAGCGCGTCACGCATGCCGCGAAACGGCGCTCCCACTGGCTCCCGGAGCGGAGAGGGCCGGCAATAAACGCCACCTAACGCTACCTATTGTTTATAGGAGGAATTATTGGAAACTACAGCAAGAAGGAAAGTTTTTAACCGCGGTACGCCAGCGCTGCAATGACATGCTAGACGAAAACACTGTATCGGCGGTACAGTGACGGCGCCAACCAAACTCGCCGCGGCAAACACGATGACGGGTGCTAGGGAGTTCAAGTTATCAACCCGAATTAGTTATACATGTCTAGAGACCACTGTGAAGTAGTGCTTGTAACAGGCTGCACGCGATTGCGCGACACAAATTTTGGCGCACTTGCTTGCAAAATCGTGGTTTTTGTATCAGGATGGTGCAGGATACCTCATTTGGCGCAGGAGTGGCAGCACTGCCACACCCCACTCGAGAAGAGGAAAGAACTGCTGAGCCAATAGCCAAGTCAGGATATGAGTGTGTGTTGTGTCCTATATTAACGTATGTGGGCTTATTTTTGTTGAAGAGGTGAAGGAGCGGGCGGGGGTGCTGAAGACCCGCGTGCGGGAACGGGGGGTCGAGACGCGGAGTGTGGCGCTGGTGTGTGCGTGTGTATGCCCGGAGGGGCGACAGCGAGGTGATGTAAGTAAAGAGTTCTTTCACGCAACTGCAGTGCGCCTCATTCCTTGGCATGCCGTAGAGAGCAGGCCCACATCTGGCGCCCAACGTGGGGCTCGAACCCACGACCCTGAGATTAAGAGTCTCATGCTCTACCGACTGAGCTAGCCGGGCGGAGTCCGCGGCCGCTCCCCCCCTTGGTGGTCCTGGTGGCCGTTGCCGGCGGGAGGCCCCTGCCAACGCTTGCGGGGGTTTGAACCCAGCGGGGGGTTGGGACCCCGCCGAGTGTTATTCTTTCTGCCATAGCGGTTCCTGCAACGAACGAAGGTGTTACGCGCAGGCGCGAGCTCTTACCTCGGCCTGAAATCGTAGCAATGGATGCGAGCCCTATCGCCGATCCTTCTGACAGTCGAAGGGGGACTCCCCCGTTCATCATATACAGTGCGAACATGATAGGCCTTGAGATCGCTAACGTGCACAGGACCCACCAGCTCATCGCTTTCAAGCGACTGCATCTCATACGTGAGCAGAGTCGTCTGCGCCGTAATTCTGTATGGCCCTTGCCATTTGTGTGCGAGCGCTGCGGTGAAACCGCGTGCAGCATTGCTGAGTGGGTGTGTTCTCCTTAGCACTAGGTCACCGATGTTGTACACAAGGTGACGACGGCCTTTGTTATACTGCTCGGCTTGCTCCATGCGCGCCACGTCGAGGTTCTCCCGAGCCGTGCGTTGCGCTGCCCAAAGGCGTTCCCGGAGCCTAGCCGCGTACTGCGACAGAGAAGGGGCGTTACCCGCCGCCGCGTACAGCAGTGCATTTTCCATTGGAAAAGCGATCTCTCTACCGAAGTTTAGGTAACCCGGTGTCAAACCCGTTGACCTATTTACGGTAGTCCTAGTTGCGAAAGCCAGCTCAGGCAAACGCGCGTCCCAGTCCTTATGCTCCTTGGTTGTCGCAACCAGCATGCACTTCAGGTTCCTGTTCACCCTCTCAGTGATGTTGCTCTGAGCATGATAAGGACTCGTTTTCCTGTGCCGAATGTGCAGCGCTCGACAACAGTCTGAAAAGACTTTGCTTGTGAAATACGAAGCATTGTCAGTGATCAGGTCGGAGGGGAAGCCGAAACGAGTGAATGTCTCCAACAGCTTCTCTACAATCCGCTCCGACGCTAGCTTTCTAAGGGCAAACAACTCCACCCACTTAGAAAAGTGGTCCGTTATAACCAGAATGAACTGGTTTCCACGCGCGGATCTTGGGAGGGGTCCCATTACGTCACACGCTACAATCTGCCACGGGTAGCTGCTTTCCACCGGCTTCATGAAACCCACAGGCTTCCCAGCGCGCGGCTTCGCTACCTGGCAAAGAGGGCAAGCGCGGGAATAGCTCAGCACGTCTCTCCTCATGCCTGGCCAGGTCGCGACACGGCATAACTTGTCGTAAGTCTTACTGCCGCTGAAATGTCCTGCCAGCGCTGAGTCATGAAAGTACCGCATGAACCGTTTCCGCAACTTCCTTGGGACCACGACTCGAAAGGGGGATGAAACCGCCTCTTCGTCGTCCAGTTGGGGAATGTAGCGAAGTAATAAGCCATTGTCGCCCAGCAGATACGCGTCAAACCCCTCAGCGTTACCGGTGCAAGCTACGCCACTCGCTAGCCTTTTCAGCACCCGCTGGCACAGACCGTCTGCTTTCTGGGCCTCAATGAGCTCTTCCTTACTCACTACCTCCCCCAAGACAGATTCCTGTCTGCCTCTGTTCTCGGGGGGCGAGAAATCGCCGCTGCGAGATGCCGCTTCTCTTTCTCTTTGCGGCCGGCCTCGACTCCATCGTCCGGCCCTTTCCTCCCCCTCTCGGGCGGTGCGCGCCGCCGATGAAACCGCTCAACTCGACCGTGGCCCAGGCACCCCTGACCACCCCCCGGCCATTAGGTCTGACGCTGCCGGGCGGAGTCCGTGGCCGCTCCCCCACTTGGTGGGCCTGGTGGCCGTTGCCGGCGGGGGGCCCAGTGTCGTCGACCCCCCCGGAACAAAGAAGCTGCGGAGCGCGGCCACCTGGACGGTGGTCGCGGAAGGCGCAGCAGTGTCCTACTGCGCGCGGTCGCGTTGGAGGGACCAGGCCCGGCCCGAGCGCGGGGAAGACCCGGAGGGGGTGCCGCCACCGTTCCGCGGCTTGACGCTGGCGGAGCGGGACGACGAGCCGCCGCCAGCGTTCTCCGAGGAGGAGCGGAGGGCGCTGTGCGCCACCTGCGGCACCCTCGTCGTCAGCTGGGACGCCCACAGGATCGGCGCCCTGCACCTGGAGCGGACGGCGAGGAACCAGAGGGCGGCGCGGGCCGCAGCTGCCGGCGCGGCCGGCCTTGGCTGGTCGGCGCCGTCCGGGCTAACCGCCGGGCTCGAGGAGGCGGCCGTGCGGGTGTTGATGGCCACCCGCCCGGACCTGCTCATGGCCACCGCACGCGGCCCTTTGGTGTCCGGGGAGCCCTAGGAATGTGCGGCGAACCAGGGGCTGGCGGGTGGCAGGCCCGCGCTCGTCGCCCCACCCATCGGGGCACCGGACCCGGCCCCCAGGTGCCTGCTGGTACACAGCGGGAGGCCGGGCAGCCGTTTGCGGCCCCTCCGGGGGCGGCCACTGACGCCGGCCCGGGCACGCACTCGAGTCGCCCAGCCTGACGCCGGAGGACGCCGACGACATGGACCTATCGGAGGAGGCCGCCGACCAGCTGCTTCTGGGGACGGCGGGCGAGGCTTGAGGGGGGGAGAGATGTGGAGAGCGCTTCGGCGCCCCTCACCGCGAGCTCTCTCCTCGGGCCCTCTCCGCCGCCGGACGCCCACCGGCCGCACATGGCCTCCGAGATCCCCCCGCGCACGCTTTGCTGCCGCGGGACCTGGGGACGTCGGGGCCCGAGAGATGGCGCTGGCGGACACGGGGCAGCGGGCGGCGAGGTGAAGGAGCGGGCGGGGGTGCTGAAGACCCGCGTGCGGGAACTGGGGGTCGAGACACGGAGTGTGGTGCTGGTGTGTGCGTGTGTATGGCCAGAGGGGCGACAGCGAGGTGATGTAAGCAAAGAGTTCTTTCACGCAACCGCAGTGTGCCTCATTCCTTGGCATGCTGTAGAGAGGAGGCCCACAAGTGTGACTATTTATGTAAGGTCTTTAGGGGCTTGGGCTCTTGGAGGGGGTTTTGTTACCTTCTCTGGAGGTTTGGATGAAGGGACCCGCTCCTTCCACTGCAAAGCAGACAGGAAAGGTCCCACATCCATCTCGTCATCAGATTTGTGGGGAGTAGCCGGCGGACCGGACCCCTTGGACTTGGCACCCTTTCCGGTGCCCTTCGTTGGAGCCGCGACCGCCGAGGGCGTCAGGAGTGCCCCGGGTGGCAGAGGCGATGCGGCGGGGGCGGAACTGCCGTGGGTGCCTCAGTCTCTACCTCCCCCGTGCCCTTGCGTGTGCTTTGGACCGGTGGAGAGGAAGCAGTGGATGCAGCGGCATCCCCAACAGACGTGGTTGCCACCACAGCAGCTGCTGGCTCAGTGAGTAATGCGAGGGCGGGGCGGGCCGCCAAAGGCAACCCGAGAGGGGGCCAGGTCCAACTCGCGGTACTGGGTCTCTGCCAAAACCAGACGCCTCTCCGCCCCCCGGCGAGCTGCGTCGGCGTACTTCCCCAGAGGGAAAAAGGCGAACCTCTTTCGCGCCTGTGGGAAGGTGATGTTCTCGTTGACTTTTAAGGCAATTATTTTTCTTGCTTGAACTTTTCACAACTCCTAGAATACGCAGCGTGCGGTCCCTGGCAGTTCGCACAGGTAAAGCTCTCGGATGAACAATCCACCTCTTTCATTGCGGTGTGCTGCCACCTAGCGTGCCTAGCGGAAGTTGAAGCTGTAGGGTTTGCCGGCGTTTCCTCCGGCTGCGTTCTCGTTGTATGCACGGCAATCCCACATTACGGCGAGGAGCAGCCGAAGTTTTTCTTCTGTGTTGGTGTTATAACGCCTTAAGATGACAGCCTCTGGTCATCACATAATACCAGGCGGCTTCTTATCACTGAATGAGGGCTGGCAGAGAAATCTCGGACAGATCCGTGTGCCGTCCGAGTAGCAGAGCGAGTACTTGGAGTCGTCTGGCATGAAGTGCGATCGCCAGCTCAACAAAGGCCGGCAGTTCGCAAAATGCCTTTAAGCGCTGGACACATGTACGACTGGTACACGCGATTCACATGCGACTGATCGTTACGACTGTCGCAACGACTAGTCGTACGCGTGAATTTGAGACGGCACGATGCGCGCATGAGATGCATCGTCGGCGTCGCTCCGCCCACTGTTTTTGCTCCATGGTCAACTACGATGATCGCTGAGCTGAATTTGTAGATTCTGCGCGTTTGTTCGCAAGAAATGGATAAAGCAAGCAATCGTGAAGCGTTTTCTGCCTTCGGAAACAGTCCGCGCACACGATGGCCGTGCCTGCCAGCTCGGCACACTCAGCGGCTCGAACCGGCGCAGACCACGGTAGCAACCGCGCTTGTCGCTGCTCTTCTGAATCAATCTGATCGCTAAAAAGAAGTTCCACATGCGAGAAAGTAGGTGTTAGTGTGGTGAAAAATTGTGCTAGGGATTGTTGTCAGGGCTTATTTTAAAAGCGGCAATCAGATATCTGCCGCAATGCAAGCCTACGCTGACCGGTCGCCGCGGTGCGCCGAGCGGCCAGAGATGGCGATACCTGCGCGGAAGCATCGAAACAGGCTACGCACATGTCTTGGTCACCGATCGCTCAAACGGCAGTTATAGCTTAAATAGAGTTCCACATGCGAGAAAGGGGATGATAGTGTAGTGAAAAGTTGTGTTGCGGATTGTCATTCACAGTTGCACAGATAGCGGCGATCAAATATCCGCCAGGATGCTAAGCCTAAAGTTCCCATCACCCGAGCCGACGCGAGCGACGCAAGCCGCCGTAGCCGATCGCGTGCGGCCGACGGGAAGCGATAGAAGCCAACACCGTTCCCTTTTCGGCACTCCGAGTTACAGCGGAACGCAGCACAAGTTGTGGGCATTGTTCCGCGCACAACGAGCACACACAAAAAATCAAACGATGTAAATACAACCACGACCCCTTCCCGCTTGTGCGGGAGCTGTGGGGAATGTCGTCTGCTGCCCCTACTGGACTGCTTAGGGACTTGGCCGCTAGGGGATTGCGCATGCGCAGTGGGGTTGTGAAAGAGGCGGATTGTCGGTTAAGTGATCATGTGCTGCACATTTTGCGCACGTCAGTTTACCACGACAAGAGGTTGTGCCGTGCCCAAACCGCTGACACTTGAAGCAGCGGCGTGGGTTTGGCACGTAGGGTCGGATTGGACATCTCATGAAACCTGCGTTGACTGACTCAGGAAGTGTTGAGCGGTCAAACGTCAAGATTATGTGCTTGGTTGGATTATTTGATCATTTTGGCGTATGGTGATTCGCCTCACTGCTGTCACGCCCTGATCTCGGAGGCCCTCGAGCAGATCCTCATCTCTTCAGTAGATCCCGATCAGAAATCATGCCCTGGCAGCTATTGAGGCTGCGATGGGGCGTGATCTTGATGTCAACATCGATTGATTGATTGATTGCGGGGTTTAACGCGCCGACGCAACGCAGGCGATGAGGCGCGCCGTAGTGGAGGGCTCCAGATTAATTTTGACCACCTGGGTATCTTAATCGTGCGCCGAAATCTCGTACACCGCGCGTGATGTCAACATCGACCATGTGCGTTTGCTTGAGGAGGTTAGAGAATTGTTGTTTTGTTTTCTACTTCAATCAAAACTTCTCCCGTTGTGAGTTTCTTAGCCATGTACGACTTTCCGATAAGGTTTTCGAGAAACTTGGAAATCAGAAAGACAGACTGGGACCAGGTGATGGGTTTTGACTTATCCAGGGATTCCATTATCAAAAATCGCGAGAAACTATCAGGCTTTGGAAGAGAGATCGAAGGCAAAAGAGAAAAGAAACTTCTATGCGGCACCTTTTCAGGGACCGATCACGTGTTTGGGGAAAGGGGGGGGGGGTTAAAAATACCATATGCTATATAGTATACAAAAAAGCAGGGGACGGGGTACTTCCTTTGCTCGGGTTACCCTGATACCGAGACAGGTCCCGGAGCTCCCAGCCTGGTAAAGAGACAGGGAGCCCGGCGGCAGCGGCTCGCTCTGCCGATCTCGACGCGACGTAAGCGCCGCTGCGGCCGGGGTATGAGTTAAGGCCGCCTCTGACGGCAGAGTTTTCAAACTGGCCTAATCTAAAAACGTTTGTCGTAGCGACTGCGCTGGTTTGCAAGCGTAGCAAGGCAGCCACATACCAAGCGCCTTAAAATTTGTCCGTTCTATTTGCCCAAATTTGGCCGCCGCAGTTCTAAACAAGTAAGCAACATTGTCCATGGGCTCAAGAAAAATGACGTAACTTCCTCCACACTTTTCGCAATGCATTGGGATGCTAGGGGCCCCTCTTGAGTATTCTTTCCTCATGGGAACGATGCATCCGTGGGAATAATAAAACTCGAAATCACTTAACCAGAGTTTTTTTATCACATAAAAAGACTGACGAGGGCAGACTCGCCTCCGAGTGCACCACTTCGAGGATTCGATAGCCGTTTTCAATCTCACCGAAGTCGCGTTTATCGGCAGCGGCCTTGTTCTTGACGGTAGAGCGGACTGTCTGCTTAGACAGGCCTGTACTTCTGGCGATGTCGGCAGTTTTTCCCCCATGTTCAACAGCGTTAATTACGCTTAATTTATCCAACCGCGAAATCAGCTACCCTGCCGCTCATGCCGCTGGTCGCACAAAACGCCACTGGCACTGGCTGGCTTGGCTTGGCTGCGCCAACGACCCATCTGCCAGCAATGTGGCCAGACAACAGTTTTCTTGCCAAAAAAAAAGAAAAAAGCACATTGGGTGCCGGCCCCGCGGAAGTCTGCTATAAACATTCAGTCGAAACAATTTTCGTCTGTTGTAGCCGATAGTCTGCTCTAGCCGGGTCCGTTATGAGCGGAGTGGACTCCATTTAAAATGCATGGGGACCAGACAAACCAACAGAAATGGTCTGTTGTAAGCGAAAGTCCGTTGTAGCCGGATCCGCTGTAACGAGCGTAGACTGTAACAAAGATTTATTGATATAAAGTTGAGTTGAGCTACTGTCAAATACAACATTCGCATATCTCGAGCACAGGGGTGAGACAGCCCAAACAGATTTGGGAGCAGTTTTTGGAGCAGCAAAATTTCGATTTTGGAGCAGAAGAATCTTGATTTGGAGCAGTTAGGGACATTTAATACATCGTCTTGTGAGCTTAAAAAATCATTATTTCAGAAATTTGCAGGGTCATGTGCACATTTCAATCAGTTTTGAATACACAGAACACTCAAACAGCCTTACCTGAAAGAGTTTTAAGAGTATCACAAAGTACTAACTGCACTACCTTTTTCCTAACTGGTGATATTGTGTTGCGCCTGCACGCAACACTGACAAAACTGCCATTCACATTAGAGAGTTTTAGCAGTCTGTCTGTTCTGTTGGTTACTTTGTTACCGGGTTGGCGGACCGGTATGCGCCTGTGCGCGCGGAAGGGCGAGGAGGCGCGGACAAGGCGAAGGCAGGTCCGCGGGACTAATCCCCCTACGGCTACGAATGCCCAAGTGCCCAGACGAGTCCCGGTGAGCACGGTAACTACGTGCACGACGGAACAGACGGACTGCTAAAACTCTTATCAAATTTAAGGGCTGCGCAATTGTGGCGTTTTTTTTTTTCTGTTTTAATGCTAAAGTTTTATTTTTGTAATCCCAGGCTGCGTTGTACGAACGACTGTAGTAACGGCAACAGTTGAGCAACTTCGAGCTAACGGTCGCATAGCCCAACCAGCCTACCCGTTTCAGTCCCCGGGGCACAGGTTAACCCTATGGTCATTTCAGTAGCGTTATTGTTTAGCCACCTAGATTTTGGCATTAAATTTCACTTTGCATACATAAAGTGTTATAGTCGCGTGCTATGGCAACCGTGTAGTCCTGCAGCTATTGGCGCTGCCTGAACAGGTCGCGGCGCCGCAGCACAGCCCGCAACTTTCGTGTCGACCGTTCCATCCCCGAGGCTCGCAATCGTGCTTCGAAGCAAAGCAACACCTCAGCATTTTACAACAGCACAACCAGCCAAAAAATTCACTTCACGAACCCGATTATAGACGCACGCACCGCGTTTCACACTCAAGGACAAACCACGCCGACGTCGTAGGCCCCACATTTCAATGAACTTTTTTTCGAGCCGCCCAACTTCCCGTAATCTGGCACCAATCTCAAACCAATCCCCGCGTTAACGTTACTGTCCAGAGCCACAACAGATAGAATGAATAGACTGGAACCCAGCTGATAGCGTAAAATAAACCAGGGAAAATATCGGCGATACGCACTGAGCGCGTTGGTAGCAGCCAGATCAGGCGGCGGCCATGTTTGTTGCCGCAGCGATGCCTAATCGAGAAGGCCGTTTCGCGAACCCGGACGGAAAGCGAATCGAGTTTTAGAAGCTATCGCTTGCTTCGTTTCAGTCTTTCTATTTGTGCCATTTCTGTGTTTGCGATTGACCGACGATAAAAGCGGTGACCGGGATGCGGGAGGCTTTCGTCCCCGCCGAAACTGACATGAGCATCAAAATCCGTGCCGTTGAGGCTCTTCTGGAGCAGTTTTGACGCAATTTTCGCCATTTTCCGTGCTTTTGGAGCATCTTGGCGCAGGAAAATGGAATTGTATCAGAAAGGCGCAATATGCGCAGCCGTCTCACCCCTGCGAGCAGCACTTCCATATTGTGCTGCCTGTTTATCCTGCTATTGACCAGTAGTTTACGATGGAGAAAACTATCCTTTTATATTGTTTGGTAGTGTATTGCGTTCGCCTAAAAAAGTAAATAAACTGCCGTAATTTTTAAACATTAGGTTGGATGAACAGGGATTGTTTATAACGCCAACCTGCTGTAACGACTGAATGTACGTTATTCAAAATAACTGCAAAAGAACAGGAAACATAATTGATTATAATGTTATATTTCTAAATATAACGCTATCTACATCTAGCTTTTGAGGCGGTCCTGTTTTGTCATCCGTGTCACAGCTATGTGTGTGAAAAATGGAGTTTGCTCCGTCTGCTGCCATCGAAGTGCACTAATCTGACACGGGGGCTTATCGTCAGTACAAAATTTTCGCGATTCATCCATGTAGTCCATCGATGTCTCAACTCAGTGTCCACAGGTAAGCGATGCAGCATAAACATGCAACCACACTGTATTTTTGCCGCTCATGCCGTATGCAGATGCTGTCCGGTTTTTTTCTCTGGTTGTACCCACAACCCACGACTGCACAGTGCTGCCCAAACAAACTCAGTGTTTTCCAATACATCGCAGCATAGAATAAAACAGTTGAAAGTTCCGCAAAATTTGAGAAGACGACGACAAACACAGTGCTGTAGTGGGAAGCGGCACATCCCGCGCCGAGCGATGTTAACAGCTCACCGCACACACGCAATGCTGGTCCGCTGGAAGCAAAAGGCGTGTGGGCCGTCTAGAGAACTGGATTGAAAATATTTTCCTCCTCTCCCGGCTGCTGAAGGAAAATGGCGTGTATACTGCCTTACAATTAGGTGACCCTAACGTTGAGCCTAACAGTGTGCCAAACAATGGCAAACTTAATCCGGTACATCAAGCAGAGGATCCCGACTGATGACACCAGACCTCAAAGCGCAACGTTGGACTAATGTCGAGCCGCCGCACACCCATTGGCAGCCATATGATGCAATGCAGCCCATGGGGACGTCAGGCCAATTGGAATTTTGACACGTTCTGGCTAGTTTCTGGCTTAATTTCTTTCTTGTGGTTTGAACCATAGTAATTTAACCTGAGAATAACGTCCTGTATCATCGTGTTAAAAACCAGCAATGGAAATTCGTGGCTATTAAAAGCAACCAACCATAATTTCTGTTCATGGCATGGCTTGACAGACAACGACCTGTCACAGTTTGAAGCACTCAAGGTGGCTTCTCTGCATGATGACACAGCAGTGCAACAGCCCAAAACACGTGCATAACGGCAGACAGCAGTGTCTTACTTCTCTAGTCGGAAGAACGTCACTTCTGGGGCCAGACCGAAGGGGCCTTCCACTCCCGGCACACGGTAGCTGGTGGGAAGGACACAAGGAAGGGTTTAGTGAGGTGGCCACGGCCCAAACCACTGTGGTCTCACCTGGCCATCTGGTAAAAGAAGCGGACGCATTCGTGCCAGTGCAGGGTGGTTGTACGGAACGTCACATGTAGAGCCTGCAGCTGAAACGGGTAGATGAGCTGAAGTGGTCACGCTTCTTGTGCTAGCAAGCAGGCACAAGTGTGCCTTACCTCCTGCACAAGGGTGTCCAAGGGCCAGCCCAGCAGTTGGCATAGATTGGCGCTGGTCACGTAGGGCTCCCTGTGCAGGTTGACCACTGAAAGGCAGTGGCCGCTCCGCAGGTACTCCCTGAAAGTGTGCACAGCAAAGCACTGCAGCACCACAGCATTATGATGCCAGTTGGAGAGCATCCAACTCGGCACAGTGTCTTTGGCAAGAAAAGAGGCAAGTCAGCTGCGAACCTGCCGACCTGTGCAGTTCAGGAATACTCCTGCCCTGATGGCCCCATGTAACATGAGGGCAGGGGTTTTGCCTACTGTTGCGTACCCACCCTCATTGTGCGTGCCCACAGTACAGCCCCCTGGCCAGTGCAGTGGCTCGATTATTGGAAAGCAAAGCCAACTGGTCAGGAGTCAGTGGCCTGGCCTGTTTCTTGGGAATGTTGCTCAGGCCACGAGCTTGCATGGGCAGGTTGTGGCTGAGGAGGGGAGGGGGGGAGGGGGGGGGGAATAGGTGAAACGCATTCTTCTGTGCATTTCGACAGGAACTGCACAACCAGCGGCAAAACCTTGCAACTGGCTCACGAGATTGCCCGGTAGGTCACATTAACTTCATTTTGCAGCAACGGGCACGGTGGCCAGTGGTGTGGTCATGCGCGTACTAGCTCCTGACCTGTCCGTGTGTGATGCGACAGCCAATTCCCCTGCGTGGCTATGCACGAAAAAAGGAAAGACGCGCACAGGGAGAGGAGGAGGAGGAAGAATGCAATGGGGCACTTTGGCCGGCAGACGCTTGGGGTGCACTTGAAAAAAGCAAGCGAACGTCACCCCCGATGGCACCCGTGCTACCGCTTTAAGATGTTGCCAACTACTGCAACATCACAGGGACATGCATCGTAGCGCCGGGGTGCGCGCAGTCCCTCAGGCCATCAGGCAGGGGCCGCCACTTCTTCGGGTGGACCACCCATCGGGGCCGCTGCGCCTACCCCTGCCTGCCACCCCTGAGACGCCTGGCGAGGGGTGCTTTCTGCACCGAGCTGTGCCACAGGGCTCACGCAGCCAGGCCACTCACAGTTCCAATCGGTGTGGGAGACTGGCTCAGTGTAACCGACAGGCCACAAATAATGTGAGCCCGTTTTGGTTTTTCACATTCGTGCTGCTTTTTTCCCCCCCAATCTTAAGGAACTGGGACCTGCCCTAGAACAGCGCGGCTGTGTAGGAGTCCTCCTTGCTTTCTTTTCCTTTTTTTTTGTTCTTTCATTTCTTCAAAAATTCCTTTTTTCCCGTCCTGGTTTGCCCACCAAGTTTTCTTTGCTTTTTTTGCTCACGGTAATACAATGCCTTCAAGTTAAGCACCTATGTCATGTTCCCATTTCGTTCTACTTAGGGCATACGTCTCGTCCTGCAACCTGCCCTGCAATAACATCACACCGTGTGTGCCATGCTGTCCCCACAATGCCACGCGACTCCACTGCAAAGGACCCCCCCTCACTGGTCTCTTGCTGGCACACTCTCTCAAGGCGGAACCCCTTTCAAGCGGCCGCAGTTGAAACACGTGCACATTTCTGCGAGAACTGCTTGGGGATTCTGTCGGTGCTGGGAACCAGAGGTGCCTTGCCCCTAAACCCTCATGACAGATATTCAGCTAAGCCCAGATATTCGAGCTGAGCCTCCACTAGGAGCGACAGCCGCGCTGCTGCGTGGTGGACTGCCTGCACCTCTCTGGCAATGAAGCCATACCTTTGTTACCAAAAATGTTGGAGTTCGTCTACCTTGCGTGTACTTGAACTTGTGTGCGATACTTTGTACTCCACTAAGTGGCTAGTAATGCGTGGTAGTTCTCGCTCTTGTGTAGCCAGTTGGGGTTTCCCTTTTCCACTGAGCCCTACACCTTAGCCACTAAAGCGTTTCACCAAGATTCTTGCACTTTAGAAAGTTTCTGCATGATGCACACTGCTACCGTGCGCTGCACAATGCACACTGCCCTTGTACATTGATACCCACGAGACTTCAAGCAGCAAGCGTTTCCACGATGTAGTTGGTCCAAATTCTGCAATGCCATGCACCTCAATGAAGAGAATGCCAACAATTGAGGTAATTCTCAATGAAGGTTCAGTCAGCGATTTTGAGTGCTTTAGGGCTAACCTTACAAACAGCAACCTGTAGCAAATGTCAAAGTAAATTTCAATTAATGAGGGAACAGTGAGAATATGCTCAGGCTTCTTCAAATTCAGCCTAAACTGGAATGACCAAATACTTTATGCCAACTGCAATGGAGCCAGGACCTCGAGCAAATAAATTTCAATATCAGAGCAGGATAACCTTGACTTGGTGCAGCTAATGGTAATAAGTAGAGGCGTGCGAATACTGGAAACTTCTGACCATCGAAGCGAACAACACGATAACTGATTCAGCTTCGAATCGAATACATAGCATTACTTGAGAACCTCGAATACATTTTCCGTATTTTCCAACCGTACAACATAAATGGGCAGTGCCGGAAAAACCAGGCTGTATGAAATTTTGCATAGTTGAAAATGAGCTTTGCCCCGGCTAAAAACTGATGCAAAATATGTCCTTTGCGATGAGTTGAAACTGGACAGGAAGGAAATGGGTGCACTGCACTTTGACCCCTGACGGTCTGACCCCTACATGCAATTGCCCACCCGCAATGAACTGCTGCTAGCGTGTGCATATAATAGAGCAACAGGAAGGTGCTTTTGGACAGCCTCTCATTTCCTTGGCATTGGGTGAAATCCACCCTAGCGCTTAAAACATATGCACACTCAAGTTGACCTGGTCAGTACACTGAAGATGAACAGGCCTAGCTGCATGCTTTTAAAGTCCCGGTTTTCGAATCCGATTATGCTCAATGATAGTTTCTTTTTTTTTTTTAACCCGCAATGTTCCTTTTTTTTCCTATACAGGGCATCAGAAGTAGCGAAAGACCTATCCATCTTTGTATTGTCAGACACCGAGATAAAGCTTTACTATAGGCCTTGCTGCTGCTCCACTGGCGAAGCAGCTCTGATGAAGCTACCAGCCTTGCAGGTTTTTTTAGATGCGACGCCGAGAGCATCTCTTGTCGGCGGCCCTGTCCTTCCTGCGTGCGTCCGTTGTTGTTGTCCGCAAGGCTGCGTCTATCCTCCACTCTCCCCCTCCAATAGCGAACACTCTCTCGTGAGGGGCATTGGATTGGATTGGATTCGATTGGCTTGACTTGGATTTGGATTGAATTAAAGTGGATTGTGTTGCGTCATAGCCGCGGCAGACGCACTGGCGCCGGCGCGAGAGCGAACACTCTCTCAACATCTGCGGGTGTGCGGCCCAGCGCGCTCTCACTCCGCCAATGGGCGGCGCTGCGCGTGGTGCTGCGCATGTGCAGTACTCTCTCTCTCTCTGCGGTCTCCTCTCCTTCGGGCGCGCTGTGCATATAACCGGCGTGCTGCTCTCCGGCGGCCTTTCAGTCGACGGTTGCTCTCCGCTTGCGCTTGAACCCCCCTCAGTGTCTCATCACACCAGGGTTCCCGCGAGGGGAGGTGGGCGTAATTTTTGTCACACACATGGGCCAATGAATATCTGGAATTGCTTTCATATGTTTACGTTAGGCATGAGATGCCCTTATGTGTGCAGGAACAATCACAGCGCAACAGTTTAGAATAAAATTCATGTACTGTTGCAAAGTGGGGATGTACTACCAACTCACAAGACATGCCTCTGAAGATGTATTGATCACGCTAATTTTGCCTGCTCTGCGTTTCTCCACACATCAAATTTCCTGCCCAGAAAACACCTCGACAATTATAAAACAGCCTCTTAATTTTTTTTTTTTGCCCAAGCGAATTGTGTTGATCACAGTTTGTCAGACTATATACCGTATTTATTCGCGTAATGATCGCACTTATTTTCCAAAAGATTTGATGCAAATTTAGGGCTGCGTTCATTACTCGGGGTAAATTTTCCGCTAAAAACTTTTGAGCACAGAAAAGGCAAGCAAGTCGCAGGTCAAAATTTTTACGGTAGGTCTCATAAACACAATAAAAATAATAAATAAAAACAAAAAACAAGAAACTTCCGTATACTGCCGCCAGCTGCTTTGCAAAGTGAGACAAAATAGAGTGTTTTAATGAATTACGGAACGCGGCGGAACGAGTTTGCTGCGAGGTGACAACAGGGCGACCCATAAGTGGCTGCCGCTGTCACACTACAGGACATCAAAAGGGACATGGGGGCCGACGCAGTAAGCTGAGCGCATTTTTTTGTTTGTCTTGTGAGTACGTTATCTGCATTTACTGAAAGTTTTTTCCTCCTCAATATTGAGCGCATGCTTGCCGATATCGCTATTATCGGCAAGTCGGCGGTAGTAACGTAGCCACGGCCGGTTTGAAAGGGAAGGAAACAGAGGTAAGCACGATCATCATTAGCTAGACTTGGCACACATACCACATACTATCGACCAGATTTAAAGGAAATCCCCAAGGTGGAGTAAGTTTCTGTAAAGGAAAATTTGACATCGACCTAAATGCAGCCATACGGCTACAAAGCAAAGCTATATCTTTCTCGGAAACTTCGCAGTTGAAGAAAAATTCATCCTGGTCCAGGATCCTGGACCAGGAGAAATTTTTCAACCGCGAAGTTTCCGAGAAAGCTGTATAGCTTTCCTTTGTAACCGTTTGGCTGCATTTAGGTGAATGTCAAAGTTTCCTTTACACATACCACATACTGCGGCAGCAAGTTCAGGGTGCATTCATTGCGCGGGAAATTAAAAAAAATCAAATTTTGCCGACAAACTTCGGGGGTGCGACCATTATGCGAATGCGATCATTATGGGAGTAAATACGGTACCGTAGATTGATTGTAGGGTCACGCCAACGCAACGCAGACGATAAGGCGTGCCGTAGTGGAGGGCTCCGTATTAATTTTGACCACCTGGGGATCTTAACCTGCGCAGGCGTTTTTGCTTTTCGTCTCCATCAGAAAAGCGGCCACCGCGGCCGGGAATCGAACCCGCGTCCTCAGACTATATACAGTTAAACCTCGTTATAACGAAATTGAAGGGGCGCCGCGATTTGCTCGTTATAGCCAATTATTTCGTTATAGCCGTAGCCGACATTTACTGCAAATATTATGCATTGTAGAGACCTAAAACAAAAAGCGGCCGAAATAGCATCTTGCTGCACGGCGATAGTCAGTAAAATAAACACATTCCGGAGGTAAAAAGGAAAAGTCACGAACCTACTTTATTGCAGTTCAAAACTCGTATTTCAAACAGACTTGGCTACGAAGAAGTCCGTAATTGGACATTGATGCACCTTCCCGATGCGAGCGATGGCTCCCTCAGCTGCGGCCGCTACGCGTTCACGCCATCTTCGCCGCCCTCCTGCGCGCCGAAGTAGCGACGCAGCACTTCCACCGCATCTAGTGCCTCCGACGCCGTCCTTAGCGCTTCTTTTCAAGCCATGTGCAACAGCACTGACGATGGACTCTCGGTTGCTCAGGATGGTGGACAGCGTACTCGTCCACATGTCAGTCTCTTGCCACCTTACCACGGAGTGCACCTTACCTTCCTTCGCGCCCGATGCGACGGCTTTTATCATAGCCGTCTTCTGTTTAAGCGTGATAGTCTCGCTTTCGCTTCCCGCCTGTCGCACTCGCGTTATTGGAATCACGCCGGCAGTACGATAAATGACAAGGCTGAAGACTGCCAAAACCTACGCACACACAACTACGCAGCGACGTCGGCGATACGAACAGGGGAGGAGGGGGAAGGGGGGGAGAGGAAGGCAACGCAACCGCGCGCGCCGTGTGCATTGGGGTTCTTCTCGGGCTCACCGCGGATAGTCCGCAAAGCCATAGGGATACGTGGGAAAATCGAACGTCGGACTGCTTCTCGGGGAGCCCGCGGTGAGTTCGACACTGTAAATCGAAGGGCCCCATTGTCTGCATGCCGAGCGCAGTGAGAGGAGGGTGGGGGCTTCGCAGGCGCAGCGTCCGCATGGCGCGCCAGCCAGCTTCGCGAGCGTGGCGGGAGTTTCGAACTGCTAATACAGTTGCCGCGTCACGCACTGTGTCAAATCCGCGTTGCGCACTGTTGTAAAATTAGCTCAAAATTTGGTTTCTCCGCGAAATTTGTTCATATCCCATAACGGGGAAATTTTACCTCGTTAAAACGAGGTTTTAAATACATTGGTTTCTATGGGGACTTTCAAGGGGAATTACGATTTGCTCGTTATATCCATTATTTCGTAATAGCCCGTCTCGTTATAACGAGGTTTAACTGTACCGTAAAATACCGATCAAGCGGTCCCCTCCCCAAACCAGCGAAACCGAAACTGCCCAGGAATGCTTCTTACTGTGCTCTCGTCATTCAAAATCCAATTCAAGAACACAAGGCATGTCGTAAATTCCGTTCACGCTCACAATTTGCTATTTGCACAGTGCCGAATGAGCTTGAGATTGATAATGAGGTTTAACACGCCGACGCTACACCAGCAATGAGGCAGAGGGCTCCGGATTAATTTTGACCACCTGGTGATTTTTAACATGCGCCAAATGTGCTTGCGACTTCATGACAACAGAGGTTTGTGACGTTCATTCGTATACAGATACGAAAATTGAAGTCGTGGGATAAAGAGGACATGCGAGTGGGTCAAAAAGTACAAGAGTCGCTGCAGCAGAACTTTGGCAAGGCTTTCGGTGAAAGTTGAGCAATGGGACGCCGGTATTAAGTGAAGGAGTGGATGACACTTTTTTCGAGTTTTGTGAGCCAGAAAGCACAAGGCGTGCTGAGTAACCAGCTTCTATCTGAGGAAGTTGTTAAATAGCACACTGCTTGCAGCTCAGGAATTTTGTTGCGTCAAGCCAGTGCATCAAGCGATAAAAACAGCGGTTTGGTGTTACAATGCGTCCTGCCACTAACCAAAGCCAGAAGACACCAGAAGATTTCTCGGAGGCTGCAAAAGCCTTTCGCTCTGCCGTGAACACAGTCCGAATACAGCACGAGTACAGCTTGTTCAACAACTAAAAAAATGGACCAGACGATGGTTAGAATGGATTCTCTGGCTAACAGTATTAACAACATGGTTGGCGAGAACACTGCGAATTGCTAACACTGGTTGCTTCCCGGTCTCTTCATCTTTAATAAAAGTACGTTTCTCTCCAATGTACTGCACTATTTTTTTTTTTTTTTCTGGAGGGGTGGCAAGGGGGTGAACATTTTTAGGACGCCATTTTGAGTGATGGGGCAGTTCCGAACAAGGCGAAGTATCGAATCGCAGCACAAGACGAGGGACAAAAACACAGAAGACAACACACGGAGCGCTAGCACTCCGTGTGTCGCGCTCTGTGAGTCGTCTTGTGTGTTTCTGTCCCTCGTCTTGTGCTGCGATTCGATACTTCCCTATGTATTAACTCGCCCAAACCAATACTCTTTCGAACAAGGGCCTTCTCCCAAAAATTCCCGGAATTATCCCCCCGCCGAGGGGGGCGCTTGCTCGGTGTTTTACGGTAGTTACACAAACACTATGTACTGTATTTACCCGATTCTAACGCGCACTTTTTTCCCGAAAAAATAGGCTGAAAAATCGCGTGCGCGTTAGAATCGGATACAAAACCGAAACTGCTGAAACTGCGGAAATTTCCTCCCACCCATTGCCATCGCCATCTCAAGATGGCGCCAATGCTTTTAGCAAGGATTTTTTGGACGCAGGAAGCCTAGGCGCCTAGGCTTTTCTATCGGAGTTCACACAAATCGTCAAATCGTTTCACTGGCGCATTTGATAACAGCAATGGCAGCAGCGGCTCCCACGCGTTCAAAACGAGCGGTCGGCTGAAGCATGCACCTCTGGAGAAGCTCTCGGGGTGGGCGTGCGAGGCGTGGGCCACGATCCCATAGACCATGGTTGAACGTTCGTTCAGAAGTGTGGCATCGCGAATGCGCTTCACGGCACCGAGGACGAGATGTTGTGGTCAGCGGAGGGCGACGAGGAGAGAGATGAGTGAGATTACTTCGGGAAATAAATCGCCCGTTTCTCTCGCATTTGTTTGTCTGGGTCACAAAGTCCGTGCACGTTACAATCGGAGGTGCAAGTTTTTTCGGTTTTTTTGCCAGGAAAATCGGGTGCGCGTTAGAATCGGGGGCGCGTTTGAATCGGGTAAATACGGTAATCCATATACTGCATATAAGACACAAATATACAGGGTACGTTCGATTCACCCTGCAGCTCCTGAACTAGTTCACAGCAGCCCAAGGCCGGTTCCGCCATCCTACAGAATCGGCGGAACCAGACCTGCCCTGTTTTCGTCTGTTTTTCGTCCCCGGCAGGGAGTGCAAGCAAAGCCAAAAACTCGTGAACCCGTCGGCACCACTGGTGAATTGAACGGCGCAGTTCAAGTGCCACGAGCTGCACCACTCAAACCAATGGCGAAGTGCTGCACCACCTCAACTGGTTCTCGTGGTGCAAGTGAATTGAACGGGCCCATAGTTACACCCCTATTGCACTAATACTGAAGCACTGGTGGTTAAGGTCCCCAAATGAGACTAAAGGTGCCTCCATATAAAATGTACCACAAATGAAGCTAAACAAAGCGAAGTAGCTAATGTTCTACGCTACAAAACTTTTTTGCAAGGATGCTTGAACAAGCCCTCTAATATGCTAAAAGCTACTTACAGAACAAGCTTTGAAAATTGTAAACTTCAGTTTTTTACTGGAAATTGCTAAATACTTGCGTCAATTAAAAAAAACATTGCTCACTTCATATTTGCCATGAATGCAAAACCCATTCACACAGGACTAGTAATAAGCGAGTGTGATAATCAGGGTAAAAAAAAAATTGCAGCGACTTTAGGAACAATTTTTCTATGCAGCGTGGGAGAACTGCAGTATCTTCAGGCAAACTACGTGATGTGCCTGTAACTTGACAGTGTGTGGAATAACTGGGCAACCTCCAGAAAACTAGGCCCACGAAAGTGCCCTGTAACCTGGGGTGAATAAATGCCGAATACTAGCTAGCGTGACTAATAGCCACACTTACGTAGCACAGGCCCAAGAGTGTTTTTGCGCGCGCGCACGCACACACACATGCACACGCACCACACACACACACACACAAAAAAAAAACAGCTTTGGGGTTAAATTTTGCAGTTCTCACCGTCAATAAGACCTGAATCCTATATCCAAATTCCCTTACTATTAACTTTTTTAACTATGGGCACTACATATACTGTCAGCTCCCGTTAATACGAAGTCCACAAGGACTGCAAAACACTTAACAAAACTTCCAATTAAACAAAACTTCCAGTTAATCGCAAAAAAAAGAAGAGCAATGTTCGCGGTCCACAACATCTCCCTTGTTGATTCTGTTCAGGAACACAACTTTCGCCGTCAAGTACAATGCAGGTCGCCACGATGGTGGTAACCTGTGGATAAAATCGAAGCCTGCAGCGCCCACCACACGAACTGCTCACGTGGCGCAACAGAGCAGGACCTCGAAGTAAAGAGAGATGCATACAAATCCCAACTGGCCTGCCGCTTTACCACATGTGCGCTGCCTCACTTGTGATGGCGCCGAAACCAGTACGAAACAGCGCTCTCTTTGCACTCGAAAATTTTGATTTTTAATTGAAAAATGACGCCTATTTCCATGCTTTTTATTCAGCGTAACCTCCAATTAACCAATGCATTAGGTTCTAGATTCTCACTATCGAGCAATTTATCCCCAGGTGGTCAAAATGAATCTGGAGCCCTCCACTATGGCGCACCTCATCGTCTGTTTAGCATCGGCGCGTTAAACCTCATAATCAATTCAATTGCACATAAAATTGCTGGAACTAGCACCTCGCTTATAACCAAAAATTTCAATGAAGTGACCTCAAATTATCAACATCGACTCTGTCTCTCTCTCTGTCTGCCTGCCTGCCTGTCTGTCTCGTGTGTGCGTGTGCGTGCACGTGTGTGTGAGTGCGTGTGTGTGCGTGCATACGTGCAGACATATGTACGCATGCATATATGTACAGTCGAATCCCGCTACAACGAAATTGACGAGACATGCGAAAAATTTCATTGAAGCGAAAATTCGTTGAGGCGAAATCTGCCCCAACACACCACGGAAAGGCCAGAAAAATAGCTCCGTATGTTTCCGCATCATTGGCAGCATAATACAACGTTTAGAAAAAGGAGTGATGCGCAATAACGTCATGTTCATTCGGATAACAAACATACCAATGGTTATCTGTTTTTTCACTGCACCCAAAGAACGCGTTATGGAGAAATGCAGGCGCACAACGTATTGCTGTACAACAAGGCGTGTCCACCGAGCTGATTACCGTATTTATTCGAATATAGGCCGACCTTTTTTTTCCGAAAATGTGCTTAAAAAGTGAGGGTTGACCTATAATCGTGACCGAAAAACCTCGACCTATAGTCGTGACCAAAGTTGGCGAGCGCACCGAGCGCTCAGTTTCTCCGTCGCACCCGGCGCTCCTCAATTAGAGGCGGCAGCGCGGAGCATCCATAAAAAAAGACAGGCAAGCAAACAAAAGAAGGAAAAATAACGAAACAATCAGCGTAAGAAAACCAGCCACGGTCACTGCCGGCCATCGCGCGTTATCTGCGGCCGCAGCCGAGCTGGCCGAGTGAGCTGACCTAGTGGCTAGAGGGCCAGATTGGCTAGGCTTGGTGTCTTCGGAGCCGTGGTAGCGGCTAGTGCGAGGTGGTGGTGACTTTCGCCACCTAGCGTAGCCATTTCGTGAACGGAACGGCGTTGGCGGCATCGCTCCATGTCTCTACTATCTCCCCGTTCTCCGTTTCATGCGCTTTCTTTGTGTCAGCTTCATTTTGATTTCCGCACACGACGTTTTGCACGTGCACATTTCACGATGTCACGTCGCATGAGTTATACTGCAGACTTCAAGCGGCGGGTGATCCTGTGTGCCGAGAACTCGAACAACTGCACCGCTCAGCGAGAGTTCGGCGTTAATGAAAAGCTGATCAGGGGATGGCGGAAACAGCGGGACGAACTTTTTGCGTGCAGTGGACTGCGTCGTGCGTTCCGTGGCCCGAGAAAGAACTGGGTTTACGTGGAAGAGGAGCGTGCTAAAGGACTCCATGTGTCCTGTGAAGATATTCAGACGAAGGCTCGGCAGTTGGCGCTGCGAGGCGGGATTGGCCGTTCAGCCTTCAAAGCCAGTCGGGGTGGGTGCAGAAATTCATGCGCCGCAATGGACTCTCCCTTCGCCGCAGAACGACCATCTATCAACGTCTTCCAGCGGAGTACGAAGAGCGGCTGGTGGCATTCCAGCGCTACGTGATCAAGCTCAGGCAGGAGCACAACTACCTTCTGGGCCAGATTGGGAATGCAGACCAAACTCCCGTGTATTTCGATATGCCGAGCCGCACGACCGTCACAGCGAAAGGAGTGAAGGACGTGCGCCTGTTAACGACAGGCAATGAGCACACGCGCTTCACAATGATGCTGTGCTGCACTGCTGATGGCTGGAAGTTGCCGCCGCTGTTTCGCCGGAAGACCATTCCGAAGGGCGAAGTGTTCCCGGCGAAAGTTATCATCCGCACAAATGAAAAGGGATTCATGAACGAGGAAATGGTCAAGGAGTGGTTCCGGATGGTGTGGATGAGGCGACCGGGAGCAAACTTGAAGCTCCAAAACATGCTGGTCCTCGACTCTTTCAGAGGCCACATTTGCCCGGGAGTAAAGGAGGCTGTCCGGGAGGCTGGTACGGACCTGGTCATCATACCTGGCGGGATGACTTCACAACTTCAGCCCTTGGACGTGAGCGTCAACAAGCCCTTTAAAGGAGCCATGAAGAGAAAATGCAACTTGGTTTTATTCGAAAGATTTCGTGTTTTATAGTGCCCCCAGCGCTTGTCCGGATACAAACGGTGCTTTATTCACTGAGAAATTAAACAATTTAGGTTAAAATTTTGATTTTCCCGCTCAATCGTGCGTTTTCGTGGTACCAAGTGACATCACGGGAACCGACCGCTCTGCAGCCTAGAGTACCTTCATTCACGCATCCGCCGTACAGGGTAGAGACACGTAACGCTGGCGCCGCCATGTTCGGTTGCTCGCTCGCCGCCGAAGCAAGTCATTGTGTCAAAACCGCGCTAAAATTATCGCCGCAACGCGGTTTACTGAAGAAGTTTGAATCATATTGTCTGTTTCGCGTTGCTAGGTCTCGTGGGAAACGAAAAGAATAACGCTTTGAGCCCGTTGGCCCAATTGCGGCGGCACGGGACCGTTCAAAGGTTGTCTCCACCCTGTACAGCGGTGTTGGTTTGTTCCCTCGTTTCTTTACGTTCCGTAACCTAGATGGCGCCACCATACCGTGTTGTCTCCACCCTGTACAGCGGTGTTGGTTTGTTCCCTCGTTTCTTTACGTTCCGTAACCTAGATGGCGCCACCATACCGTGGCAAGCGTTTGGTTTGTTTTTGCCCGCATTTAAACCTGGCTTGTTTTTGTTCTGGGAGAAAATATTCGCTCCCTGAAACAGTGCTCGCTCGACAAATGGGGTCACGTAAGACACCGTTGCTTGCGTCAATCGGCCAGTGTCGTCTGAGACAACCCCAAGCCCCATAGTGCTGTGCAGCTAAACCAAAGCATGCTGTGCGCAGTACGAACAGCAGAACGCATCAGTACTTCTATGTTTACATGTGCTTTCGTAACTTCCACTGTTTGTCCCATCATTCCTATTGCTTTGTAAAGAATGTGCCCTAAATTTAAGCGCAAATCGCTCATTCGTCAAGTTTGTAAGCTCTACCTAATTTGCGTCTGCTTCTGCCAGCCTCTGCCAATCGCAGAGCTTAGCCCATGTGACATCACAGGTTCTGTTGCGGGAAATGAGCTGGTGGGTCGCATGACCATTCCCGTTTTTCCTAATTATTTAGCTTATTTGAGCGAAGTTTACGTTAAAAAGTGGTGTCAGTATGATTCTAACGAGACAATCTTTTGAATGAACCAAACTTGTGTTTTCTCTTCATGGCTCCTTTAAGGCCCGCGTCGCTGCGTCCTACAAGGAGTGGCTGGCGAGGGACGCCGCCGCCAAGACCCCGACGGGACGCCGAAAGAAGGCTCCGCTGAGCGAAGTGGCGGCTTGGGTTAAGAACGCGTGGGAGGACCTGCCTGCAGACATCATCCGAGCCGCATTCAAAAAGTGCTGCATCTCCAACGCCCTCGACGGCACCGAGGACGACGCCGTCTGGGACGCGGAGGACGCCAGCGAAGCATCCGACGATGATGACATTTCTGGAAGTTCCGACGACGATGCAGCGTGTGGCTCTGACCAGTGAGGTTTAAGCGACCGCGTTGTAAATAAATGTGAGTTTTAACAAGTTTCCTCCAGTTTTCTCTTAAAAATATGGGTCGACCTATAATCGAATACCGTATTTACTCGCATAATCCTCGCACTTTTTTTTTCGGAAAAGTCAATGCGAAGTTAGGGGTGCGAGAATTATGCGGGAAAAAAAATCTGGTGCACAGTGTTGCCAATTTGCCTTCAGCCAATCCCGCTAAATGTAGCGGTCGTTTTTTGTATATGTAAGCTCAGTGTTGCCAACAGCGGATATTTCTTTTTATTTTATTATTTACAACGTAAACAGTCTCCTGTCGATCTGCGATCATGAAATTGCCGCCTTTGCTTTCTGGCGCGCGCCCTATCTCGTCATCGTCGTCGTCTTGTGCGTGCCCTACTCCAGTAATGCATGTTGAAGTCGGTGACGCCGAAGTGCCTGCCTGCGGCGCGGTTGCCGCGTTCGATCGCGTACTCTATCGCTTTCAATTTGGAAGCGGTAGTGTAGCTGGCGTTCCTCCCCATGGCGAAGCGGCACCAAGCACAAAACAAAGAGATCAAAAAGTTCTCAAAATGGCAGTGAGCTATCCACCACTGACGCGAGTGACTCACTGACTGCTGCCGCTCAACGACGGGACCACGACGGCGACACGACGACACGACAGCGGGCTGCGCGAACACCGTCTAGTTGCGCGCACGCGAAACATGCGCGAAACCAGCTCAAGGACAGTGTGAGTAGTGTGTTAGGGCGCCTGTTAGGAGGTTGTTAGGGCGCCTGGATGGCCTTGGATACACAGCGCTCTCCGCCGAACGGAGAGGCGGCGGAGGAGGGCGCACGTTGGAGAGCGCGTGCACCATGCGGGTTTCGCGAGCAGGCAACTTTCACCGCTGCAAAGTTGGGGGTGCGAGGATTATGCGAGGAACCAAAAAATCCAATTTTTGGTGGCTCACATTAAGGGTGCGAGGATTACGCGAGAAAATACGGTATTTTAAATTTTTTTTCGGTGACCTCAATTTTTAGGGGGTCGACCTATTTTCGAATAAATACGGTACTTGCAGATAGGTGCTAGGCCGTAGGAAGCCCCCCTCTCGCTTGTGGCAGGAGCAGTGCCGTTATCTTGTCCTCAGACAGGGCACGGCAGCTAATGACCTTGGCAGGCTAGACGTGCGCGCTTGCTTTTAACATGACCGCGCGCTCGCAACTAAGATAGGATGACTTGGCTTCAAGACCAAACACGCAAACATGATTTTTGCTCTTGGGTATGAAGAATGATAGAAGGAAAACGGCAATGACAGCTGCTCACAACGCATACATGACAGCACTGTGCCAGCAGCGGAGCACATTCGTGAGATTTCAACTGGATACGGATTGGCTGTAGCTCCGGCTTGGCAAACCGGGCCTGCGCCTTGTGTAAAGACGGCCAGCCACATCGTTATCACCATAAAACAATGGCGTCTGCCTACGAGTTTTTGTTTTGTTTTGTTTTGGGTGGCGGTGTGGGCACACCGCGCATGTTTTCGGTGAAACTAAGCGTCCTGAATGTATAAAAAATTAGATAGCTCGCGCTATGCTTATTTTTATTGTCAAATAATTGTTCAAACCCAGCCAAAATCATCAAAAATTTCGTTGAAGCGAAAGCAAGCCTGACAAATGGTTCGTTGTGGCGAGGACTTTGTTGCATTGACTTCTATGGCTAGCTGACGGGGAATTGGAAATATTTCGTTGAAGCGGAAATTTCGTTGAAGCGGCGTTCGTTGTAGCGGGGTTCGACTGTATATACAGCAGATGACTGATTATTCGGACCTTCAAGGGACCGCGAAGATGTCAGAAAAATCAGGCAGTCCGGAAAAGCAAATGTTGCCCCAAAAAGCTTAATGTCCGAATAATTAGGTGTCTGAACAATCGGTCAACTGTATATGTGTGTGAGTACAGTAGTGCCAATGTTATCCCAGCTCAACCAAGTACGCCAGTGTTTAGGCATCAGGAAGATTAAAATAAGCCCCATTAAATGCAAATTTCTTGGCAACAGAAGTCATTGCGTGCTGAACAATACTACCATGGATTATGCACCACCCCATCTTTGATGTAAAACAAAGTTATATGTCGTCTTCATGGTGCCTTCATGAAACCCATTAGGACAATGAACAGAGAAAAATGGGGAGGTGTACTCCACTAGGAGTCCTTGTCTAACTCGAGTTTCCCTTGCTTTAAGTGGGAGGAAAAATTATCTGAAGCAGGCACTAAGGTCTGCTCAGGTCCACAGACCGTATTGCGAGCACCCAGCTTACTTGCGGAGAAGCCAGCTAGGTGGGCGATGAGGTAAGGGCACACCTGGCCAATCAGTTAATGGGTGCAAGCAGTGCCTGCCTTCTCCTCGAGAAAACACTCCCTAGAGCAGCCGCCTGACATATGCAGGTGCAAGGATTTGGGGGCCCATGTGGGTAACGCTTTTTAGTTAACAAAGCTAGTACAAAGCGAATACAGTTAAACCTCGTTATAACGAGACGGGCTATAACGAAATGATGGCTATAACGAGCAAATCGTAATTCCCCTTGAAAGTCCCCTTAGAAACCAATGTATGTAAAACCTCGTTTTAACGAGGTAAAATTTGCCCGTTATGGGATATAACAAACAAATTTCGTTGAGAAAAAAAATTTTGAGCTAATTTTACAACAGTGCGCAACGCGGATTTGAGACAGTGCGCAACGCGACAACTGTATTTAGCAGTTCAAAACTCCTGCCACGCATCCTCCAGCCACGCGCGCCTGACGCGCGCGAAGGTGGATGGCGCACCATGCGATCGCTGCGCCCGCGAAGCCTTTCCCACACGTTTCCCACCCTCCTCTCGCTGCGCACGGCATGCAGACAATGCACACGGCGCGCATGGTTGCGTCGCCTCCCCCCTGTTCGTATCGCCGACGTCGCTGCGTTTTGTACTGTGTGCGTGTTTTAAGTGCGCACTTTATAAGCGACCCCAAACCATCCACCGCCGGCGTCGGCGGCGGCGGCGGCGTCGGCGTCCGCAGTGCTCCTCTATAAAGAAACAGCATCCGGCGCCAGGTTTCGATCCGCGGACTTTGCGGCCGCAGCGCGACGCTCTACCGACCAAGCCACGGACGCGACGTGATATCAGCGTTAGTGACGCGCCTTATATCTTTAACGCATTCAAACTACGTCGTCAGCGGCGTGCGTTGGCGACTCAGCGGCGTTATAGCGGCTTGATAACTGCGTGGTGTACACGTGATACTACAAACCCGATGGAAGAGATGGAAGAGAAGGCGGCGAGGCGGTGGGCTGCGGGGGCCGAGCGCAAGCGCCGCAAGCGGGCCGACAACCGTGCATTCGCACTTTCACATTCTCCCCCTCGGGGAAATGCGGGGGAATTTTTTTTTTTTTAAATGGTTTCTGGACACGCGGGCCGTGAATATGCCAGTGAGCGGCACCTTGCTACAAAGAAAAGCCAGAGACTTCGCCTGCATCATGGGCTATGACAGCTTCGTCGCAAGTTCGGGATGGCTCCAACGTTTCAAGGAGCGCCACGACATTGTAGGGAGAGCTGTCTGTGGCGAATCGCGGTCGGTCGACGAAGCAGAGGCGACAACGTGGGCGAAAGAAAACGTTGGGCGGCTGCTAGAAACGTACAGCGAGAAGGACATTTTTAATGCGGACGAAACCGCTGTCTTTTTTAAGATGTTGCCGCACAAGACGTTAGCCGTGCCATGGCGGTAAACAAAGTAGGCTCCGGATCACGGTGCTACTTTGTGCTAACATGGACGGTTCCGAGAAGCTGCCAGTTTTCGTAATTGGCAAAAGTGCATCCCCCCGCGGTTTTAAGGGGAAGAGGCAGCTCCCAGTAAAGTGCACTGCCAACCGCAAAGCCTGGATGACCAGGGAGATTTTTGCAAAATGGCTTTGCGAATGGGACGAGAAGCTGACGAAAGAGAACCGCAAGGTGTGCCTTGTTTTGGATAATTGCACCGCCCACCACAAAGCTGCCGTGCTCCAAAACATCGAGCTGCTGTTCCTGCCTGCCAACTGCACAGCAAGAATACAACCGCTTGATCAGGGCGTGATTATGTCGCTGAGGGCAGGATACCGCAAGCGTGTGATCGACCGTCTCCTGCTCAACATGAGGCTGAAGCGGGACACCGATGTTGACTTGTACGCTGCAATCGAGATGCTGCAAGCGGCGTGGATGAATGTGACGGCGACCACGATCGCAAATTGCTTTCGGCACGCCTCATTTGCCGCCGCACCAAATGCCAGCAACCAGCCGTTAGATGAGCCCGCTGTGCCTGACGGTTTCACCGCATCAGAAGAGGTTTCAGCGTCATGGGGGGCCCTTCGTGACGCCGGTGTCGTGCCTGACAGTGAGTCGTTTTGCGACTATGTGAGTGTGAACTCAGAAGTGGTGGCAACGGAGCAGCTCACGGATGACGATGTCGTGCGCGCTGTCAACGAACCGGACGAGACCAGCGACGATGAATCTGTAGACGAACGGGAGAACAACGTGTCGACGGCGTCGGAAGCACTAGACGCGGTGGACGTGCTGCGCCGCAACTTCGGCGCGCACGAGGGCGGCGAAGATGGCGTGAACTTAGCGGCCGCAGCTGAGCAAGCTATCGCACGCATCAGGAAGGTGCATCAACGTCCTATTACGGACTTCTTCGCACCCAAGTCTGCTTGAAATGAGTTTTGAACTGTAATAAAGTAGGTTTGTGACTTCTCCTCTTTACTCCGGAATGTGTTTATTTTACTGAGTACCGCTGTGCGGCGAGATGCTGTTTCGCCCGCTTCTTGTTTTAGGTAAGTACAATGCATAATATTTGCAGTAAATATCGGCTACGGCTATAACGAAATATCGGCTATAACGAGCAAATCACGGCGCCCCTTCAATTTCGTTATAACGAGGTTTAACTGTAGTAATTTTGTTCTCAGAGTTTCAAATTGATGAGAATACTTTGCAATCACTAATGCCAAAAAGTAAATTTATAACTGTTTAGATGTGCATCAGTTGCTGGCCCACACAGCCAACAGCTCGGTAAAAAAATCTTGGGCCATCTCCCCAAACGTGAAACCTGGGGAGTGGTGAAGCATGCAGTGTATAAGTGTATTCTTGGCACCTTGGAGTTTTTGCCCACGGAGATGAAATCGTTGGGGAACAGGCTTTGCTGTGAAAGTCTCATGTCTTCGAAGCACAAAGCGTTCTAGCACGAGGCGTTGGGAGACGAGTGCCTCGGTGTAATCTTTTGGTATGCATTACGTTCTAGCGTGAGGCGTTGGAAAACGAGTGTCCTGGTGTTTTAGTACTGTGACTACATGAGACGAGATACGAGTGGTGTTTAACAAGAGCAGCAACATACATAGGTACACTATTCTATCACTATTTCACAGGGTGTTGCAAAAATGAATAAGCCTCCTTAAAAACCCATTTTAAAGAAACGGCTGACTTAGTTGCGCTCAAACCTTCCAGGAAGTTGGCATGTTGCCTTTTTCCCCCCCATTGGAAAGCCAGCGGTGAGTGAGGGCATGTTACAGAGGCAGAGTTGCTTGTGCTTTGGTTGGCTATGGCCGCACATACTATAGTTCATACTTCAAGCTACGTGCAGCACTGTTGAGGCTACTAACAGTCCGCCCACTGAGGTCGCCTACCTCACCATAAAGGGGGCCCTGAAAAGACATTCCCCTCTCCCCCTCGGCAGGTGGAACCGCAAGGCCCCGGCGCCTTTTGTCGCTTCCTTCGCAGCGAGTTTGGCACCCTGAGAGGGCGGATTGTTGACAACAATGTAGCCTCCACAGTGTTGCACTTAGCTTGTGGTATGAACTATAGTGGCTATAACACTCTCTCTTAAAGGGGCACTGACACAAAAATTTAGCATCTTAGCAAAAATTTAGCGACCGTGGACGTGACGCAGGCGCTGCGAGCAAAAATGCTGCCGCGGCTAGAGAATGACGTGCGACACTCGAGACAGTGGGTGGCAAGACGCGCGCTGGGAGCAGCCGGCCAGTCTGCCTACAGGTCCGCCTACAGATGTGTTCGGCTTAGCACTGCGGCGGATATTCGATAGCCGCTCTCGTAAGCGGTGCAGATGACAATTTTTAATGCAACCCGCCATCGCATCATTAACTCCTTTCGCATATAAGCTGCCATGGTTGGGACCCGAGTCCAATTTCATGCAGGGGTAACAAGCTATCACTCGAGCTACCTGCGCCGGCCTGCTCCACTTTGCGGCCGTGGCCGCCGTCTGCACAGCGACCGTGCGGCTCGCTCAGTGGGCTTTCCGTGTCTCCGGCGCATTTTCCCGTCCAATGTAAATAAAAAGTAATAGAAATAGGGTGCCTGGAATCGCTGTGCAAGTTTGGTCGCGGCCAGCTGCCCGATGAGCCGACGAAATCACGGCGCCTCCGCCGCCAACGATCGGGTCGTTCATTCTCGAGAGCAGAAGCTCCGCCCTCCGATTGGAGCGGCGAGCCGGCGGAAAACGGCGGCAGTGTGGAAGCGGCAAACACACACTCTTGATGTGTTTGGATGTTGTTTACAAAATATCCAGGGGATGTCGATTGCGCGAGGTCCTCTGCTGGCTGCTCGGTTGCGTTTCGCACACTTTAAAATTGACTTTAAATATGCTCTAGGCTGTATTCGCCACTGATATTTTGCAGATGATGTACCGTATTTACTCGCATAATCCTCTCACTTTTTTTTCGGAAAAGTCAATGCAAAGTTAGGGGTGCGAGAATTATGCGGGGGAAAAAAAAATCCGGTGCTCAGTGTTGCCAATTTGCCTTATGCCAATCCCGCTAAATGTAGCGGTCGTTTTTTGTATATGTAAGCTCAGTGTTGCCAACAGCAGCTATTTCTTTTTATTTTATTATTTACAACGTTAACAGTCCTCCCGTCGATCAGCGATCATGAAATTGCCGCCTCTGCTTTCTGGCGCGCGCCCTATCTCTTCGTCGTATGTGCGTGCCCTACTCCAGTAACGCACGCTGAAGTCGGTGACGCCGGAGTGCCTGCCTGCGGCACGGTTGCCGTGTTCGATCGCGTACTCTTTCGCTTTCAATTTGAAAGCGGCAGTGTAGCTGGCGTTCCTCCCCATGGCGAAGCGGCACCAAGCACAAAACAAAGAGATCAAAAAGTCTCAAAATGGCAGCGAGCTATCCACCACTGACGCGAGTGACTCACTGACTCCTGCCGCTCAACGACGGGACCACGACGGCGACACGACGACACGACAGCGGGCTGCGAGAACGCCGTCTAGTTGTGCACACGTGAAACCGGCTCAAGGACAGTGTGAGAAGCGCCTGTTAGGGAGTAGCCATGCTGGTTATTAGGGTGCCTGGATGGCCTTGGATACACAGCGCTCTCCGCCGAACGGAGAGGCGGCGGGGGAGGACGCGCTGGAGAGCGCGTGCACCATGCGGGTTTCACGAGCAGGCAACTTTCGCCGCTGCAAAGTTGGGGGTGCGAGGATTATGCGAGGAACCAAAAAATCCAAGTTTTGGTGGCTCACATTAGAGGTGCGAGGATTACGCGAGTGCGAGGATTACGCGAGTAAATACGGTATGTGTGTTCACACCAATTTATCTCCGACGTTCACGCCTTCAAACTTTTGGTCAGTACCCCTTTAAGCACTAACTGTGCCCGCCACTTTTATTTTCAGGTATGAATGAGCATGGCACATTTTAACCTAAATCCTCCAATCGAACCCAGCCCATTACTTTTGTATCCCATTTTCCAAAAAAATTATTGTATTATAATCGAGCAAATAACTGTGTTCACAAAAGCCAGCATCATCATTAAAGCTTCGTTTATGCAAACTTTGCCAGCATCACAAATCAGTATAAAAGACCACTGCGAGCTACTTGAACCAAAGCTAACATCAATGCTGCACATTCCTTCAGAAGCAGAATAAGAAAAAAAAAAAAATGGACTTACGGCTTGACAGCAATTGGAGGGTAGACTGTGTTAAGCAGACGTTCTGGCCAGGTGATGGGGTTACCCCTGTTTTGGGAGCAAAAATATGTCGCTCAATGGCTGCTGTAAACAGTCCTAGAAGGACAGTGTCTCCTTGACTTATGCCCTAAACTTTTCACTCTTCTCGTGAAGGATTACCCTGCCCATGCATCCCTTGCATATGTCCTCCAAGAGTGTTCGGTAACTCCCTTCTACGCTGTGGTCGAGGAGAGTTATGCTAGCAGGGTGTCCTGATACAGTGGACACAAAGGGGGGCTGGGAAATGTGCACTTACAGCCAACTGGGGGCCTCCTCGCCTTCCTCTGGAGGCAAAGCAGGCGGCGCAGTCCGCTGCAAGGCTGTGCCTTCTGAGGCATTTGATCCTTGCTTCTTCAAAGGCGGAGCATGGGGTTGGAAGTCCAGTTCAAAGTCTACTGGCCCACGAGCAGGCAGGCCTGGATGAGGCTGCTGCGTCACTCCTGTGGAAGGCTCTGGAGATGACCCTCCTGCTAGCGATGTGGAGGACCGCCAGCCAAGGGGGTGGTGCCCACGGGGTGCCTCCTGGGTATGCATGTCACGTAATGCAATCAAAACCGCCACTGAGCAATGCCCCCATACTAGGGGACAACTGGAGAACGGCAACGGAAGTTGCCCCTGTGCCTCATCACCGCAGCCGGCTGTTACACCGTGCGGCGCAAGTAGTGCCTTACTGCGAGTATTTTTAACGTGACACGAGCCGTTTCCGTGATTTTTAAATTCCTGCGGCGACTGCAAAAAGACTAGGTGCAAAGACAACGACGACGTTACGCATTAAGCACAATCTCGTTTCAAAACGCGCACCTGTGCTGACATCCAGGTCCGTCGCTTCGGTGGAGTGATATACAGTGTAGACCATTTATAACGTAACCGCTTATAGTGCGGGACCGGATATAATGCGGGTTTTTGTGACTACCGGTTTGCCTCCCACAGAACTCAATGCATAAGCATACCGCTTAAGATGCGGTTGGCCGAAGCACAATACCGTTTATAGTGTGGTTTTTCGGCGGGTCTGCTGATCGACCAGTGCAGCTGGGGCATCGTTTTAGGGTAGCAAAAGAAAAAAAAAAATGATGAAATCAGGCCATCTGACGCAGCGCGCACCCCTTGCTCTCCTCTAACTTCGACACAGAAGAAAAAAATAGGCACCCTTTAGTTCGCGCGTACGTGATAACCACAGCTGTCCTTGCTTGATGCACCTCGGAAGATAGCGACCGACTCCCCGTCCCCGCGTGGCAAGTTGTTTCTATTAATCGTGAACCGCATGGCCCGTTTTCGCACACGAATTGTGCACATCGGCGTTGCGCGTGTGTTGTTTTTCATGCTCGCGTCTACGATCCCAAGCTCGCAGTGGCTTCTTCGCGTGGCAGTGGGAGGAGCCTGACGACTTGCACCAATAGGCTCCGGAACGATCGCCGGGTGGCGCTGCACTCTCCCCTCTGGGGGAGTACGCCGGGGCGGCCACCGCTTCGGCACGTGCTTTTTTCGCTGCGTGCGTGCTGCATTTCTCGCGCTAGGAAGAGGGCTGAGTAAAATTTTCTTTTGACTTATGAAAGCATACACATTAGCACATGTCCAGCAAGTTCGGTTTACACGTAGAGTAGCTACTGGGTCCATTTTTGCTGGTGCTTGTCTTGTCGTCTGCTAGAGACGCGTCGTCTGCTACGCGCCAGTCGAACAGCCGAGCACCCCGGCGGTTTCACGGGATAAAGAGTGCTCTTGTGGGCGACCCTTGGCTGGTCTAACCACCTCAGTCATCGCGAAACGACTGCGTCTGGTGAACGGCTTTTCAGCGCCCTAAGCAGACGCCCCCAGGCCCGCTCCTCCGCGTCTGGCAAGTGCACGCGCAGCTCGCGCTGTCTCCCGCACCGCCTGAGGCATCCAGCCTCCTCCTCACGAATGCGGACAAAGCGACCGCTGGCTGCGCGAGCCACTTAAGCCAGCACGTACAAAGAGCGGCGGGAACACTCCTCACTAGCCCGAAACGAAAAGATGAAACTGAAAGCGAAGCAAACCCCCCATGTTGTTGCATGGTCAGCTGCCACGACAGTAAAGAAGAGGATCCATTATTTTAATTCTGCATATTCCCCGCGAAAGCGCACCAAAAGGATAGACGGTAAGCATGGATCACTGGGGTTCGAAAGGTGAAATAAGTTGACACATTTTTGTTTGTATCTGTGTGCTTTCAGTTTACATTACCCGGCGTTGAAAATGCGAACTAGTGTTCGAACGAGTCCTCCCCTCTACACTTTTTTAATGCATGCTGCCAATGATTGTTTTCCGCTATAATAAATGAACTTCGGAGTTGTTTAGCTGGTGCCGTTCGATATCGTCCATATATAACACAATAGGTTGACATTTTGCATGGGTGAAAAAAAATATAGTTTCTAGCGATTTACCTGGCTGTAGTAGCTCTGGTCCGTCTTGTCACTGCGACTTGTGTTCTGGACGGGCTTGCTGCGTTGTTCGTTTTTTTCCCACATTTACAAATACTGGTAATTAAAAGAGTTATACACCAAATTCTGCGCATTAATAGTAATTAAAAGTTATACGCCACAAGCTGTTCTGTTGTTTCCGCGAACTGTCACGCTAACCCATACTCCAAGCGGGTGACAAACATTGCGAACAAAAATTTCTTCAAGGACAAGTAGAATGGAAATGCGGCGCTGTCAGCGCACCCCTTAATTAGCGTGTGCCTTTCTAATGTGTTTTTATAAGATGCAGCTCATTGTTTCAAGAGTAAGAAATAACCTATTAACCATAATCAATCACGTTTATCTTACATTTCTTGCAAGCCTCAGTGTTTCTGCAGTCCAGAAAGTCCGGATGTCCGAAGCGCGAGCACGCGAAGGGAGTAACAAACAAGACAAAAGTACGCTGTGACAAGCTGAACAGCTGTCGCCTTGCAGAAGAAAAGAGCAACCGACGACTGCCGAACAACGCGTTCCCCCCCCCCTTAAAATCGTCGGGGCAGACTGCCGGTCGAGCGGCAGGGAAGCAGGCGGCGCGTCTGTAGCAGACGACAAGACAAACGTCGACAAAAATGAGCTCAGTAACTACTCTACGTTTGAACTGAACTTGCTGGACACGTGCTGACGCGTATGGTTTCATAAGTAAAAAAAAAATTTTGCCCAGCCCTCTTCCTAGCGCAAAAAATGCAGCACGCGCGCAGCAGAAAAAGCACGTGCCAAAGCGGCGGCGGCGGCCGCCGCCGCGTACTCCCCCGGAGGGGAGAGGGCAGCGCTTCCCTCGCCCGGCAAACTTTAGCTTCGCCTCCCTATGGAAAGACGCACACCTAATGGCGGGAGATTCGAAGCGCTCCGAGCCGGCTAGCCGCGGCAGAGGTGTTTAGGCTAAAGTCCCTCGATTAGACGAAGGCTTACCACCGCGGTATTTTTTGATGGGCACTTTCACAAGCAGCGTGTGCGGTCACATTATCAGCTCTTTTCTTGCATGAGCATCTTCACTTGTGCCTCGTGCGGCATTTCAGCGAGCGGTTAGAAGTGGTCGCTGGAGCAGCCTGCCCCGCTTCACGGCCAGTGCCGACGCCATGTTGCTGCCTCTTACCGCGCCGCACACATTACACCAGTTGTATCCGCGCCGACGTCGCCGGCCTGCGGCGTGCGCGCACGTTTTCGCGAGAAATCGCTCCATGCGGTTCACGCTTTAGAATGTTGTGCAGATAAGCCACCGCTCTTTCCGAACAAGCGAGCCGCGCGAAGGTTTCCACCACCAGTACGTTGCGCTGATAAGCAGCCGCCTTCGGCATCGTGAACACAAGGTGGGGTTAAAAAAAAAAAAAAAAAAAAATCCTGCTGGCCTTTCTTATCATGTCCTGCGGCATCTTCATAGACGCAGAAAACGCAGCCATGGTCTTTCAAAACACAAACATAACGGAAGTTAAAGCTGCACTCGCCGTTTGTAAGACCGCGCTTTCGCAATGTGTGAGACCCTGCAGCAGCCGCTGATGTTAAAAAAAATACGAAATAAGGACCCTGCCTTCGTTTTTAGGTGCTGTGCGTTTGGGTGATAAAAAATTTAGGATGACTTGAGAGGTAGGTGGCAATTTGGCTGAATTCGCGCACGTTTTGGTTATAGTGCGGTACCGCTCATAGTGCGGATTTTTGCGGCTCCCGCGACATACGTTATAAGCGGTCTACACTGTACTACATGAACTATTGCCGTTTCTAACTTGCACCCGAGTATAGCAACAACATTCTCACAATATTCCTGTGTGCCCCAGAGAACACACATGGGGTTCAATTAAACTGCCCTCCCTAATTCAATGTTTCCAAACTAGTGACCCGCAGAATTTTCTATGGATGGGCCTGGGAGTAACTCGTAAGCTTTGAAACAGCCGAAACGCACTCACTAAGCAGCCCACACATATTTCTGCCAAAAGGCACTGCCCCAGAAAGTTGGTCGTATTTTAGACAGTGGGCAAGGACTGGAGCTAAAGGCTACATTTGCACGACACGTGCCAATATTCGTTTCACTCTCAAAGCCCATTTCCGGAGTTTTCTGCACCCACCCTGAATGCAGGCACCGGTGCACAGCTCTTGACAGTGGCTTGCAGCCCATGAATCGCGGGCTGGGCGTCCCCAATGTCCAAGACATTGGAGGGGATCTCGCGCAGTGCCCTCAGGCGCCGCCCGCCGAAGTCTTCCCCTGACCACTGCTTGACGCGCTCCGAGGACAGCGGCGGCCTTGTGACGTGTTCCTCAGGCTCCTCCTCTACAGCCGTGGAACCCTCGGAAGGGGCCAACGTGCTGCACAGGGCATCCAGGCGTCCCTGGAAGTCACCGCCCGAAGTGACGGGCAGAAGCGAAAACACCGGCTCCTTGGGAGACGGCGACCGCCTGAGACACGGCCGTGGGTCCGCAGCCGCCTCTGCAGGCTGCAGAGGAAGGTCTTGCCTCTCCAAGCACCGCAGTGCGCCCAGGTGCTGCTCAATGTCATCCAGTTGCTGTCGCAGAACATCAGACCCACTAACCCCGCGGACTGGTTCAACAGCGTGCGACATGGGGGGGCTAGCCGGCTGCTCCCGCAGTGATGGTGCTGAGGATGGGGTCGTCCATCCAGTGAGACTCGGCGAGGACGGGGCAGAGGCTGCCGGAGCGGTCGCGACCAGTGGCAGGACGTGTCCCACTGGCTCCTCTGGTAGCTCCTCGTCCTGCCAGACAAGCACATTTGACATGAAGTAAAGCATTACACTCTCAGGACATCCCTACCGAACGCTCCCGTCAACGTTTTTTCCACAAGCTTTGTCCCCTGATCACAACATTCAAAATACCCACAGGGGTGAGACAGCGGAATCAGATTTGGGAGCAGTTTTTGGAGCAGCGAAATATCTATTTTGGAGCAGAAGAACCTTGATTTGGAGCAGAAGAGCGACATTTATTGTCACCTTAGGAGCCTAAAAAATCAAATTTTTGGCAACTCACGGGGGGGAAGTGCACTTTCTAATCGTTTTTGAACATACATAACACTGAAACAGCCTTTCAATAGTTTTTCTACCAGAGTATCACAAGGTACGAACTGCACTACCTTTTTACTAGCCATTTTTAAATTCTTAGGCTCTATCACTGATAATATCGAATTGAAAAACTAAGTAATCGTAAGGCATTATTATATGAATGCTGAAATTATTATTTTTGTAATCCCAGACTCGTCTTTACGCACAAGTGTAGAGCCGTGACCAAAGCTGCGCAAAGCGAGGTTACAGTCGTCGCACCCCACCAGCCCTCCCATTTCAATCCCCAAGGTTCACTACGATTGTAATCTGAGTAACGTTGGTATGTTTAGCCACCTCCCTTTTGGCATTAAATTTGACTTCAGATAGATGAACCATTATTACTACCGTGCATAGCGTGCAATAGCCCGTCCCGCTATCGGACACTGCTTGAACATTTTGCGGCGATGTAGCCTGCGCCGCCACTTCTGCAGCGTCGATGGTCCCATTCCCGTCGCTCGCAAGTCCGCTGGGAAAGGCCGCAATAACTTTGAGTTTTATAACACCGCAATGAGTCCGAAATTTCACTTCAAGCACGTACCGGCCTCTCACTCAAGGCCGAAACACGGCGAATTCGCGGGTGCCATGTTGTTTTTGAGGAGCTCCCGTCTTTTGAGTCGCGCCCCTTCCCGCAACCGATCAAACGACTAAATGTAGACCCAGCCACCCCCATAACTAAAACCAAGGTAGAAATCGGCGAAGAGCGCTCAGCCTGAACCACAAAAAACTGCTTCACCCGGCGGCCATGTTTTCAAATCTTCACCACACCAAAATGGCGGCGCCCAGTAGTGTCGTTCCGTTGATACGGCGCTCGAAAAATTGCCGTTTTTTCATCAACTTTCACAAGCGGTTTGACGCCTCAGCACACATAAGCATTTTTTCTACAGGACTTCGCAATGGCTTTTGATGGGAGAATTTTCAAAACGCACAGAATATAACATGTGCAACCCGACATACTGACTTTCGAAAAAACTACCTCGGGGACAATTTTATGCAGGTTTTTTGTGGAATGATCAATCAATTAAACCTTTACAACCAGCAACACCTTGGGGGAGTTGGAAAATTATGCCGTCAGTAAGCATTTTTCCGCACTAGAACTGACGGGAGCATTAAAATCCTTGAATCTCAGACTGTTTTTGAGCAGTTTGGCGCAATTATTGCAATTTTCATGCTTTTGGAGCAGCCTGGCGCAGGAAAACAAATTGGTATCAAATCTGCGCAATATGCGCAGCTGTCTCACCCCTGTACCCAGACTGAGTAACATGCGACAGATTGCAGATCAGCATAATCTTCCTGATGCCCTCCACTTCTTTGAGACAGAAGCATCAGGCAAGCAACCATGGCCTTTGGCAGCCTTGCAGACAATTACAGTAATTTTTCGCACATAACCCGAACCAAAAATGGCCGAATGCAGGTATTCGATATTTTCAAATTATTCGATGCTCCCGAATAGGCAGCTAAAAGCCAAGCTTTTCGGTCAAGCTTTCCGAGAGTTACCCCAGGCTTGGCTCAAGACCCATCAACGCGGACATTTCTATAATCAGTGCCGGCACTGCCGAGTTGCTGCCTTGCCTAGAGGTTCGACGAAGCTCTCGGCCGCCAGCACACTTTAGGTTAAAAAAAAAAGGCGGCACTGAAACGACACCGCTCCGAACATAGCGGCATCAAGCCAGCAGACTTGTACAGGCCGCCATTTTGAATAGGCTCGCTCAGTGCGGCAGTACGCCGCACTAAGCGAGCCTATTCAAAATGGCGGCCAGCCACTTGCGCTTTGCTTGGCTACGGCCGAGGATACTAGTGGCTACAATACTTCTTTTTTTAGCGGAGATTCTAGGCGGCGCTTAAACTTGTGAATGAGCAGCCGGCGGAAACTGCTGCACCTAGAGCATTTGGCGCAACAGGCATAAATGTGTTCGAAACATGTCGGTACGGGATGTCTACGAGTATTCAAAAGGGGGGGTTTAGCCTCACGACAACCCACAGCCTGCAATGGAGGGTCCGCATCCCCATCGACATCATCGTGTTAAGCCAATAAGAGGCCAATAAAACCCAAAAAACAGATCCCCATCCATAGCCTGTTTCGCAGCAATGCTTTCCTCCACCAACCACACCTTCCCCATGATTTATGTGCTTTGTTTTAACGTTGTCTGGCCTTATGTTTTGGCACAATGGGCGTGTCTTGATGGCAATCTTTTAGAATGAAAGAGAGCTAAAAATTGTGAGATTACTTGGCAGATTAAACCGGTAGTCCATAGGCGATGTTCTGACCAGACTGGGTGCGCTTACCGTACTTACCCGATTCTAATGCACCCCCGATTCTAACGCGCACGGAACTTTTTGACCCAGACAAACGAATGCGAGAGAAACAGGCGATTTATTTCCCAAAGTAATCTCACTCCTCGTAGCTCTCCGCTGACCACAACATCTCGTCCTCGGTGCCGTCAAGCACATTCGCGATGCCACACTTCTGAACGAATGTTCAACCATGGTCGATGGGACCGTGGCCCATGCCTCGCACGCTCATCCTGCGAGCTTCTCCTGAGGCGCACGCTTCAGCCGACCGTCTCATTTGAACACGTGAAAGCCGCTGCTGCCATTGCTATTATCAAGCGCGCAAGTGGAACGATCTGACGATTTGTGAGAATGCCGATAGAAAAACCTAGGCGCCTATGCTTCCTGCATCCGAAAAATCGTTGCTAAAAGGTTTGGCGCCGTCTTGAGATGGCGATGGGTGGGACGAAATTTCCGCTGTTTCGGTTTCGTATCCGATTCTAACGCGCATGCGATTTTTCGGGCTATTCTTCCGGAAAAAAAGTGCGCGTTAGAATTGGGTGAATACGGTACGCAAATTTTTTAAATAAAATATGACTTCGAAAAAACTGTTTCCCCTGCTACTATACTAGGTGAGGATGCATCCTCCTCATACATCCTTCTGGCTGCTTTCCTATGACGTTTCCTATGAAGTGCACACTTTCAGATTGGCTTTACCCTGTAATGCCCAAACAATGGAAACAATAGACAAAAATACTAATGCTTTATTACATCATCATTGAAAATATTTTTTTCTCCCGAGGTTATAAATTACATAATATATCATATGCCCATGAAAAGTACACAGTATAACATATATAATGTAGGTACAGCCAAACCTCGATGTAACGAAGCCGGTAAAATTCGTAATTTACTTCATTAGACTGAAATTTCGCTACATTGAAATTTGCAGTTAAAATGAAGTGTTACCTGCGTGACGCGGTTCCTGCAAACGAAAATGTGACGTGCATACACGGCTGGCGCACTGTTTCTGTCGGAGCTTAACTCTTTCGGGACCGCCGGAAAAAGTGATGAAAAAGGGAGGTGTCTCAGTACAAATTTTTTATTACATAAAGCAAAGGCACCATCCTGCCTTAGCATATACCAAAATTCAGCTAATTATGTGTTCTTTGACATACAATACCAAGTTTTACTTCAACACTGACGATAGAACCATGAAAAAATTTGAAAATAAAAACTTTGTAAAAAAACTACAGAAAGAGATAGAATAAGGTGTAAATATAAAAATATTAAAAATAAAATTATTTCCGGATATACAAAATCTAACACAATGCTTTGTTTCTTCATCGCGAAAGTTTAATGCGGCTCGGTGTAACTGGTTTTTTTGTTTTTTGTGTGATCTCTTTGACTAATAAAATGTAAGTAATTGTACCTTTCACAAAACTGCTGGTATGTGTTTGTAAGAGCAATCTATAAGCTACAATTATATGCATAGCAATGCTAAATGTGCCCACTAGCTCAAGAGAAAAAAATAGTTTTGTGGAAGCACTCAAAATCAGCTGTTTTTCCGCCGTAACGAAAGAGTTAATGTTCCCTACAGAATAGAAACAACCATTGTCGGAAGTCGTCAAGCCCCTCCCACTGCTGCGCGCGGCACGAGTCACTTTCTAGCCAAGGCAGAAGCCTCCACCAGTGCGCAATCGCGGAAGCAGTCGCGGCAAAAAAAAAAAAAAAAAAAAAAGTGCGCGCAAGGCTCATATTATAATGACCCACAAATGCTTTGCCGCACATTTGCTGGAACGATGGTACCCAACAAGCATGAGCGAACTTGAACGAAGGGCAATGCGGCAGCATGCGGTGGTGGTGCCATACACTGCTTGTAGGCAAGGAGCTCGCTCCCATACTCAGTGGTTCTTTGCATCCACAGCATTGGGCGGCCCGAGTCACCGTTCGAGTTTTATTGAGATTCCGTGTGGTGCTTGAGTCTTCCAAAATCTACTTCAACCAAAATTTCGTGCCTAGTTGTCCATGAAACTTCGTTTCATTGAAATTTCGACAATAGGGCCCAGGAGAAAATATGCTAACTGGTTTCAGCTGGTCCCAGCTGGGACCACCTTCTACATAGCTGGTACCAGCTGGGACCAATGGAGTTGCTTTCCAGCTGGCAGCTGGTTCCAGCTAGCAGCTGGTTTCAGCTGGGACCAGCTTAGTTGCTGCCCACATGGGACCAGCTATGCAGGAGCTGGTCTCAGGTGGGACCAGCTTAGCTGCTGCCCAAGCTAGCAGCTGGCATGAATAAAGACCAGCATAGGCGAGCTGCTCCCAGCTGGTTTCAGTCCAGCTGGATTGATTGATTGTAGGGTATAACACGCCGACACTTCACAGGTGATGAGGCATGCCGTGGTGGAGGGCTCCAGATTAATTTTGATCTCGGGATCTTTAACATGCACCAAAATCTCGAACACACAGGCGTTTTTGCTTTTTGCCTCCATCAGAAAAGTGGTTGCCGCAGCCAGAAAACGAACCCGCATCCCCGCGCTCAGCAGCACACAATAGCCGGTGAGCCACCACGGCGGGTCAGCCCAGCTGGAGCCAAACTAGCTTGTTCCAGCCTGTTAAAACTTATTCTAGCTTGTTACAGTCATCAGGCCGTAGCGGCGACAGTGGTGTATCAAAGTCCACTGCGCTCGCAGAAGCACTCGGCGAAGGAAACAGGTATGTCGCATTCGATAGGAATCGCATTTGTGTTATGTTGGGCCTCTTTCCAGCCTCCTAATGGAGTACGGAATATCATCAATGCTGCCTACAAGGTCAAGGTACCGCTTCTGAGGATCCATTGTCTTTATGTTTTATGCACATTGCAACGAAATAGACGCAAATACGGGCAACCTAAACGTGTAAAACAAAGTATAAATTATAACGAGACACTGCTTAGTTCTAAAAAAAATTGTTTTTCAAGTAATTTTCAAACGAAAATTTTTTGTTAAGACTGGTGCTGCCGTTCCTGACTTTGGTCGATGTGTGCATGCGTGCGTGGGCATGCTTGGTGTCACACTTGTCGCTGGACTCTGGTCATGGTCCTCTGGTCCCCCCCCCCCCCCCCCCCCCCCCTCCTCCTCTCTCTCTCTCTCTCTCTCTCTCTCTCTCTCTCTCTCTCTCTCTCTCTGTGTGTGTTGTGTGTGTGTGTGTGTGTGTGTGTGTGTGTGTGTGCGTGCGTGTGCGTGCGTGCGTGCGTGAATGGTGCAGGAAGATGCTTGTGCTTCTGAGATTTGTGCATGACGACAACAAGCGATTACATGCTGTGCCGGAAGTCGACATAGAAGACTTCGAGCTGGTCCATGTACAAGGCTTCAACTGAACAATTACGAGGACACAAAGGGAAATTGCGAGAACACCAGTTTTCCTCGACACCCGCGTTTTACTGCTTGCCGGTAAGTTAATCATAAACATACAACTCAGCGGTATTTGTGAGGTTAGATGTTATAAATGAAGGTTTTAGCAATTTGTTTAATAATTGCCAGCCTGAAGTGATGGAAGCATTTAACCCTTTGAGGGTCGAATTTTTTCGCCAAATGCGACCACCCAGGGTCGATTTTTTTTTATTGCTGATTTAAATTCTTCGGATGAATCTATTTCGGGAAAAAATTATCCTAACTTTTTTAGGGTGACCATAAAGTGACAAAAAAAATCGTTTGTGTTGTTACATACATGTGGTTTATTCATGAGTAACACAAGAAAAATTCTAAATAAAAACGAGAGTAACAAGCCTGCACCTTTTGAGTGAATCGAAATCAGATAGACATCAGTTTCGTGGGCGGAAAAACCGGGAAGCGCCCGGAGGACGATACCGAAACCAGCCGCTGCGTGCGCGCCGGATGCGGCAGCGATAGACGGCGCACCGCCCATAAAATACAAAAAAAGGAGAAAAGAGCCTCATCAGTTTCGCAGGTGACCTTGGTCTGTGGCAGGCGCAAGAAGCGAGAGGCGCCCGGGCACCCAGTAGGCCATACCCAACGCACCTCCTCGTTAGCGGATGCGCAAGCGATAGCCGGCGCGCTGCTGAAGTAAATCATAAAAAAAAAAAAGAAGAAGAGCCATCAGTGCAACAAAAAAATTTGACGTTTTTCCGAAGTGTGGCAGCACATGCCAGGCAAGAGAAGTTGGCGAAAAAGGAGCGCTTTTTAAAAATACAAGCGATGCCGTATATGTACGTCATTGACCATTTTGAAAGTGTTTGTCGACACCGTACATGTACGGCCGTGACCCTCAAAGGGTTAATTTGTCGCCTACTATAGCTCCCACTAACGCACCCTACAGGCTAACTAACCACAGATATACCATATTACATCATAGCATGTACAATGTATGCAAATCGATTCTTGTTTCTTTGCAGCCACAATCGACTTCTGGGGCAGAAAGCCGCAAGTTGATGTCGCGCCCACTATTACTGCGATGGCTTGTTTGTTGACGGAAAAAATTCAAGATGTGCGGAGGTTGCAAAAAAAGCTTGCACTTGTAACGCTTATATAGCAAAAAATAAACACCTTGTTCGTTAACTGTAATGCTTTTATGGCGAAAGAAAAACACAGTTTTTTGGTCATCTTATTATTCATGGTGTCCTTGTAGCAATTTTTACTGAATGCAGCCATACTAAATAGATGATGCCAATGCCCAGCTGTAACCAGCTAAGCCTAGCTGGTCCCGGCTAAGACCAGCTAGTACCAGCTTCTAGCTGGTCCCAGCTGGGAATTTAACCATAAACCATCTCAGCTGGGACCAGCTGAAACCAGCTAGGATATTTTCTCCTCGGGGACTTCATTACAAGGTGAAAATACATTGTGTGCATACACTTGAAACTAAAAAAGATTACGAGTTGCAGCAAGGTTTGACTGTATTTTATACATATATCATATACCCATTTTTATGTAGGTAGATGTATAACTACACATAAGAGCAGGTATATAACGTATCATATACCCATAAAAAGTAGGTGTAGAAACGCCGGGCGTGCTTACAATGGAGGGAGCCATCTTGCAAACTATGTGGGACTCCATGTGGCCAGTTATGGAACTATAGTTCTTTGAAAAATGCTCAGGAGGTATCACAAATGATACAGTGGGCATTTCATTGCTATGGAAAGGTCCACGTGCGAGTTACAAAAAAAAAGGAAGATTGCTTATCTTATACGATATGTTGGGCATTACAGGGTTAATTGTGGCGAGTGCACAGCTCACAGAACCACCGAAAGGTCGTCAGAAGGAGACTGCGAGCTGAAAACTGAGACACGACAAGATTAACACCCCAAAAAATATGGCTTCATTTTGCTACTTTGCAGAGTATATTAAGCTTCGAAAAATGAAGTCAAAATAACTTCATACTAGCGCATATGCGATCCATACATTGCCATTACAACGCTTCACTGACTTCACATCACTGCAGTTGCAAGCAGCATATGTGCATGCAACTGGCATGCTTGTAGAAAACTTAAAGAAGCCACGCAGACAAAATACTAGTTTGCTTTATTTGAAAGAATTCATGTTTTATGGTGCACCGAGCACTTGTCCGGCAGCAAATGATGCCATATTCACTGTTTCACAAAACATGGGGTATCCTCGACAAACAGGTTCAGTTAAGACAACGTCGCTTATGCCAATCGGCCAGTGTCGTGTAAGACAACTCCAAAGCGGAAGAGTGCCGTGCAGCTAAAACAAGCATAGTGCGCCCAGTACCAACTGCAGTGCACATCGGTACTGCTATGCTTACGTGTATTTTCGTAACTTTCATTGTTTACCGCAACGTTCTTACTGCTGTAAAATGAATATGCATTACAGTTAAGCGCAAATAGCTCGTTCGGCAAGGTTTATAAGCCGCGCCTACTTTGCGTTTGCTTCTGCTGGCCTCAGCTAATCGCACAGCTGGGCACATGACACCATAGGTTCTGTTGTGAGAAATGAGCTAGTGGGTCGCACGGCCATTCCCCTTTTTCCTAATTATATAGCTTATTTGAGTGAAGTGTACATTAAGAGCGGTGTCAGTATGATTGTAACGAGGAAATCTTTCGAATAAACCAAACTTTTGTTTTGTCTGCATGGCCCTTTTAGGGGCAATTAAAGGCAAGAGGAAGAGTCAGCGAAGCTAATCCAGGTAATAAGGAATTAAAATCAACTGAAGCTTTTATTGTAAAGCATAAAACCAAGGTACAAAAAGCACTTTTTGTTGCAGGGTGAACAAGCAGACCAGTTTGCAGCACGGCCACATATTTGCGATTGGTTTTGCAATGCAGTTGCTGGTGATAAGATATTTGTGAGGGGCTAGGGGGAAGCTTACTGCATGTTATCCAAGAAGTGCTGAGCTTAGTAACTCTGAATGCTGCAATCCAACAAGTTAACAGCAATGAACGACATCACGGGGTAAGCCTCCGCATAGTACACTTCCGTAACTGAGTCTCGTATGGAGCACTACACAACGTCTCATCATGTGGGTTTACATACCCACCAATATCTCGCCCCCGCGACTCTGCCGACATCTTTTATAGCGCCTTTAGCACCTCCCTTTGGCACCCAGCATGTACACCAGAAATGCACCAACCAGCCCGTATTTCTACCCCGTAGAGAACCCCCTTAAAGGCCGACTGCAATCAAAATTTCAACCTCTTGAAAACCCTATTTTCGTATAGTCCGCTTAAAGAAAGCAACATGCAAAATGCAACAGCTGAAATACGCGCGTAGACGCCGCAAGCGGCCAGCAAAAATCGGCGATTTTAAAACCGAAAATGAGGAGAGCGCGGCCATTGCAGTGACGTTGCAGCCGTCCAGCGAGTGGCCGGATGGTCACCAGCTCGGGAGAAAGTCTGCGCGCAAGCTCTACGCGTGCACGGGGCAGCAAATGCGTGAAGCGGCGCAGCAGAGCTCGACCGGTTCTCCAGCTGCGTGGCTGGCCAGAGGAAGAAGCCCCCGTCGGCTGGTACGTCACAGGCGCGTCATGGCTGTTTGCGCGATCCGCCGGCAGGTGCAGCGTGGTCTGCGGCGGAGCTTTTTTAAACGCTTCTAACATTAAAGAGGCGTTTCACGGGGCTACCACTTGTGTCCCAGCTGATTTTGGGGTACTTACTACGCATTAAAAATAAATATGGCCGAGGTGAAATTTGAGTGCAGTTGGCCTGAATTCCACAAAATGACTCCACACAAAATGAAGCACAAAGAATAGCAGGTGGGTAAGAAAGTTCTTAAACTTGACTACAAACGAAAAATTAGGCCACTGCTTTGGCATGCTAGTGCAAATTGCCCAGGCAATGATGCTGCACGCAGCAATGGGGGCATGCTAACATTATGAAAGCGTTGGGTAAACTTGCTGCACACTGCCCCTTGGGCTCACGTGCCGAAACAGTGCCTTAAAGATGCCCTCTGGAGGATGGCCATCAAATGCCAAGAGAGCTGCACGTACCGTGAGGACAGAAGCTGCGTGGCCGAGATCCACCATTGCGTCGGGGATGTGCACCTCGGGGTCCACGCACGTATTGCACAGGTGGACGGAGCAGATGGAGCCCCGATGCTGCACACAGACAGGCAGAGCAGAGCACCAGTCTCAGCTGGGCCGACACAGGCAAGCTCTCCTCACTGCCGCAACCATCTTGCCAGCTGGCCGCCCCCAAGTCTGCCACCACAGAGCACAGTTACCAACTAGTCTTCACCTAAAAGCAGTTAGGGGTGTGCAAATATTTGGAACTTTTCAATACTGAAGCGAAACACACAATACTCAACTCAAATACAGACAGGATAGCACTGTTTGGAAATTTTACAGTATTTTCGAAGTATTCTGAAGTTTAAAAACACAAATGAAAATGAGTAGTTGCCATTAACAGTGAAGGGCTTTTCTGCAATGCACCAGTGACGTGCGGCAGCACCAAGAAGGTGCTTTTGGGCAGTGCCCCTTATCTGCTTGGCCAGGGCCTTGTGCTTCTCTTTTCGTATCCCCATAATATTGCACTCAAGCTGCCCTGACCAACACTCGCTAGATGAGAAGGCCTATCTGCATGCTGACATAGCCTCGGGTCTCTAATCAAATTATGCAAAATGTTGAAACATTAGAAGAAAAAAAATCAACTTTGCTTTCAAAGCTAAGCAGCATGAAAAGCCCCAACCGTGCTGGATCCATCGTTCCATACAAGTGCTCGCATTTGATAACAAAAGCTACTTTGCCCAAACTAGACAAACAGGCTCCACTACACGGACACTAAGGAGAGTTTTCTCGCCAGATTAAAAATAGAATGCAATACTGCAAGTTTTTTTCTGACAGGCAAATTTTTGACAAGAAAAATAAATTCAAAAATGCCCTTTCACTCACACAATTCCCTTTGTCGATTTGCTGACGGCTAAATTTAGTAAATTGGTAGCACGTTTAATGTGCGCAGCCTGTGTGGGAACGAACAAACAGTGAAGATTAACCATGAAATTGGTGAGAATTAAAATTCTGAAGGGCGAGATAGCATAAACCAATGCGACATCATTACACCAGTTAGCACAGCAGCCTTTAATGCCGCCCTCTAAATAGTCAAACAATGGAATACATAGCTGCATAATGCAGCCAGAGAAACTTTTATTAAGCAATTTCAGTCTTTAATGTCAGCTCGTTCTCGTTCGCATAATGACTAGATGACGCCTATATGCCTTGTTCTCGTAAAAGAACGGCAGTGTTGTTGCAGGCAGAAGCCCCGTGATCTGCTGTCGAGGGAAGAGGCGCTGCGGAAACCGAGGTAAAGAAACAAAAGCGCACGCGCGACAGCAGAGTTTCATAGCAAACCTCCAGGAGGGTGCACAGGACTGTCCGCTCATTTCCTAGCAAGCGGATGAAGTCTTCTGTCGCTTCCGGGGTCCAGCCAGCCTGGAGAGACAAGGTCACAGTTTCTGAATCACAAATGCATTTACTAACGCCCGGCAGAAGTTGCTCTGCACATACCATGCAAGACACTGAAACACAGTTGCGCGAGCTTCCGACATTATGGTTTCACACTGAACAACTCTTACGTAACACAACAAGCTCCAAATTCCATCACTCAAATCATACACAACTGAATCGCAAGCAATAAACATTAAAATAAAGTGCCATAGACACTCATCCGTAGTGTTTACAATAACCAGCCACAGCCAAAAACTCTGCAATGAGTTACCTTATTTATTTGTAAGGCAAGGTTTTTTTTCCCGAAACCCGCGATTTCACAAGCGTGCACTGAGGCTGGTAGGGTGGTTTTTGAAGCAATAAATGTTTGTTGTCGAATGGCCTGGTTTTCTGAAAGGGTAGTATTAAAGGAGTACTGGCACCAATTTTCGGCGATAATATTATTGCACAGTTTACTTCCTTTACTCAACAGAATACCCTGGCTGAAAGTGGCCTGCGACGCGAAGAACAACTTCAATTGGACCTCATTTATCGCATCGACGGAGCAGCGCGCGGAGCGGAACTCAGCAAATGGACATCAGCATGACATCATCCCGTGAAAGCCAAAATAAGTGACAGAAGGTTAGAATGTTGGTGGGAAAAGAGCAGAGTACAATCTGGGAAGACATGCGAACATAGAAGTCAGACTAGCACAAAAATTCTATTAAGGTTTTTTTTTGTTTGTTTTGTTTGTGTGAGGTGATTGTACAGTGGCGTTACGACTAAGGTCGCTGTGCAACACCACCCTGTTACAAAGGGGGAAGCCGCTAAGCATCATAATCATCGTCATCATTTTTAAATTGTGAGCCAGGCATTTGGCAAACCCCTGAAATGCCCTCGGACCCCTTGGGGTCCGTGGACCCCCATAGGAGAACCACTGGCATAGAGAAAGAAAGACTTGCGGCGGCACGCGCCCACAGGCGCAGCTTTCTGAACTGAGGAGGCCGCCCAACCTTCATTTTTCATTTTTTTTATGCTCCTCCTCACCTTCCTTTTTTCCTCTCTCGCATCAGCTCGCGCTTTCCGCAGAGCAAACTATCGGCTACAACAGATTAAATTTTGGGTGAAAACTTTTTGACTGAATGTTAACAGCGGACTTTCGCAGTGCCAGCACCTGGTATGCTTTTTCTGTTTATTTTGGGGCGAAAACTACAATGCCTGGCAACACTGTCGTGCGCAGAACGGGCTGTTGGCGCCGCCAAGCCAAGCCAGTGGCGCCCACTCTTTTTGTTGCGACCAGCAGCAGGGTAGCTGATTTTACTGTCGGATAAACTACACATAATTATCGCTGTCGAACAAGGAGATAGACAGGCTGACATCGCCAGAAGTACGGGCCTGTCTAAGCAAAGCAGATGGTCCGTTCAACCATCAAGAACAAGGACGCATGCATCGTTCCTGTTCCGTTCGATGAAAGAGGTAAGAAATGCCTCAAGCAGGGGGATGGTTCCCATCCATTGTGTGCAATCTGCCACTGGCTGCGTGGAGTCCAACTTTCGATTTAACAGCTGTCCTTCACCAAATTGTTCTGTACCAGCTGTTTTACTGACCACTCTAAGACCATTACAAATGTGGAGGCTGCCTTGGGGAAACGTCAGGCAGCAATCCGAATTGTTTCATGAACAGTGTCGGGTAAACCAGCCTAGTCATGAAGGGTTTGAAAAGAGCCTGGCTAATTCTGCTGGCCATGACTGATTTGTGTAGCCGGTTAGCAACTGCTCCTAGTTACATTGTTGCTTTATTTGCTCAGCTTATCGTGCATCTCAGTGCACTCTACCACATGTGCTAGGCCTCTTCCAAGTGCGGGTGCTAAGCTTTGAAAACAGCGTTAGGCTGCTGTGCAGAGATGCTGCAGGCGTGTAGAAAGAACAAATTGTCTGTAGCATGTATATGCAATACTGGTCAAAGTTCCCAATATGCACCCATATACGCCCCCCCCCCCCCCCTCTATCCTGTTTGGATACAGCATACAGGGGTAAAGTGGACATCTATCCTGTTCGAATACAGCATTGATTAATTGTAGGGTTTAACGCGCCGAGGCAACGCAGGCGATGAGACGCGCCGTAGTGGAGGCTCCGGATTAATTTTGACCACCTGGGGATCTTTCCCGTGCGCCGAAATCTTGTATGCACAAGCGTTTTTGCTTTTCGCCTCCATCAGAAAAGCGGCCGCCGTGGCCGGGAATCGAACCCACGAACTCGTGCTCAGTATCGGATACAGCATACATGGGGTAAAGTGGACATTTTTACCGGATTAAGAGAGTCCATTGTAACAGGTGTAGACTGTATATACTTTTTTTTTCTACGCAAAAAATGTCGAGATAGTTATGATCGGAGGTGCACTAGAGTCGAGTAACGCCGATACAACTCGCGTTGAGTAAAGACAATGTAAAGACGATGCAAGTAGCTAGCCACTTTAAAATAATTTTTATTTTGCCTTAATTTTAATGTCCAGATATCATGAAAATCAGATAAAATGAATTGATTTCCGTAGTCAAGAGTGTTTGTTATAAGCATGTTGGACTGCATCCGATTTTATTGGAGCAAAGGCACCGATTGCCAGAGCGCCAATGACTTCTATTGCATCGCTCCTATTCATGCATCACTGTAGCACAAAATTTGAAAGTTTTCAATGTTTCTTGCATTCTTTTTAGTTAAAAAAATGTCTTTTGTGGCTTGGATGGAGCTGATCAAGTTACCAATGGCTCTTCCTTTCAAATTAAACAAAGTTGCATTTTGTTTTCATGTACCCCTTAATGTTACGAAATTCTTGAATGCCAAAATGCCGATCAAAGCAAATATCAAATTGTATTATTCTGTTACATGTTTAAAAAATTGGCTGGTAATTACGGTACTCCCTAATGTGATATTTGGGCGCAGCAGCAGTTCTCTCGACAGCAGCGAAGATGAGCCCCTGCGTCGGCAGCGCGAAGTGCGTCATAGGAAGGGACCGCGAATTGTGCCTAAACTCTTTCATGACCACGGAAAAATGGGTGACTTTGAGTGGTCCCAGAAACTTTTTTTTTCTCTTGAGCTACCGGACACATTTAGCATTGCTATGCATGAAATTGTAGCTTATAGATTTCTCTTTCACACACATAACAGCAGTTTTGTGAAAGATGTAATTATTGAGTGTTCATTGGTCAACAAAACAAAAAATGCACAAAATTGTTATACACAAAACACAAACACGCGATTTCACTGAGTCTAAAAATTATTTTAGGAATTCTAAGATATACGAAATGTTCCTACATTCCTAAGCTACGACTCAATACATACATCAATGCTGTACACCAAGTTTTCGATTTTTGCGGGCCCGCTAACGTAGCATTCCTGACGGCTGTTCGACTCCGTGAAGCCCCCCGAGAGTCAGTCGGTCTCTCTAAAATATGCATCCAAGCATGCTTGTGTGTGTCCTCACATAATATCTTTATCAATGAAGTAGTAAAAACCAATAAAAAAATATTTAGCCCTCTTGAGAAGCAGTGCGCGTGGCTCCACAGAGATAATTTTACACGAGCGCCAGGTTATCTTGAAGGTGATAACGCGATATGGTGCGGTGCATTTGACAAAATATACCCGCCGCACATCGTTCAGACCCTACATATGAAAGTAATACCGCAGTCATCAGATATTAGGCACGTTTTGTTTAAATACAGCGCGAAGTAAAAATGAATCTTGCCTGGCAGCACCTGTCGAAGTCTGAGGCTGTTGAATGGGAGAGTTTTCATCAGAACTAAAATCTGAAGAATCCACATCATTGCTGGAGTCATCACTGCTGCTGGGGTTAAAAAAAAAGCAGCAGCAGTGGCCGAAGTCCCTGAAACCGCTGTCTGCCTTTGCAGAGCGTGCAGTGAAACAGGACGCCATTTTTGTCCAACTTGCTGCTACCTTGGGTTCAAATTTCACTCGCGACGCCATCTACCCACGCGAAATGTAAACAAACGGCGACGAAACTAAAAAGGGAGTTTCCAATGAACACGCCAGACAGCGGCAGTTGTCCGAAGTGCTGTTTTTAGTTTTTGCGGGAGGTTTGAAAATCATCGTTCACCCGTGATACATGGCCTATGGTGTAGTCACGAAAGAGTTAAGCGAACACACACCATAGTTACGTGTACGCCCTCCTCATGTTTTTGCGAAGTGTCGCGCCGTCGAGTGCCTCGTGCGGGCACAGCATTGTGAGCCAGCGCACCGACTACTAGCGACACCTGCCCAACACATCAGAAGCCAGCGCCGCAAGCGCACAGACTACGGCGACACCTGCCTGCGACATCGAAAGCGAGCACGAAGCCGAGCAGAGCGAGTGTGCGGCGCGCGGCCGGCGGTAGTAGCTTGAGAGGCTCCTCGAGGCGTCTTGCCTCGCTAATAAAGTTAGTTTTCTGCCTTCGAGTGCCTTGGTCGCGTCTCGGGCCCTCGCTGGCCTGCGTCACCCCTCACAGCATACTGCCCCTCCCCTCCCCCACCCGACACTTTCGCAGAGCGCTGGCTTGCTCCACCACGGTGAAACGCCCTCCACTCCCAATTTTGCGACACTCTCCTCCTTTGCTTTCTTTCATCATTCGCTTTTTCGTTCACTCGTCGGTCTTCCCATCGTAAGCCCGGTCACGACGGCGGCGGCGGTGCGGCTCAGCGCAGAGGCGGCCACCAAAGGGCTGCACCCTAAAAACTGACCCATGATAACAGTCCCTTGTGGCCAGTTGGAACACATGCAACACGTTGCAGTCACTAGAGGTCACCTTGAGCAGGTGGCACAAACACTCTTGCACCCGAATTCTGTGCAGGCCCTGGCAGAAGGCACCATGACCGAAATGTGCAATGCTAGGACACCTACCACTGTAGGAGGAACCAGTAACTACGTTCAGGGTCAAGTAACGGCCAGGGAGATAGTTGTGGCACTGGATGTGCCAGCTGCAACAACGACCTCCTCCAAGCGCCATTTGCATCTGGAAACGGGCTTTGGAACATCACTAACACCGTAAAGTTACTAACAGGGGCATCCTGCTCTTATTGCCACCCCCACAAGGCCATAAATAATGACGTCTGCTTCAAGTAAGCCAAACCCCAGTGGATGTGCAGACAGAAACTTACCCCAACAGGCTCCAGGATGTCCATTGTTGCCCTGATAGCCTGGGCCGGGATGCTAACGACTTCGTTCCTGGAAGAGGGGGAGGCAGGAAGGGGCAGTGATGCAGCACGCCTCTCACAGCTGAGGGTCACAATGATTGACCTCTTCAGAGGGCCCGCGTTGACACTCTTTACTGGCAAGCCAGGAGCCCCTCGTCCATTCATCTGGCCCCCCCCCCATCGAGCTCACCAGAAATCCCTCCCCCTGGACACTTTCCTCTGCAGCCTGGAAGGAGGCCACCCGGTACCGTTCCCAGTCACCCGCACATCCTAGTGAAGGTGCCGCCATCCGCTCAGATCACCCCTTCCGAAAACACGGCCAGATTTTAGGCACGTTGAAACAAGCCAACAGGGTGGGACTTGCAGCACTTATATCTGCAGGAGTAGGCTCAGCTCCTCGTGTTCTGAGAAGGGGAGGGCAGCTTCTCTCTCTCTCCAGACGTTAATGCATCACTTTACAATGAAGACCGCTACCCTGGCTTGATGACAACTGTCCCGCTGCTGGCTTTGTGCAATGTAATGCACCTTTGTGCACATTGTTCCATAGGGACCACTTAGCTCCTGGGGTACCCCCTCTTGAAAATGCACCTTTCCCCTCTACCCAGACAAACTCTACTGCAGTTTGCATATTTGCCCATCAAGCCAGCAAAGCAGGTACACTCAGTGATTTGGTCACAAGTTTGTGTGTTTTATGAGGAAAAAAAAGAAAGTGGAAAGTATGAACGGCAAAAAAGAAATTGCAAGCACCAGCCCCCACAGTGAGGGCTCTTGAAGTCCTGTGCACTGAAGCAGACGGAACCTGAGGTCCAAATACATTTTCTAGGTATTTTTTAAGAGCAAGAACATTTACAAAAAAAAAAAAAATGACTCAAAGATCGGGCAGACTTTTGAATAATTTGGTTTGCAAAATGACAATGCAGAAGGTATTGAGATTTCGCACACACTTTTCCGTATGGGAATCACTACCATTGTAATGAAGCCCTTGTCGTCCCAAGGGCTGACAAGGGCTTCACCTGGCATTACTACCTTCCCTCCGTCCTCCCCCATTTTTTAAGTGTGAATTTTCTGTACTGAACTGTAGTGTGTCACATTCAGCATAGATGGCAACACAGCAACCAGCATAATCAGTTTACACGGAATGAGCTAATAAAGCAAGCTCCCGGGCAGAGCTGGGGGGTTGTTTTCGCGCTGGAAGCCTAGGCGTGCGTGTATCTCAGAGCTGTGGACACTGTCTGGCTGGTCCCTCGGCACACCCATTCGAATGCCCTCAACAAACTACTCAACACTTTATGCAACTGGAGCAGTAACAACATTATTACAGCCTGCAGGGTTCGTACAGGCTTAAAAAGCAAAAATTCAAGGGTTTTCAAGGACTTTCAAGGACCGGAAAACACATTTTCAAGGTCCCCATCTAATGTTTTATCTGGGATTATTTATAACTTTTCCAACACAATGCCAAAGTTTTTTATTGCACAATACCCAAGCACATTAGTGCACATCTAGATAGGTGCTAACGGATTCGTACATGCTCCCCCAGCTTTATTTTTTTTATTTCACGGCTGGTATTTACAGGATTTTTTTTCTTTGTGTTTTTCTGAGGCTGTTTGATTTCAATGTTGCCTGCATCTCCTGCTTTGTCAGCAAGAGTATCAGCTGAAATTAAATCGAGCAAGTGTTGCTTCAAGGCAGGATGAACTATGTACACTTCCACCATTTGCACGTAAAAGCAAACGTAGATGGAACGTATGAGGCACAGTAAACATGCAATGAGCAAGCGTCCACAGACTAGCTGGCTTTTACTGGATTGTATCGTGATATGGATTGGATTGACAAGTGCCTGCTCCCAACGCTGCCTTGTAATAATGAAAATCCACCAAATTTGTAATTTCACGCAATACACTGAAGCTTGATTGTTACAATGTTTCTTTACATTTGTTAACACCTAAAATCCATGACAAACACTTTAAATTCTTGTGAAAAGACAGGGCCATTGATTCTCTCCGGAAAAATCAAGGGTTTTCAAGGACCATGTAAAAATTCCAGGACTTTCCAGGCCTTGAAATTGACACTTCTAAATTCAAGGGTTTTCAAGGACCTGTGCGAACCCTGAGACTGGCTTTACCCGATCTTCGTTAGGTCCCCCGTAAGCTTTCAGCATTTCTTGACTCTTTGCTCCTTTCACCCCTCCCCCATCCCGTTTGCTGCCTACAAACCCTTGGCTGTGTGTAGAACGTGCTTCACACAATCCTAAACACAATAATTTAGACACGCTATATGATTAGCACATTTCCCTCATAAACGGTAAATGCAAATGGCAGTTTCATGGACTCTCATGCAAAATAATAAAAAAGAAAGGCATATGGGGCAATGCAAGGCATAAAAAAAGAGCACGATTCATAAACCCTCCTCTGCATGCTTTCCCGACGTGGTGGTATCATCCCCACTCTGCATTTGTTTGCAGCTCCCTTTCCCAATGCTAACAACCCATGAAAAAGCACGTGTACTACACTTGCTTCCACCTCTTTTTTCAGTACTAACAACTCAAAAATTTTGCTTTTAAAAACCACTGAAACCACTCATGTTTTTGCATGCACCCACAAGAACCTTAACCCTTTGTGGGTCACGGCCGTACATGTACGGCATTGCTTGTATCTTTAAAAAGCGCGCCTTTTTCGCCAACTTCTCTTGCTTGGCAAATTTTTTTCTTGTGCCGATGGCTCTTCGTTTTATTTTTTATGATTTACTTCAGTGGTGCGCCGGCCAACGCTTGCGCATCTGCTAACGAGGGGGCGCGCTGGGTATCACCTACCGGGCGCCCGGGCGCCTCTCGCTTCTTGCGCCTGCCACAGGCCAAGGTCGCCTGCGAAACTGATGAGGCTCTTTTCTCTTTTTTTTTGTATTTTATGGGCGGCCCGTCTATCATTCCCGCATCCGGCCACACGCACGCAGCGCCTGGTTTTGGTATCGTCCTCCGGGCGCTTCCCGCTTTTTGCGCCCGCGAAACTGACGTCTCTCTGATTTGTCTATCTGATTTTGATTCACTCAAAAATTAACGGCTTGTTACCCTTGTTTTTATTTGGAATTTTTCTTGCGTTACTCATGAATAAACCACATATATGTAACAACAAACAATTTTTTTGTCACTTTATGGTCACCCTAAAGAAATTACGTTAATTTTTTCGCGAAATAGATTCATCCGAAGAATTTAAATCAGCAATAAAAAAATCGACCCTGGGGGGTCACATTTGGTGAAAAAAATCGACCCTCAAAGGGTTAAAGGAGCCATGATGACAAAACACAAGTTTGGTTCATTCAAAAAACGGCCTCATTAGAATCATACCGACACCAGTTTTAACGTAAACTTTGCTCAAATAAGCGATATTATCAGGAAAAAAGGGAACAGCCATGCGACCCACTAGCTCATTTTCCGCAACAGAACTTATGATGTCATACCAGACAGCTCTGCGATTGGCAGAGGACAGCAAATGCAAATTAGGCAGAGCTTATAAGCTTGCCGAACGAGCTATTTGCGCTTAAATTTTGGGCACATTCTTTTTAAAGGGGTCGTGAAGAGAAAATTTTGTCTGCTTGAGCGGCATTTCAAGAACATAACTCCCAAATATTTTCACACTTCATTGCTTTTGGAATTTAGGAGGCGCCGTTGAAATTTTCGTTTTGCGACCATGCACGTACCGTCGGTCGGCAGCGCAACTAGAATGACGTCACGTTAAGTACATTCGAGAGTTCAACGTGGTTCAATGTTGTTTGTGTATAATGTTCTGCAAAGCTGCAAAGCCAACATTTTAAAAATAATGCATCCTTTATTCGTTGCCAAAAAACACTTATCTATCCATGCGAGTGGTGTCGTGACCGCTTCAGTTGTCTGGCAACCATTGCAGCAGAACTCAGACCTACTGGGGTTTGTAGTTTCTAGCCAGTTTCCCTGCGGAATTTCACGTTCTCTTGCCGAATTCTCTTCAAAATTTTGCGTTTTTTGTATGGAATGGCCCGAGACCTCTCAAGAAAAAAAAAAAAAAAAAGGTGAAAAACAGTTCCTTCGCGAGATTCGAACTTGCGGCCTCCGGGCAGCCCAACGTTACGGCCAGCCTGTCGGACACTATTTCCACTACACTATCGACGTGAGAAGCACGCGCGGCGAAAAACTGCTGCATAAAACCCGCTTCACATTTGTAATCCAGAAGGCTGTCGTGTTTTCATAAATTCTGATGAACCCAGAGCTTTAACCGAGAACTTACTGTTGAGCGCTTATACAGAAGGCCAAAGCGGAGCGTATACAATCAACGACACAGCTTTAACAGCATTGTTTATTGCAGGAAACAGGAAAGCAATCGTCGAACTGCGTGATGTTGGGACTCGGCGACTCGGCGCTGTATTGCTCCTTCTCGCTAGTTATTTTTCCGCTTGATGAGTGAATGATGGGTGGGTTTTAAGTTCCGACTACTAGAAGTTCCTTCGATAAACGTGTTTACGTAATAAACTCATTTTAAGCGTTCAGTCATTTATCTCGTCAGGCCAGAAGTTTCACGTTCGCGCAACTCACATTACAGGCTACGTGAGACAGACGTAGGCAAACTGTGCAAGAATATCTGCTAGCAAAACGACAGTTCAGACTCGTGCAAAACAGCGCAAACAGTTTACGAATGCCCAGTTTCGATTAAACGTGGTTACTTCTGCCTGCGCCACTCGCCAGCGTTGTTGACAAAGTTCGACCATGTTGATCAGTCGTATCAGAGATCAGACATCTCCCGTTCAGTTGCATGGGGGGTTTCATCATGGCGCCGATGTTGTAGCTTTATCTGACCCTTTGCAAGCCCGCTCTATGCCGACATATTGTGCAGACGAGGGAGAACTGCGATTGGCTGCTTACTGACTTACTGAAACGTCACTTCACGAGTTGAGGAGGAAAGCCTCGGTGAAACCGTAACTGCATTTGTTTTCCTATTTGCCGATATCTGGCAACGAAACGGGTATGCATTGTTTGTTTATCAAGGTTCCACGGTTATAAGCACACACACAACACAGTTTTTTTGAAAATCTCTTCACGGCCCCTTTAAGCTGTAAGAATGGTGGGACAAACAGTGGAAGTTATGAAAGCACAAGTAAACACAGAAGTACTGATGAGTACTGCTGTTGGTACTGCGCGGACTATGCTTGGTTTAGCTGCACAGCACTGCAGGGCTTTGGAGTTGTCTCAGATGACACTGGCCGATTGACGCAAGCAACGGTGTCTAAAGCAGAAAACAGCTTGCCACGGTATGGTGGCGCCATCTAGGTTCAGTAACGTAAACAAATGCACAAACGCCGCCGTAGGGTACCTCGAAGCCAGCGCCGCCGTACAGGGTGGAGACACCCTTTGAATGGTCCCGTGCCGCTGCAATTGGGTCAACGTGCTCAACGCATTGTTTTTTTTTGTTTCCTATGAGACCCAGCAACGCGAAACAGATAAGATGATTCAAACTTCGCCAGTAAACCGCGTTGCGGCGATAACTTTAGCGCAGTTTTGATACAATGACTTGCTTCAGCGGCGAGCAAGTGACCCGAAATGGCGGAGCCAGCGTATACGTGTCTCCACCATGTACGGCGGATGCACAAATCAAGGCACTCTAGGCTGCAGAGCGGTCAGTTCGTGTGATGTCATTGCAGACCACGAAAACACACGATTTAGCGGAAAAATAAAAATTTTATCTTAAATCGATCAATTTCTAAGTGAATGATGATGATAAATTATTTTATTACGAAGGGGAGGACCTAACGTCGCTGGTGGGGGAAGAGGGGGAATAGGGAGGGAGGTAACCCGCCCACTAAATCACACTTGCCAGGCCACTGGCAACGCCAAACTGGGCTAAGGTCACCAGGTGTTGAGGATTTTCGAGAATGTCCATATGTAATGCTTCTACAGTAGACTCTCGATAAACGGAACTTCAAGGGACCCGAAAAACTAGTCCCGTTTAACAGGAGTTCCGTTTACTGAGAGAGATGTTCTAAGGTGCAAATTTATGTGCGTACACACTTTTAAGGGCATTTCATGGAACCCTAACCACTAGAAAGTGACTGTAGCTGATAGTTTTCAGAAAGCAAGAAAACTACAAGAAGCGTAGGCACAACATTCACAAAGTTCATGTGGCAACAATGAGTCGCTGTGCACTACAAAATGCGTCAATTATTTTTGTTTGAGTCCTTGCAACTGCATCTTCACGGAGGCTAGAGGCCTCAACTTCGCGAGTGCTTAAGAGCCACTGAATTTAGAAGACAGCAACGTGGTAATGAAGGACGAATAGCACAACGATGGCACGAACGAGGCGACAGGAGGTGAGCCCTGTAGCCTCGGCGTCTAGAATCGAGACCGAACGACTGGAACAAGAACTGCGACGTTGCATTCGTTGCGCTAACATGGCTAACCACTTACGAGACGAGGCTTACGAGGCCAACAAGGCTAAAAAAGCATGGAGCAAGAAAAAAAAAACAAGAACGAAGCAGCCGGAACCGTAAAAAGCTGATTCTCATGCCAGTGAATTTCACAAGAAGTTCAATTTCCGGTTCCGTTTACACGGTGATGCGGAAATTTTAGTTCCGATTACCGAGAGTTTTTTACGTTATCTGAATACAAAACCAACCAAATTCCAGGCAACTGTTCCGTTTAAGCGGCAATTCCGTTTAAGCGATTTCCGTTTATCGAGATTTTACTGTACAGTTAAACCTCGATGTAACGAACTTCAATGTAACGAAACCCTCGATGTAACGAACCACGGAATTTTTCGTAACTTCAAGTGTATGCACACCATGTATTTTCACCCTCTGTGTAACGAAGTCCCGTTTGCCGAAATTTCAATGTAACGAAGTTTCACGGAGAACTAGGCACGAAATTTAAGTTGTAGAGGTATATTTTGCGAGACGCAAGCGCCGAAATGGGATCTCAATAAAACGCGAACGGCAACACGGGCCGCCCGATGCCGCGGATGCAGCGAGCCGCGGAGTCTGAGCGAGCCCCTTGCTTACAAACTGTGTGGCGTACATACACGGGTGGCGCACTGTTTCTGTCGGAGCTTAATCGTCTACGCGGGCATCAGCGTGAACGGCATGGGGCGTTTTCTCGCCGCAAAAACGCGCCCCGCAAGCCATATGCGCGCTGACGCAGTCGCGGAGACCACCCGCGCGATGTGGGGTAGCTGCAGCGACCGCTTCTAACCGCTCGCTGAAACGCAACTCAATGGGCAAACGAGAGGGGCACGCGAGAAAAAAAAAGCGGATAACGTGGGCGAAATTTTCACAGTAAAACCATAGTAAAACGTCATGCGCGCCTCTTACGAAAGCGCCCACTAAACATCCTCCGCGGTGCTAAGCCTAATCGCCTCTTGCGGGGCCGCCGCATGCCGCCACTTTGCCCTTCGTTCGAGTTCGCTCATGCTCGTTGGGTTTCATCGTTACAGCAAGCATTTTGAGCCTTGTGCGCGCGTTTTTTTTTTTTTTACACCCGCGTCCGCGATTGGGGAGGCGCGCACCCTATGGCGGGAGCTTCGAAGCGCTCGGGGATGCCGAGGATATGTGATGGGCGCTTTCGTAAGCGGCGCGTATGACGCTTCACAGTGAAAATTTCGCCCATGTTATCCGCTTTTTTTTTTTTTTTCTCGCATGCCCCTCTCGTTTGACCCTCGAGTTGCGTTTCAGCGAGCGGAAGCGCTCGCTGGAGATACTTACATCGCGCGGGTTGTCTCCGCGGCTGCGTCAGCGCGCCTATGGCTTGCGGGGCGCGTTTTTGTGGGGAGGAAACGCTCCATGCGGTTCACTCTAATGCCCGTGTAGACGATTAAGCACCGATAGAAACAGAAACAGTGCGCCAGCCGTGTATGCGCGCCACGTTTTCATTTGCAGGAAATGCTTCACGGGATGAACACTTCATTAAAACCGCGAATTTCAATGTAGCGAAATTTCAATGTAACGAAGTAAATTACGAATTTTACCGACTTCGTTACATCGAGGTTTAACTGTATATCTGAATTTTGAAAAAAAAAAATCCTCCGTCGCACGCCCCCGCGCGAGGGACACGTGTAAATGCAGAGCATAGTGGGGTTCCGTGGTGTTGGTGTTGTTGGTGTGGTGGTGGTGGTGTGGGTTGAGAGAGAAGAGAGAATCGTAAGTAGGTAACGTCAAGTTGTTATTATTTTATTGGCATCACTGCGATTCTTGCTTCGGCGCTGATGTTGGATTGCGTCGAGGTACTAGTTGAAGGTCTTGCTTCCATCGCTTATCAACTGCGACCGCCGACGAACGCAAGAGAAGAGAGCGCAGGAGAGCAGTGACTGGAGTGGAGCCCGCGCCGATACCCGCTTTATATTCCTAGTGCGTGCGTTAGAGGGAGAGGGGGTGGAGAGAGAGAGCGCTATCCCGCCACCGTCACACCAGCACCTGCTGTTGCTACGGTGCTTGCAGAGCCGGAGCGCGCTCAACTACGAAGCTTCGCGCGCTGCACATGTGCTGCAAGCGTGATGCGGGAGAGGAGGAGTGGGGGAGAGGGCGCACCTGCGCGCTGAGCTGTTGCGGACGGACGGCGGCGCTACATGTGAGTTAAAGAAATGCTCTGCATTTAAAACATTATGGTTCAGTCAATGAATATCAAAAGCGGAGCAGAGCAGAAATAAAGCATCGTTTGTATCCAGACAAGCGCTGGGGGCACTATAAAACACGAAACCTTTCGAATAAAACAAACTTGTATTTTGCCTTTACGGCTACCAAGGGCATGTCATGCCTAAGAAAAAGGTATAGGGGAGCACATAGGTCTTTGGGACAAAAAAAAAAATCACTTTTCTCTTTATTTGTACAGTTTTTCCTCTGACAAGTTGGTACTTGAATGGCACCAAAAGCCATACAGGCCCGATTTAAGCAAAAAAAAAAACAGCATTTTTTCTTTAATTCCCCATTTTTTCACCATGAGCAGTACCGCAGCAATAGGAAATTCTCAAGAGGTACATCCCAGCATGTAGGGCAGCTAGAAAGATAATTTCTTTTGCAGCGTGAAGCTGAATGTTTAAACCTTGAAATAAGAGAAACAGATTTTACATTTCATGCTTCAATACTTGTTTATATAGTGTTATTTATAACTGGTTAACAGGGGTACTTTAAACCCAGAAGTTAGAATTGGTACAAACTTGCTTGTGATTGACATAAAAAAAAACTGCTTTCAACATTTCATTTTCCACAACTTCTAGTATCTATTCATGCCTTGCTGAGAATTTTTGTTGAATAGTATCTGTAAGGTCCACTTATGAGATTAGCGGCCAGGCGCCCGAGCTGCGCGTGAGAACCCGCCGCTCTGTCTAGTGGCCCAGCACTATAGACTCTACGCTGCAGCCGTCGCCAATTCGTCACGGCGTGCACGGGAGACGGATTGTCTGGCCCACTGCGTACCACAGGGATAATACCCCATCGAGAAAGCAGACGGCACCGTCGGATTCCGGGAACCACCGTCGGCATGACGCGCAGAGGTGGTGGGATTACCGGCGTCGAAGTGCGCGCCGTGCAAGAAACCATTGTTAAAGCGCCCCCGCCGGCGCAGTGCACTGTCGCCGTCTTTCGCTTTCACCCCGCGGGGTCGCCCGCACCTGCTCGTCTGCGAGCGTGCCGTTGACCCGAAGATGGCGCCGCCTCATTGAATATTCCGTGGCGTGCTGAGTGACAGCTGTCTACGTGAATTTGGGCACTCCCATACGCGTGTACGAATGCTACAGGGGCGTTCCCGAGAGAGGGTGATCTCGAGGTTTTATAAGGCCGAACTTGGCCGTTGGAAATCGTTCTTGTCTAAGCGCCGAGCTGGGCAGTTCCCGGCGGGACAAGGAGTCTCGACCGTTAAAGCTAGGTTGGGATTTGCAAGCCCCCTAGTCGAGGTTAAGATTGCATCGGAGGTTTAGGGTGCAGCGCCGTACCAGGCAACTAGACGGATCTTGCGGCGAGACAGAGTCTCAGCCGTTGTTTCTCGAGCGGTTTGTGTACGCTCCGAGAATAGGAGAGTTAGACGAAGTTGAGGAGCTCGAGTGATCTGTGCGCACTCGGAGCTAGCGTCTAGCTGAAGTTTGAAGTTTTTCTTTTCATTACTCATGTACCCAGTTTTCCTACTGTAAATAGCTGTATATAAACTCGTTGTTTCACTTAAGGGGGGAGGCTGGTCTTAGACAAACTTTTTTATTTTTCAAGCTATTGAGATGAAAACTTCCAAACAGATGTATTTCAGCATTCTGATTTCAAATATCAATTTAGATTTTGGATATCACAAGTAGTTCTAATTTCATACAGATTTCATTGTTAAAAGTCTATCCCCAATTAAAAAAAAAATCTGCTTTAATGATGCTTCTAAACTGCACTTTATTGCATTGTTTAGCAACCAGGGAGTGCAATAAAAGTATTCCCATGCTTCTAGCCTTCCTACAACCAATTGTATGAGGGTTCAAACTTCGTTGTTTGAACAAACTTCGTTGTATGAGGGTTCAAACTTTGTTATTTGAACCCTCATACAATTGGTTGTAGGAAGGCTAGAAGCATGGGAATACTTTTATTGCACTCCCTGGTTGCTAAACAATGCAATGAAGTGCAGTTTAGAAGCATCATTAAAGCAGATGTTTTTTTTAAATTGGGGATAGGCTTTTAACAATGAAATCTGTATGAAATTAGAACTACTTGTGATATCCAAAATCTAAATTGATATTTGAAATCAGAATGCTGAAATACATCTGTTTGGAAGTTTTCATCTCAATAGCTTGAAAAATTAAAAAGTTTTGTCTAAGACCAGCCTCCCCCCATCAACCCCAACGCCTCGAGTTCGTCAATTCGACCGCCATCTCCAAGAACTTCAACACCATCGCCCTGCCAGCCTCCTGCCAAATCAACCGGAGCCCGGGCGATTGGGTTCCTGATCGACACCGGACTTCGGGGAAACCATCTTTACTGTATCTTTCTCAATTGTTCCCATGAACAATCAAAAAAGATTTTTAATTATCACGTAAAACTAATTTGCATCAAAACTAACTGGATATTTGAAATCAGCTAACTGAACAAGCCCACCAGTTTCATCAAAATTGGTTGGAAAGCAAAAAAAGAATGTTTCTAAGACCAGTGTGCCCCTTAAAATTTGAGATCGAAATCCCCCCAAATGCGCAACAACAAAGGCAAGTGAATGATGACAACTGAGCATAGGAAACCAGCTTGGCTAGTGCCGCAGTGTCAGTGTTTGCTTGTCCGCTTGTCAAGAAAGTGTTATCTGGGGTCTAGGGGCGTAAAGCTAAACAAGTTCATCGTTTTTATTATCTCCTGTATAGAAAGAAAAAGAGCATCATTACAGTTAAAAAAAAAGATAAATTTGCGCACTGATCTGACCACCGGCGACTCGTGGACTACGACAACCCAAAGCTGGTTTTCTGATCTAGAGAGTGTTGGCTCAGAGACCGTGAGGATGTGAAAAGAGAAGGCCGTTGCCAAGGAGACAGAGGTGCTGCCCAAAAGCCCCTTTCTCTTGCCGTTTAGCTGCACATCACTGGAACAGTGTGGAAAAGCCAGTCACCAGCGGCGGCGAGTGCCTATGCTTGTTCCTGAACTTTGCAATGCATTAAAAAATTTCTTTTTTTGCAATTTTTTAATAGCGTAACTAGATTCAAAGCGGAATCAAATATAGCGTTACTCGCTTCAATATTTGAACATTTCGAATGGAGTATAGCAGCTTGTTGGGGGGAAAAACTCTTTGATACCGGCAGTAATTTTATGTGGTGAATAGATAAAGAAGAGAGAGAGGACATGCTGCATACCCAAATGAAAGAATTGGTGAAAGGGAAAAAAAGGAAAGAAGAGAAACAAGCCAACGAACAGATCAAAATACAAATTTTTAAATTAGAACATTGAGAAGGTCCCGCAAGAAAGGCGAAAAAAAAAAGGAAATTGAAGTGGTGACGAATTAGAGGCGGACACAGGAAAAGGCGAGCTGAAGAGGAAGACGAGGATCGAGTGAGCGGAATGTGGAACGCGACCTGGAGGCAATTAGTTGAACCTGCTGCGTCCTGCTCCTCAACACTCCAGCGGCTTTGCTTGGGTGGCCTCGTGGTGTTTGGAGACGCCCAGCACACCAGCGGCAATAAATCCAGAAATGTCGAGAGCGTGAGCAAGGTGACATAGCACCAACATCCCTGGGGCCAGCAACCTCGGGACAAGGAACCAGCACGCACCGTCGAACACGCACCAGCTACGATCGCCGAGCACTTCACCCAGTTGCTTCGCTCAAGTGGATATCGCCAGCCACGGTAGCGAAGTGCTCTTCAACATCATGATAGGACACGCATCATTAACTAAGGCAGAGAGGGAACAAGAAGGGTGCATGGCTAGGGTAATTTAGGATAGAGGACTTTTGAGGATTGATTAGCTAGTTGTCAGTGTAGTGTTGTATCTATGCCCTATTTACTTGGAGTTGACAAGTTTGAGCTGGTTTATTCTTTTGTGTTCTTCGTTTTGAATTTAATGCCTTCAATTACAGTCGTGTGTTTGCGACTCAAGCCTCGTCAACTGTCGCGGCGAGACACGTAACATTGAGCAGTTACCTTTTAATCCTGCATGGTAATTTGTGCAATAGTTTATTTTAAAGGGGTACCCAAACTATTGCTACTTAGGATTTTGCATCTCTAAATTATTACACAGATATTCGATATTTGAAGGCAGTTTTTTACTTTATTCGTATTTGATTCGTACAAGAAAATTTCAATATTCGCACAACCCTGCGTCACCTATCGCAGCGGACGATTCCTCTCTAGGTGTTATAAAGCAAGAACATCTCCCCCTGTCCCTCCAGTATTTTTTGCCCCTTTGCTCATGCCCACTCGAGTAGGCTACTTGCATGCTTGCAACCCAAGGTGAGACATTTCACCTAAATTGAAACTAACACCCATGAAGGTGAGGCAGCCTATTTTATAGCATTTACTAGCTTCAGTTCCGGTCTTTTCAAGAACATGAGCCAGCTGCCAGACACATTTATGCGATATTTAGGTGCCCATACTTTTTTTTTTCCGGAAAAGCACACAGACAAGCTCTACCTACTCCATTTCACCATTCACGACTTGTGATATTGCAAACCTTAGTGCAAAAAAGTGTATAGAGTTGTGATAGCCATCCTCGCTTTTTTGGAATTTTCTGCAATGATAAAGAAGCACTGCTGCGGCGAGTGGCGTTATTTGTTCGGGACACTAATCTACCAATACAGGCCAACTTTTACGCTTCAGCATCCTCCAAGAAACTCGGTGGTGGCCCAGCCAGGTTAGAATTGGGGACGATTTCTGGAGGAGAAAAAAAAAAAAAAAAAAGAGCACTGGAGCAGCTCTGGCTTCCCAATCAGATGACAGCACCCAGACACACTGCTTTCAGAGTATAAAGGGCAGCAACATCCCGCTCCCACTCCCCCCTTCCCCCTGGGAGAGACCGGACTAACATTTTCAACATGGGCTTGTACTGATTGATTCGATTGATTGTAGGCGATGAGGCGCGCCATAGTGGAGGGCTCCGTATTAATTTTGACCACCTGGGGATCTTTAACGTGCACCGAAATCTCGTACACACGGGCGTTTTTGCTGTTTGCCTCCATCAGAAAAGCGGCTGCCACGGGCTTCTTGTATGGACGTGGGCTTGTATGAACACACGGAGCCAGCACAGGGTACATTCCTGCAGCCCACTTCAAAAAGAGTCTGTGGCCTCCCCATTATGTAGGGTACCTTTGGCACGAGAAACCGAAAAGGCCTGGAGAGAAGGAATGGCCAGCAGTGCAGTCGCAGAGAAACTGTGCGTGCACCTCTGCGACAAGACTGCCATTACTTTCCAAATACCATGCGCAAATTGCAGACATCAAAGTTCTTTTGAGAAGATTATTCGGCTCTTAGGACAGCTCCAAAGGCACACTGGCCGCTACACCTACCAGGCGCATCGTATGTGACATAGGAAAACAAACACTCTTACCAAACCTGTAACTTGCTGCTTCTCCAGTGCCCAATGTTCTTGCAAAGTGCCCATTCGAAAGCCACTTGTAGGCTCGAGAAAAGCTTGAGCTCAACGACGAGAACCGACACACCTACAATCTCCCTTCATTAGGCTCGTTTTTGCTGGCGAGCTCCACGCAGCACTGAGCTGTTGCCATGCCAGCTTGCCCGTTTGTGTTCCCCCCTCTACGTCCCACCAGCCAGGGGAAATGGCCGCCATTTTTCCAGTTTCTGAAAACATTACCGGTAACGATCGAGCCTTTGGGTTTTGGGCATTCTCCTGCTTCCACTTGTAAAAAAAAGCGAGTAGAGTTAACTTTTGAGGGGTAAAAAGTTGACCTCTTACTTGAGAGGGTGCAGATCAGTCCTCCGGACGCGGCTTGCGTAGCCATAGTCGACAAAGAAGACCTGCACAAGGAAAAAAACGTGCTGCAGCTATGTCTAAAGCCTGAAGACAAACACAGCTTGCACACACTCGTAGAACAGTGCAAGCAAGAGGGGGACCGCACAATGAAAGCACCAGTGTGCAACCGGGAGATCACCACGGGGCTTGCGAAGAGGAGCTCGCCGGCTGCCATCATCGCAGAAGGTGGGGTGCCACTGCTGTCGACCACTGCGACTCGCACCGAGTGTCGCCGTGCAGGTCGGCACGCACTGAACGCAGGTGTGGCAAGCAATCCCCCCGGAGAAGTACAGGCTTAGACAAAGCACATGAAGAACAAGGAAAGAAGCAATAAGGGTCAATCCCAAGAAGGGCCAATTCTGATTCAAGCACTTGAGAGGGAGTGCAGTTCAGTGAGGAGGAAGACGAGGCCACGCTCCAGAAACAGCACCCAGCTTCGCAGACCCAGAGCACAGCCTCATGACGTTTCAGGCCACCACAGAGCGAGCTCCAGGATGCGATGCTGGAGTGACACCCCTTGGCAACGCACCGTTGGCGGTTCCAGGAGGTATTCGGGGCTATGGAACAAGAACCGGTTGAGCTGCTGGGCTGCAACGCTCTGACTTCGCACCCAGATGGGTCCCTGCACGCACCTGGGGCCCCGCACCCCTGCCTCTTGGCTGCGACGGCTGAGCTCGTGACTGCCCAGCTCACCTGACACGAGTGACATTCGCACTACCACTGCCACCACCAGAAAGCTACCAACGTGAGAGTGCACTAGGAACAATGATGACACTCTGTGAACTCAAACACTGGGACGTTTGTAGCTCGGTGCATAGTTCCTTCTGTAAAATATCGCCTGCCTCTAATAAATGATTTTCTGTACAGTCAAACCAGGTTATATAAGACTTGCAAAAAAACACCTATCATTTCGATATAGGCGATAATTCAATATACGCAAGCTAGGGTATTGGACGTCATAAAAGCACATAGCATTTTAAAAAACAGTTTAGCGATGAAACTATCTTACTTTCAATCAAAATAATCCTGCATCTTCTTCTGCTTGAATAAACTCGCTGGCCAAGATAGTATGCACCTTTCTACATTGCGTAAAGAGTCAGAGCAGCTGAGGCCGCAATCTTTCACATTTGCGAATAAGTGCTGCACTAGTGCGCGTGCACCAATCACTTCGAGGTTGTGGGCAAAGGATTGTCGTTGCTTCCCTCGTTGTGCCTGCTTTCACTTGCACTCGGTACGATGTCGGCAATGTAGCCCTCCGAACTCTCCCATGGTCGTGACACCACCATCAACACTCACAACCCATTGCCGACCCGTTGCCGACCCTTTGCCGGCCGTTGATTCGGCAATGGCATCCGGAAATTCCAACAGCTCGCTCCCCACTTCGGCAACAACAGCGGTGGCTTCATTGCACTCCTCAGGATTTTCAATCACCAGCATGAACAAGCCTGCAGACTTGAAGCAATTTCAGGCAGTTTCTTTAGTAACATCTGCCCAAAACCTACTTTCACAAGGTGTTCTCGGGAATCTCGTGCCCGACGGGCACGTCAGACTTCTCACGAAGTACCGTATAAACCGTAATATAGGTCGAGTTTTTTTCCAAAAAAATCCGCACAAAAGTCGCCCCTCGTCTTATATAGCGGTCATTGGCAGAATGTAAATTGTCTGGTAACAATGTGCAAGCGTATTCCGTCGCCATCGCCATTCGTGTCGGACTGCTCTCTCGCGCTATCAGGCCTTTATTTGATTTCGCTTTTCTCTAGTTTTTCGTCTTTTACTCGTCTATTGTGCGTGCGTGCGTACATTTCTGTACGTCTCTGTTCCGGGATGAGTGGCGGCAGTCGATGCCAGTTTACGGAGGCGTTTAAGCTGACGGCGATTGAGTCCCCGAGCAGAATGGGAATATGGCGGCGCAACGCCAGTTAGGCGTTTCAGAGAAAAGTGTGCGGTACTGGCGGAGCCAGAAAGCTAAGCTGTGCGCGTGCAACCCCCGAAACCGATCGTTCCGTGGACGTCAAGCGGTGCACCCCGAGTTGGAGAACAAAGTGGCGGACTTCGTCCGGGAACTTCGCTCACGATCGCTCCGCAGGCCATGCGCGGACCGGCTCCGCGAACTGTACAATGAGTGGATCGCTGGCGACAACAAAAAGACCTGTACGGGCCGGTTGCGACCGTGTCAAGCTGGGTGTCCTTCTCTGGGCAGCCGCTGCCCGACGACATGGTTACACGAGCGTTCAGGAAGTGCTCCATCAGCGATGCGCCTGATGGCATGGAGGATAACAGTGCGAAGCAGTCATCCTCGGACGACTCTGAGAGCTCGGACGAGTGACTTCGGCAGGCATAGTGAGTGGCAGTGACGGACGGGCGTCGAAAATAAATATAGACATTGTGAGTGCGCTTCTGTGCCGAATAATTTTTTTTGTCAACTTTTCCCACCTCAAGGTAGGGGGTCGACCTATATACCGGGTCGACCTATAATCCGGTTTATACGGTACGACTCGACATACGGTTGCCAGCTTCATGGAAAAAGTCAAATTTGGCCATTTCGCGCTAGCTAGAGCCACTAAATAAGCCTTTGTTTAATGACACTAGCATTAGCCACCACACCCACACTTCTGAAAAAGCCCACAAAGCGCGACCAACACGAAAGCAAAGAATGAAAAACAAAAGCATAGCAGGTGGGCCGGGATCATTTTTTGCAAGGGGGGTGCCGACGGCTCGCCCTCGGCGCGATGGGGCAGTCACGATAGGGAGGGAGAGGTGAGGGAGGGAAAACAGCTACCCCCTGCCCATGAGCAGCCAGGCTAAACCACTTTGAGGGGTGCGCCGGAGGAAATTCTCCAATGCCCTGAGGGAAATCCAACTTGGGGGAAGAGGGAGGGAGGGAGGGGGGGGGCACTCCTGCAGCATTTCAGGTCATATATAGGTTGTCGTTGGTATCTGTTTGATATACACATATTTTTTGCTGTATACATATTCTCATTGTAAATGTACCATGCCCACAAATAGTCCCATATAATCAGGGGTGGAACAGGGTACATGGGTTTGGAAGCAGTCCTGGCAGCAGGCAAAAGTGCCTTTTGTAGCAGGCTTTGAGAAGCCAGAAATGCCATTTGGAGCAGATGTAACACCATTTCACAGCATTATGGTGCCTCCCTTACCTCACTACAGGCCGCTGTGCAAGTCCCCTGCCAATTACGTTCTACCTATCGACTATATCAGGTGGTCTATGATGATAATTTTATTTTTATGGCGCAAGGCCGACTGAGGGCAAAGAGCGCCAAAGGATGGTTAGTTCATTTGAGTGACATGAAAGTAAAGTGAAGCATTTCAGTAAAAATAAACAAAGTAAAATACAAGCTAATGAAGATGACTGGTGTAAAGGGCCAGGTTATCATGATGCATGATAAGAGATGAGATGTAAAAAACTGACATCAGTAAAAAACTTAAAAACATGCTTGATGGAAAACATGGGCTCATCTCCTAAAAAGTATGACGGGTGCAGTTCTACGCGCGCAGGCGTTCTACCATGCACAAGAACCTACTCTGAACCAGGAACGCCAGGAACTGGAGGTTTACAAAATGCGGAGTTTTCTACCTTCAACTCCAGCGAGCACGCCGTGTTATTACCGTTCAAAGGTAAAACCTTATGCGGAGTTGAAAGACATCAGATAACAGGCCTTCCTTCGTTTCGGGCAAACGGCAGTGTTTATGCAAACACACGGCGGCATTCCGTAAAACAAGGAGTTTGCTTGCAGTTTTTTCTATCGAACAGTGTTTTCAGTGTGTGCAAAGCTGAACAGCTTTCTTGGCCTGTCACGGGGTTGCGAGAGTCGACGAACTTATGCTGCACACTACGTAACTAGAGCATGTTAGAAGACTAAACGATTAATGTTGGACCATCCTCCACAAGCCAAAGCTAACACCAAAGTTCGCAGGTGAAAATGTGTAATTACCTCACAACAACAGCAAGCTGAATTAACAAGCAAGGGTAAAGCATCAGAGACCGTTTGTTGAATACATGTAGCTATGGAAAGTTGCGGGCAGCTAAGCTAGGATCACCAAAAATGGGTGACTAAATTGATGTGCACCTCAAATAAGCTACAATTTTTCATGTGATATTGTTTTTGATGAGACACAAAAACATTTTACTATTCGTTATTTCCATTGATTGCGACGCAGCGGCCGACACCAGCAAACAGAACTGCGCAAATGCAACACAAAAATGCAAAGAGAATGCAGAGAAAGCGCGTAGTGCCTGTGGCCTTACAGCTAAGCCAAAATCAACTTCCATAGCCGCCCATAGCCTCCGAAACCATAAACGCCTTGATAAAATTGAAAACACGATCTTTTAGCCAAGTTTTCGGGTGCTGGGCATCATGGCGGTCGTATCTCGTGGCTCAATTCGGGCGCTGCGGAGCAGGACGGCACTGATAAATGAGCTTGGCGCAACAGGGGCTGTTTCACGCAGGATGGCGCAGGTAAACAAGTCTGGCGCTCAATGGCACAGCTGTTCCACCCCTGAAGGATAATACAATGCAAATGGGTTCGATATAGCCGGGTTCCACTCTACATCTGATCTACCTAGGAGGAAACACTGAAGCGGCAATTGTTTTAGCTTCGTGGCCCATCTATCTCCTGCACCTTCAATGACCGACCAGGGGAGCGAGTGCACAACACCTCTTGAGTACCTCTTGACAATGCACAATTCCATTCTGGTGAGTGGCGACAAGCACCATGACGCCGTCACGTCACACAATCGCCATGCACCCAAGGCATTTCCGTGTGCAAGCAATGAATGCTTCATGCATTCAGCGTTGCCCACTTCTTCATGGAAACAGCGCGAAAAATCTACAAACTCTGGTCAAGCTATTGTCGTAGCCCGCAATGTTGACCAGGAAGAGAAGTGCAGTCGTACTACAGTGCAGTCACAGCACAAGGCATCGCACAGTGTATCCCATGCACCACTTCTCTCTCGAACAGCAGGGGGACCTTCGTGCACTGCCATCAGGTGCCGCTAGCCAGCACAGACAACGGCCCATCCACCACCCTGTTGCAGCGCTGTTCAGAGACGTCCCTACTGTTACCCACCGACACCCCTGCATGGGCCCTCAGAGGAAAGGTTGAACGATCAGGCCGTGCCACTACCTCACCTACCCACCACAGGTGAGCACTCTGAACTTGCTGCACAGTCGCACGAGCCAGCTTCTCCGCAAGGCCAAAATCGGTGCTTGTAGCAAGCGTACGATAATGTAAGGCGCACTGCTTTTCACCAAGGTAGATGTCACACCACAAAGCCCAATGAAAGATGAAAGGTTTTTTTTTTTTTTTTGTCAGTGCTGGGACCTACGCAGTGTCCAGAGTAACTCCCCCTCTTCCGTTCCCACGAGTCAAGCAGAGGCAGAAGGCTGCATGTTGCACTCCTCCCTACCAAGACAGAGACGCGGTGAATAGCAGCAAAGTGAAAATGCTCACTTCGGCATCTCTCTCATCCCGGGCATCAACAGCGTAGATGATGCCCCGCAGCCAAGTGGTTACGCCATCACTGCTCGTGTAGGGTGCCGCGCAGGGCATGCCCACAGTCAGGGTCTGCACATTGTTCTGGTGCGCCCCCCAGCCTCTGGACACCTGGAAAGAAGTGGGAAAGCAACACTTCAGTGACAGTCAACTCCAAATAGCCCTGACATGGCTCCTCAGTTGAACCATTTGCTGCTGCTGGATGTGAAGAGCAGAAAGGGAGTGGGGGTATTTCAGCAAGACGGTGAATTGGATATTTTTACCCTGTTAAGACCAATCACAGCTGCCAGCTCGCATGCAATCTAATATCTTTACCCAATGACCAAAATGCTCAGCAAAATAGCTGTCCATTCGAGCTGTTTTGAGTGGTTCATGCATGCAGGGGTGATCCAACCATTCGAACTACTGGAGCAATTTTTGGAGCCGAAAAAATGTTATTTTGGAGCACTATTGTATCAGAGCTTGATTTTGGAGCAGCTTGGGAGCAGCACAAAACTTATGTTGCAGCTTCATTTATCTGGAGATAAAGAAGGCTGGCAACCATTCAGGCAACGCTAATTACTTTCCCCACAGTGTTACTCTGAAGCTGGTAACTCAAAGCACCAAAAATGTGTGCCCCCACAACCTTTAGACACCGCTGCAAGTGAAGCAGATGACAAGCGTTTCTTTAACTTAAAAAAAAACACCAGTATCATACAAAAACTTACTGATACCAAAGGGGTGCCCAGTTTATTTACAATAAAAATATTTCACTATCTCAAACATATTGCATTGATTTGTTGCTTCTTACTTGCCGTTTCGTTCACTTCATCCAGCTCGGAGGGTCCGGCTCGACAATATTTAGACAGAAAATATTGCACTTCACACACATCACACCATACTATTGCTTCTTGCTTGCCTTCTTATAAGTTAATTCAGCTCGGAGAGGGTGTGGCTCAAGACAGAGTTGCCTTCTGCTAATAAAGCCTACCACGTTGAAATAATGCCTTCAGCACTTTTCAGCAGCGCACGGCATGAGATCCCCTTTTGTTCCAAATTCCACCTGAGCCGCTTTTCATTGCCATCATCAGCACCACATTCCCCACCACTCAGGCGGTGGATAAGAGCAATATGAAGGGGCTTTATTTTCAATACCGTCACGCGAAATAAAAAAGAACAAAAAACAAAAACAAAGAGAAACCCGCTGCGAAAATCCCAAACGGCCAGTTGTTTAAAACTTACGCTGATGCAGTTTGGGCTAGCGCTACTCCACTCCACTAGCCCTAAATATAAGGCCGCACAGTAATAAAACGATTCGCCGCTGAGCGCAGAAAGGAACTAGACTCTCGTTTGTGCATCTTGTCCGCGTGGCCGAACGTCAATCGCTAGTTTTCTACAAAGCTTCTGCAGCGTGCAGAAACTTACTAAAGTTGGACAGGAAGGAACTCCTCCTGTTAGAAGGCCAAACGATTTCGTTGCACAGGTTTTTAATCGCACCAGGGCGGGACAGCAGAGACCGGATTTTGAGCGAACCTCGGTTTGGAGCAGTCAGCCAACACAGTACTAATTAAAATTGGAATGACTCGGGAGCACAGACACCCTTTTTAGGCAGCTAGTGATCAGCAGCCTACAGGAAAAAGCTTTCAACATCCTTGGGATTAACAGCAGGGATTAACAGCAGAACCTTTTTGAAAAATACGAGATGCACCTGTAAATGGACCAAGTGAAGTCCTGCAAGTGCTAAAAAAAGAAAAAAACAGTGCCCATTGTGGGGGTCCTTTAGTTGCCCTTTTCCGCTACCCACGAGCGCGGCCCTTAGCCGCCCGCAGCACCCACGTTTGGGATACGTCAAGTTGCTGTGTCGTCATGCGCACTGACACGCCGGCGGGCACAAACTCCCCACCACCACCGTCGCTCCTCCTCACCCAGGAGCCTGCCTCCTTCCCGCCTTATGAGCGTCTTCATTGGGGGAGATTGGGGAGATAGGAGACAGAGAAGGGGGATGCTGCTCGGTCTAGGTCGCAGCCTGCCTTTGACCCCGACCAGATGTGGGTGGCCCACGTGCAACCTCGGCCATGGCCACCCGTTCAGGCGAAGCCTGGAGGCGTACGTCAGTACAGTGTAGTTCTTATAGCCAGTCTCGATGATCAATATGCGCTGTACCACTTTGCCAATAAATCTCCCACTTCGTCCTGGCCCTTTGGAGCCTGTCATCGCTTTGACGGTGAGTCGAACCCGCTGGGCGTCCCTCGGGACACCGCGAACTCTTGGGGGATTTTGGAGGGTGTAGCTTAAAGGGACCCTGCAACACTCTTTGTTCAGTGCAAGTAAACCTGCGCAGTGTATAGATTACATTGTTACACGTGCACGTGACGCAGTAAGTGCGCAAATCGCCGTGAAAGACTCGGAAAAACCAACTGTACTTTCTTCAATTCTCATTATGCACCCCTGGCATAGCCTAAAAGACGTCATTTTGGCCATGGCTGTCCTATTGGCTGTCGCTGGTCAACTTTGCGGCTCATTTCTTGCATTTCCAGTGACGATCCGCCGTCGTCGGCACTGTGTACCAACCTCCTCTATGTCTGAACGTGCACGCATAGTTATGGTGTTTCTTTTGTTTTGAGTGCGCACGGAGTTTGAGTGACGGACTCAATGTTTTCCTTTGAACGAGACCACTCGACAACAAACATTTATTGCTACAAAATTGCCCTACCAGCATTAGCGGATGCTCGCGAACACGCAGCCATGCCTGCTTTTTTGTGGCCCCTGACCGAAATAGACCCCTCCACATCGCGGAGAAAAGGAGAAAACTCCCCGGCCTGTGATATATCGAAGGCCACCGAAGAGAACGCCGCGAGCCAGCCCCTCCTCCAGGAGAGAGCACACAGCTTTCGTCGCGTTGTCCGCGGTCGAGTTGAGAGGAAATGATTATGCGCGATTCTTCTTGCGGGAGGAGATTGCTGGGACAATAGACTTTACCCCAACTTTTCCGAGCAGTCGATGGTAAGTGTTGCAGGGTCCCTTTAAAAACAGCCACAAATCCCACACTTTGGATAAGCCATCCAAAGTAAAATGTCGAGTGCACAAACATTTTCCCCACACAGCAGGCTTTCTGCGAACACCAATGCCATGAGAAGTGTACCATTACTGCAGAATTGTTAAAAATAAAGACCTGCTCACCCATCAGCAAAAATGCTCGTGTTTATAGTACTCAGAGGGCCGAAGCTCTTGCACATTCTTGATCTCACAGCATCCAGGGTCTTACATCTGCCCAACACCACCCAAGAAAATCACAAAAAAGGGGGAGGGTTCATCGTGCATACCTGCCAGGTTTGCCGGGATGGCATTAGGGAGATCTTACCAGGGCGGGGAAAGGGGGGGTAGTAGCAACAACAGAATGGGTAACTTTCTTCACATTTTTTTATTTACCTACAAGATAGCAGGAAATGAACTGTTTCTTTGCCCAAACTACCAACAAGCTACACCACTTAAATGTTTGACGTTGCTAACGCCGCCCTTTTCAGAAAGTCCTGGAAATAGTACTGCAAGCGCAATACAAAACAGCAGGAACTGAACTGTTTTGTAGTTTCGCCTAAACTAACAACAAGCTACACCACTGGAGACTTGCTTAATCTTCAGAACGGCCGTGCTCGTGCGTAAATGAAAGCGGCGGTGGCGCTGCATTTCTATAAACAGTAAACTAACAATGGGACGAACAGGTTCACCGCCTGCGCATGGCCGAGTACGTTTTTTAAGCACTTCACTGATAATGATGCGAACTGGTGTCGGGTTGGATTGTCAGGTATACCTCCGGCGCATTGTGGCCATACTGGGAAAAGGATTAAGCCAAAGACGGGTGCGTTTTCGGGAGATTTTTGTTTCAGTCGTACAATCGTACAAAACCATGAAAATTCGGGAGTCTCCCGAAAAATTTGGGAAACCTGGCAGGTATGCATCGTGGCACTTTGGCCTACTCAAGCAGTGAATGAACGAATGAGGACGCAAAAATGTGCCTTTAGTGAAGCCTGATGTTTCTTCCCAATGCTCATGTGAAGATTTACTCTTTGGGTGTTCTAATGCAGCACCCCTGCTTACAAGCAGTGCTGACAAACAACACTGAGCGCCACAACACACACACGCCAGGAGACAAGAAGATGGGGTCACGTAACAGGATGCTGTCGCGATAACTGCAAGGTTTCTAGTCCTGGCTTAATGGGGTGTAAGCACGACCTTTCCATGCATACCATGCATCCTCCAACCTGAGCCATTTGGAACAACTGATGCCCTTTACCTAATAAGAGGTCACCTGCAGTGTATGGCAGCAGTCAAAAATAATTGATAGGGGCCCGCAAATCCAGGATAATTCCGCTGCCTCCCACTGTCATGGTTATGGCAGCCCACTCTGGTTAGACTGACTGCCTCACGGATTGTAGTGTTGGCTGGAAAGCCACAACGGAAAAGTGGGCTTGGGTTCATGAGCCCCGTGAAGGGCGCTTTTTCTGCCATACCTCAGCTGCCCCGCAACGCTTTCAGCAGGGAAGAGGAAACCACAGCTAGTGCCGAGTGCTCAGTTTGAACAAAGCAGTGCGCAGCAGTGCAAGAGGGCGAGAAAAAGCCAGCACTGACCACCTCCAGGTGGACGGTGAGCCATTGCAGCGTGCGCTTGGAGTCCTCGTCTACACACTGCATGTAAAAGTGGTGCGGAGTGTAGACATGTGAAATGTAGACGAGGGTGGACTCCTCGCCAAGTTTGTCGCACAGCTGAAACGGGCCCTCAAGGTCCACTGGGGGCGCCAGAGGCTGCTGCCCGATGGGGTCCAGGCTGAGCTGCGGGAGGCCCTCTGCTCCTGGGGCTGTCGCGGGTGGCTGCGATGCCCTGCTCGAGGGCCGCTCCGTGCCCTCCTCCTCCAACGCACGGCCCGATGGCGGGCAGGGCTGGAGGGGCACTGCGCGCTGTGCCAGCAGGTCAGGGACAGCTGGCACCAGCTGTGCTCTCCCCCCGCCTTGAACCCCGGGCTCCTGCATGCCCGTGGCCGAGCCCTGCCCCCGAGGCTCTACAGAGCCCCACACGTTGTCCGGGACACACCAGGGCCGGGTCCTGGGCTGAGGAGGGCTTGCCAGCAGGTCTGCCACCTCACTTGGGGCCACTGCCATTGTGCCAAGTTGCCGCCTTTCTTGGGATGCTCCCAGCCGGATCAAGAACTGTCCTGCAGGTGCCAAGAACAAGCCACGATGAAAGAACAACCAGGCAGCAGTGGTGCCACCATTGGGTATACCGTGGAAGCCTAGCACGGTACATCCCCACATGTGGCTCTTACAAGGTGCACATGAAAACGATCGCATCCACACAATCCAGTGTGGTGGTTGAGGATATAAAGAGGCTTCATCGCCCAGCTAGCAAAGCTACAACACAAGAACCAAAGCCACGGTCCACTGTGCAGCATCAAGCTGAGGGCTCGATCCCCTCACCCGAAGGTGTTCAGAATGCGCTTGGAGGCAGGCAAAGTCAAGAAGCCACGCTTTACAGGGCCAGACAACTGATCTTTATGCAGTACATGCTTTCTATCGCAAATTAAAAAGCATTGCTTAAAACACCTCCTGGAACAACTGAAAGTGGACATTTTGGGTCTACCAGCCTTAGGTATGCTACCAAAACAAACACTGGCAACCATGACAGTGAGCCACACGGCAACATATTTACAAAACTGCCCGGGAAAGCCAAAAAAATTTGCTATTGCGACAACTTCGTTGCCGCGAGTATGAAACCAAAGGCCTAAAAATCGTCCCTAAACCAACTATTCGTTTCAGGAAGTCAATTATGCAGTCGAACCTGGACAAAAAGAACTCAAAACGATGGCAATATAGTTCAGCATACAGTCGAATCCCACAATAACGAATCCACCAGGGAAAGCCAGAAAATTTGCTCTTGCGGGAATTTTGTTGCCGCGAGAATGAAACAAACGACAGGAAAATCGCCCCCAAAGCGAAAATTTATTCCTGAAAGTCAGTTATATTACTTTGCGAGCCTTACCTCTGCGAGCTTAGCTTTCACACTACAAGAGGTGCTTCATTGATAGTCGTGCGCACTTAAGAACGACTGAATCGTGTAAAACACATCTAAAACATCTCACGGGTTTGCCTTCTCCACACGTATTTCTCCATGTTCCTCGGCGCCTAGTATGTTCAAGCATGCAAGTGAAACCCAGCTGCTTCTGTTGACGAACTTTGCGAGACAAGTTGGCACCTCATTGCTCCAATGCTGTGCACAAAACTAAGTGAACACCGCTTTGTTGACATCCAGAAAGGCCACAGCAGGGGTGGAACAGGCTCCATGGGTTTGGGAGCAGTCCTGGGAGCAGGCAAAAGTGCCTTTTGTAGCAGGCTTGGTGCAGCCAGAAAGGCATTTTTGGAGCAGGTTCGGAGCAGCCAGAATTGCCATTTGGAGGAGATGTAACACCATTTCACAGCATTATGGTGCCTCCCTCATCTATGTACAGGACGCTGTGCAAGTCCCCTGCCAAGTACCTAATCCCTCTATTTTCAGGCGTTCTACCATGCACTAGAACCTACTCTAAACCAGAAACGCAGTTCCTGTGCTATACACGGAGGTTTACAAAATGCGGAGTCATCTACCTTCGGCCCCAGCGAGTGCGTTGCATTATTACCATTCGGAGGCCAAACCTCACGCGGAGAGTCGCAAAAGATCAGACAACACGCCTTGCTCCGTGTCCAGCAAACGGCAGTGTTTATGCGACCTCCCGGCGACATTCCGTAAAACAAGGTGTTTGATCGCATTTTTTCTATCGAACAGCGGTTTCAGTGTGTAAAAAGCTGTACATAGCTTTTTCTTCACCCATCACAGGGATGCAAGAGTCTACGAACTTCCGCCGCAGATAACGTACCTAACTAGAGCGTGTCAGAAGGCCATGTTATTATTACACCATCCTCCACTAAGCAAAACTAATCCAAAAGTTGAATTGAATTTATTTTAATTGAAGATTATTTGTTCCTTTCTGAATACACTAAAACGGGGGGGGAGGCAAAAGAAAACCAGCATGCTTCTGTTTAGCAGGGAGTTCATTTCAAGTTTCAAATTCATTTCCGTCTCAAGTTCACAAGCGAAAATGAGTAAATACCTCAAAGCAAAAGTGCACCGAAATAACAAGTGAGGGCAAAGCGTTCAAGACCCTGTTTGTTCAATACATGCAGAAACGGCAAGTTGCAGGCAGCAATGCTAGGATCGCCAAAAATGGGCAACTAAATTGATGTTTACCTACAATACACTATAACCTTTTATGCGGATATTATTATATTTGTGATGAGACAAAAACATTTTACTTTTGGTCACATTTCATTGATTGTGGCGCTGCAGCCGACACCGGCAAACACAACCATGCAAATGCAACACGCAGAATTTCGAACAGATGGCGTGTACTGCCTGCAGCCTTATGGCTAAGCCAAAGCCAGGTTCGATAGCGGGTCATAGTCTTTATGAAACCGAAACCATAAACGCACTTAGGAAACCGAAAACACGATGTTTCAGCTAAGTTTCAGGGTGCTAGGCATCATGGCGGTCCTATTACGCGGGGGTGGGTCTTTAGACAATTTTTTTTATATTTAGTGCCAGATAGATGAAAATTTGCAGCCCTGATGCACTTTTACGCTGATTACAAATATGCAATGGGTTTTAACATAGCTTTATTTGTTCATGAAGTACAATGCTTTAAAATGTATTTGTTGAGGCATTGCTTATGGGGTTTAGAGCAATTTCGCTTGATCAAACTCAATAATTCGTATGGATACAGTTGAACCTCGTTATAAGAGACATGGATGTAAGAGACAAATGGGTATAAGAGACTATTCACCCACATGGTTGGCTGCCCTATCTTTCCCATTAAATCGACCTCTCTTATAACAGACATCGGATGTAGAAGACAGTTGGTTATAAGGGACAAGTCATCCTTGAACTTTAATCAATAATCTCGCTTGTAACATTTTAACTTCAGATGCAGTGCCACCAGTCACTAATTGCAGTTGCTTCCATTGTGGAAACACAGGTGGACGACAGACGCCTGCAGTCGCTATTTATTATAACTTCAGCAAACACACTGTGCTTCAGTCGGCTATGAAATGACGATGAGGAGCCCTGCCAATGGAAATGCAACTTACAAAAGTGGCTGAAGCTTACTGCCATCCATTGGAGCGCGACTGCACATGCGGCCTCTCCCACTCGCGTAGCTCCCAATCAAGAAGCATCGCAGATGTTGAGTCCTGCAAGCGTAATAAATAGCCTGAGCACACAGCGGAAGAAGCTGTGCGCTCTGGCTATTCATTAGGCTTGTTAACTCAACCTCTACGATTCATCTTCCACGAACAGTGGAAGGAAAGAAAGCTTGTAGAATCGGTTGTAAAAAACAGTGAAAATACAGTCATGAAGCAAACAAAGATTCAGAACTGTTTCATAAATTCTGGGGGCAAACGTAAATTAGAATGAATCTTTTGCAACATGCTGTAGCGTTCTTTTGAGCTTATTTTAGTCATACGGTGCCCACATTGAACTAGGGTCCGATTAGTAAGTGAAAACATGGTTCCCTGCTTATAAGAGACGTCTCGTATAAGAGACAAACTGCCAGGGCCGTACCCAGAGGGGGGGGTTTGGGGGTTCGAATCCCTCCAGAAATCTTTTCCAGGCAGCGCGTAAGCAATACTTCCTGTTGCTTTCGGCAACACTACCCCCTTCCCGAAACCCATAACCCCCTCCGAAAAAAATTTCTGGCTACGGCCCTGGAAACTGCTTCCCGGTACGTGTCTCTTATAAGGGGTTCAACTGTAATACCAAAAGTCTGCTCTGCCAGGCTATGCTATTTTTACTCATTTTGAAGACTTTTGCAATGCATGAAGTAGGTGAATATTTAATAACAATTCGTATAAAATTGTCTAATTTTTACTCATTGTTGCAAATAGGTGAGCATAGACAAAAAATAAAAATAGCATCACCTGCTAGATCAATTCAGCACGAATGCAATGGTACCAGTCTTGTCATGCTAGCCCAAGGGCAACATTACAAAGCCCCCGTAAGGCAGAACATGGTATTGCAAAAAAAAAGAAACTGAGAAAACATGCATTTGATGTTTCAAATCATGGTAACTTTTGCGACGGAATAGCTACAATATAATTAGCATCATTTTGTAGCTCTGTTCTTCACGAAAAAAGCACAAGTATGTGATTACACAAGGATAACTCTGGAAAGGCTGACGTAAATTTACACGAATACCGTACAAATTGGAAAGGTAAATTAAATTTTATACTGTTAAACTTCAGAAGCTGTATATCCTCTTTCACTTTTTCTCTCAGTGTCTTTTTAGAATACAGAAAGGCTAAAATACTATGTGTTGTTATTTTTGTGCTACCAATGAGACTACAGAACAGCAGCCACCCAGAACTAGAGATTGTCCTACAATGCATCTCAAACCTACGGCAAGGCTGCAGGTGATTTGCACTTTGGTGATCAACACTTCAGTGATACAAATAGCACCACCGGCAAGATCAATTCAATACAAATGAAATTATAGCAGTCTTGTTATCCTAGCTCAAGAGTAAGATAAAGATACATCCAGTAAGGAAGAGCGTGATCTCACAAAATAAGGAACTGCAGAGCTGCAGGTGGACTTTAATTTGGCGACTAATGCCAGTGATACAAGCAGCATCACCTGCTAGATCTATTTATTGTAAATGAAATGATACCAGTCTTATCATCCTAGGCCAAAAGCCAGATAATGGAACACTCCGTAACGCACAGCATGATGTTGCAAAAAAAAGATAGAGAAAAATACATCCCTAGTTTATAACTCTTGCTACAGCATAGCCATAAAATCATAAAATAAAAAGCACCGTGTCACTCTGTTCCTCAAGGAAAAAACAAACAAGAATGTGACCGTACCACAAAAATAACCGGAAAAGCTCTATGCAAGTAATGAAAACCTTTGTAAACAGCGTTAAAAAACTACACTTTTCGCTGAACTTCACTAACAGCACTTGCTACTTTGCACTTCCTTCAACGTCTATGCAAACTAAAGAAAAGCACAAACATATTGTGCTCCCAATTTTATTATCACAAATAAGACCAAAGCACAGCAGCTAACTAAATCTGGACGTTTCCACGTGGCGTTTCTCTGACCAGATTCGTATGTGACAGGCGATTCCGGCACCGCCGTTTACGGCGTGTTTCGTCGTTTTTTCGTACGCTTGCAGCGCGTAATTTGTTGAGGTAAAGGAGACAAAAATTTCCCCGCATTTCCCCGAGGGGAAGAATGTGAAAGTGCGAATGCAGGAGTTGAATTTGCGCGGTTCGGTAATGTTCGCGAAAGAGAGATCACACACACACACACAACTACAAAGAAAGAAAGATGCATTTATTCACAGACACCTATTTGTGTTGTCGTTGTACTTGATTGCTAGAGCGGATCTCAGCTTTGAAATTTCATGTCAGTACTCCTTTAAGCGGGTGCATTAGCCCTTCTCACGCCCGATTCCTGGCCAATCCCCCACGAGGGTATGTGCCATGCACAGACACCTATTTGTGTTGTCATTGTACTTGATTGCTAGAGCGGATCTCAGCTTTGAAATTTCGTGTCAGTACTCCTTTAAGCGGGTGCATTAGCCCTTCTCACGCCCGATTCCTGGCCAATCCCCCACGTGGGTATGTGCCGTGTCAGCGGCCAGGCAGCGCGCGCCCATCTCCCCCCGTTGCCAAGGAAGACGAGGAGATTCCTGGCCAATCCCCCACGTGGGTATGTGCCATGTCAGCGGCCAGGCAGCGCGCGCCCATCTCCCCCCGTTGCCAAGGAAGACGAGGAGATTCCTGGCCAATGTCAGCGGCCAGGCAGCGCGCGCCCATCTCCCCCCGTTGCCAAGGAAGACGAGGAGCGCGCGCACCCGTAGCTGTTGCTATGTGGACGGACGGCGGTCACCGGAATTCAGGGTCGCTTATAAAGTGCATTCGCACTTAAAAGGATGTTGTGACAGAATTGCAGTCACTAATGGCAGAGAAAACACACCCGAATTGAAAATACTGCGGCGGCGAACGCGCGCCTGCAAAAACAAAGCGAAAAAAAAAAATTGGAGGCTTAATTAACCGCGCTGGCCAATCAGACACGCGGAACGGGGGGCTTGCCTCGAGCGCGCGTGCTCCTGCCAGTCAGACGCTCGCAAACGATCTTCGCAAAATCGGCGGTAACGCTGGTTCTCCTCATGAGATGCCATTTTGAGATAGCGCAAAATACCCACAAATACGGAGGAAATAAAGAAAACAAAAGAAAAAGAAAAAAAAGGAAAGAAACGGTATTCTTTCCTCCATGACCACAAAGAAAGCAGCTACAAGGCTAGCCCAAGATGGTCGCCGCCGCCAATCTGCTTCGAGCACGCGAAGTTCAAGCTTTTTTAGCCCGATTCTCGGCGTTTTGCGGCTCTCGCTGTGCTTAGAAAGTGGATTAAGATTTTTCCCGACCAAATTTAGCGGTGAAACTTTTAGAGTAGATGCTTGAAGGTATGAAGACTTCAAAAATGTTTTTCCCGGAATGCATTTTTTTAGCAATTTCCGACCATTCCAAGACCCGCGTCCCCTTTAATTTAGGTGGGTTTGGCGCAACCGGGGCAGTTCGGCGCAAGACGGCGCAGGTAAACACGTTTGGCGCTCAATGGCGCAAATGACGCAGCTGTTCCACCCCTGCCACAGCCATCACTCTTTTGTTTTGCCCACGTGCACCATCAAAGAGTGGCGCCCTTGCTTTTCAAAATGGTAGAGCAGACAGTTCCAAACTCAGCGCTATCCTCCCTTCTCCCCACTGACTTGGGCAATGATGGCTGCTTACCTCATAGCGATAAAAACTTCCGCTTTTGAGGCTGGCGGAGGCACCTATCGGGAGCAAACGTGCCAACTGCACGCTGTTCAGCAATTCACAAGGGGCACGCCCTATAGGAGGCGCGCAAAGCGATCCAAGGTGGCTGTCCTAAGGAGGATCGGGTGTTCCCTCTATGGACCGCCGCTTGTGTGCGCGTTGAAAACAAAGGGGTCGTTACCTCTACTTTTTAACGGCATTAGGTGGCAGCGACGCCAGATTTTAATGGCTGTCCTTAACTATGATATTACGTGCCACATTAGAACTAAAGACGAACATTTCGCCCCACAAGCGAAGGTGAAGAGATATGGCAAAAGCCACTCACGTCGCTTGCTGCGGCGGTAGGGCTGCCAGCGCTCGATCTGTGACACTACAAAGTTAAGTTTCTGCCTGCAAATATCGCTGGTTCACTAGCCACCACCACAATTAGTAGAGTTCGCTCATTGGCGGTTCAGACTTATCAGAGTACACACGCTTACTAGGCGTTTTATTACCGCCCAATTACTTGACAAATCAAGGCATTGTCATAGTATACCGCTCGGTACGTTGTGTCGCTCCGTGCAGAACACGCAAGTCAATGGCCTGGCCAGCATGAATAGTAATAGTTTCCCACTAGGTCTGTTTTACCACCAGCGAAGGCAAGGATATAAACGTTTCCAATCAAACTACCTAAACGTGACATTTTCTTTTTGTTTAAAACAATACCGAGCGGTCGACAACGTGGCAGTCTTAGTCGCATTGCTCCCTACTAAAACCAATATTTTGATAAGAGGCACTATTAATAGAGCGTTGGATGCTGCTTACAAAAAAAATCACGCCAATCCACCCCGTGAATGTGGTTGGAAAGCAAAGCTGTAAACGGCCCCCATAACAATTACCCATGCGACGTAACTTAAATTCCCTCCATCGCTCTACAAATAGCAAAACCAGAGAGAAGTGAAATGCACTTAACCACACCATTTATTACTTCAAAGAGATATTCTTGTTATGTTTAAATCAATGCATGAAGCCTGAACGGTGTTTGGTTGAGTTGTATTGGTGTAGCACAAGAGTGGAAACTTTTTTTATAAAATTAAAGTAAGCTCCAACCTGGTGTTAGACGATCTGTCTTCTTCGTCTCTGCGCCGCGGACGGAGGCGACGAGATTTGCGGCAGAGAAGGAGGAGGAGGAAGAAATACTTCTGTTCAGATTTCTGAACGGCCCAGAGTGCAGCCCTGGGGAGTGATTCCTTCTTCTGTGGGGCCCATATGCAGTCCGCGCGGCCTGTGTTCTGTACACCCGCTGAAGCTGGGTAGGTAGAGAGGGCCTGGACAGCAGCATCTCCCATTGCTATTGTTGGGTAGTTGACGGAAGGAGAGGAGGGTGCTCAGGGCTAAAGTCGCACACCCCGATTACGGGGCGGAGTGTTCCTACTTCTGAGCAAAATTTACATTCAGCGTCGTAGCTATTCGGATACATGAAGTGAAGACGCGTAGGCTGTGGAAGGAACTCCGACTGTATGAGGCGTAGGGTAGTTTGTTGTTCTCTGGAAAGGGCAGGGTAAGGCGAAGGTACGGTCTGACTCAGAAGGCGATAATGCTGGGTTATCTCCCTGAACGTGACAAGCTGGTGACTGTCCTCGTGCAGCTCCATAGCACGGGAGGTAAAAGCGCAGGCTTGTTGGGTGGGCGTATTTGTTGCCCTACATTGAAGCGTGAGCGGGTGTCCAGATGAGCTGAATGGAACCGTTTGGGGAGTGGTTTTTTTCACACGCGCAGGGCAGGTCAGGACACCAAACCCTACTGGTAATTCCAGTAGGCTTGCTGGGAATCGATGACTACCCTCCGAACCCCTGGTTGAGCGAGAGCCAAGGTGATGGCTGCCTCTTCTGCTGCCGCCATTTCTTGGGTCCTAAGCGAGGTACACGCAAGGAGGTTGGTTCTGGAGGTAGCCACGATGATGGCGTATTGCTGCCCTCGATGTTTGGAGGCGTCTGTGTAGATAACTGCATGATCCCCACCGAGGGTGGTGGTTAGCGCTTGAGCCAGTGCTTTTCGGTGACCCTCGTAATGTGAGGGGTTCATATTTCTAAGCAAAGGGAGCATCTTTAGTTTTAGTCGCCAAGAGTCTGGGAGTACGTCAGGCGGAGTGACATTCTGGGCTGCCCAGCCAATCTGGTGAAGCATGCGGTTACCCATCGCAGTTCTGAGTCGGACCTTCTGGTTGGAAAGATGGCCTTCTATCAGCTCTTCCACCGTGTTGTGTAGCCCCGTGCTAGCAGCCTCTGTGTGGACGCACTCATGAGAAGACCAATGGCCGGACCTTCTGGTTGGGAAGATGGCCTTCTATCAGCTCTTCCACCGTGTTGTGGAGCCCCGTGCTAGCAGCCTCTGTGTGGTCGCACTCATGAGAAGACGAATGGCCTGCTCGACGGCCTTTCTAATCATTATATAAAGCATCTCTATGTCTTCCTTGTCGAGAAGAAGACAGGGGGTTGACGTAAGTAACTCTCGAGAGGACAAAACCTTTAGTTAATCGAAAGGTACCGGATTCCTTTAGGCCTTGCTTCTTGGTGGCAACTCGCCTGATCTGATTAATGCTGTTTTTGAGGCGCTGCAAGGAGACGTCACTCTTGGTGTTAGCCTCGAGATGTAGGCCCAGGATCTTGATGCTGGGGCTTGGAGTGATGGCCTGGCCATCAAGGAGTATTTGAATGTATTCCTTGGTTTGGCGTGAGGGCGGACGACAAGGAGCTGTAAGTGTTTACGTGAACACTGAAGGCCACAGGCTTTAGCACATTGGCGTACTAGAAGGGAGATGCCATGCATTGGTGTGAGCTTCCTTGAATTTTTTTAACTCTTATCCCATGAGAAAGGTGCGCACAGGGCCACTGGACGGGCGTGAGTGGTCGCGTAACGCTTTCACGTGGCATTCAGCGAGAACGCAGAGGGTAAACCCGTAGATGTGCTTGGTGAGTACACCACCTTTCTTCCCAGTCTTCGCGTGGGCTCGTAGCTAGATCGGTAAGACAACGGGCTCTCGCTTTGTTAGTCTATTAGTTCCAGGTTCGATTCCCGGCGGTGCCAGTAGATTCTTTTATTTGTTCGCTGGAGTTTTCTGGTGACACCAACGGTCGCGAAAGAACCCTTGGGGGGTAGAGGTAAAAAGCTTTGCTTTAAAACAACACATCCAAACCAGCCAAACAATTTTGTGGCTCCAGATTGGAGCTGATTAATTGATAAGAGGCACTATTAATAGAGCGTTGGATGCTGCTTACAAAAACAACACATCCAAACCAACAATTTTGTGGCTCCAGATTGGAGCTGATTAAACGCTTGAAGCTTCTATGCAGAATGTTAACCTGCAAACCAGCTTGAGCTGCTTTCTCACTATCACCTAACGTTTTCTGCATTGCTAGAAGCGGCTCCCTGATACAAGGACAACCAAGGAAGAAACACAAAGCTCTTCGCACGTAAATCAATAATTGCAATGCTGGTTATAAACTAGCGAGCCTGGGCAAGCCTGTTGTCTGTGAAATGTGAGGTGATGGCCAAGGTGTCCCCAAATTAAAAACTGCCCTCGCAGTGTGTTACGTGCAAACAGCTTTGTTAATATGAGCCTATATCTGAAAACGCGTCCGCACAACGCACGATGCGCAAGGCAAAGAAACAGTCAACAGCGGTAGGTTTTGAAAACAGATTATGGTTCAGCGTAACACCTCACTAGTAAAATGTGTCATGCCAGCGCTCTCACACCCTTGCTTTGCTATGTAAGAACATGAGCACGAAGAAAATAAAATAGCAATGAATTGTTATCGTGCCTTGCACCATTAGGGCGACGGACATATCGGCGACCTGGATCGAACTTGTCATATGCATACAAACGTCAAATAAGGGCGACGGAAACTAAAGGCGTCTGCCCTGTAACAGCAGAGTTGTTGCTTAGACGAGTTGGTACATAATTGCAAGGATTTAAAAGCATTGCACGAAGACGAGGGACTACAACATCACAATACACACCATGTGCACTGTGTTCGGTTTGTGTTTCAGTTCCTAGTTTTCGTGCAGCGCGTCGCAATCTCTTGCACACGGTGTATCAAGCACGAGACCTTTTAGAACATAACATGCATCCGGTGAATGCTGTGCTTGTTATCACGTGAAACGGCGTCAAAATCCCCGTGATAAGACGCTGCCAGCCAACGCGCGGGCATGCGGGCTCCGACGTTTCCGTCGCTCACCGATCCTCCATGGAGTGATTTCTCCTCCTGCCACCGCGTGGCGCCACCGTCTATGCGCCTTGCGAATAGCCGGCTAGCGTAGCCCAAGCCAAAGACCTGCCGTGAGTCACCATGTGTCGCCCCCTGGTGGTGTCGTTGCAAGGCTGCCTTCACGGCCGCCTGTTGCATGGTCTTTTATGTAAACAAATATGGTAGCGGACATGCAAGCGCACTGTGGCAGAAGTTTACACACATCCAAGTAAAAAAAATGCATTTGAGCACTTTTCAGACACTGTTAGCCTCAAATGGGTAGATAAAATGCCGACCTGACTTGCAGCAAATTTCATTAACATGGGATTGCTTTCCAAAAACATTTTGTTGCTGCAAGTTATGAAATATATGGGCTTCTATAGACGTTTGCCGGGGATCCGAAAATATTTTGTTGCCGCAGGAATTTCGTACTGATGGGATTTCATTTTAGGGGTTTGACTGTATTGATAATTTGAAATATAAAATATGCCCATTTGAAGCTTACATAAAAACTCCAGACAACACTGAAAGCTTTCCAAGATTGCGACAAGCAGTAGTTTACCTCGCCATCTTCTGCGTCAAGTTCCCCAAACTATCTTCAAGCCATCCAAATAAGAAAGACCGCGTCGTTCACTGTGCCACCACAGAGGTGAATTCGAAACAATTCTCGAAACAATTTTCGCCTAAAATTTAGCCTGTTGTAGCCGATAGTCTGCTCTAGCCGGGTTCGTTATGAGCGGAGTGGACTCCATTTAAAATGCATGGGGACCAGACAAACCAACAGAAATGGTCTGTTGTAACCAAAAGTCCGTTGTTGCCGGATCCGCTGTAACGAGAATAGACTATTTCATTTAAATAGGACTGAAAAAGTTGCGAATGGTTCCTTGCCTTAAATTTCTCCTTCGTGTAAAAACGTCTGCTTGCATCTCTGCAAGCGTCACATTTTCTTCCTACCTGATGATGATGTAGCTTATAAGTCAGCATCACCAGGTGCCTAAAAAAGTGGTGTAAATAAAATTGGCTACATATGACCTGCTTCTACATTTCGAGATTGCTTCCGCAGCAGTCTACACGCGCAATTATGGCCTCCAAGATCAAAGTTTGTTACCCCAGCGGGAGTCAAATCAATCCCCATTCAATCCAAAGCCAGCCAGATGGCTTAGGATTCAAAATGGCGTCGTGTGCTAGTTGCACCGTAGTTCTGTCATAAAAAACCCAGTTCGGTAAATCAAACTTGTGCCTATTTTGTCTTATATATCCGCTGTTCATATACATTAATCACATTAGACTGGCGGTTCCTCAGGAAAGTCTGGAATATCCAGCAATTCTGAATTTTTGGAGTCCGAAAAAATGGTTGGCTACTGTATATTCTCACTGCAAATATAACGTGACAGAAATAGTTCAATATAAAGGATAATTTGATGTAAACGGGTTCGATACAGTCGGTTTTGACTGTACTGGCTTTGTGCCCATGCGCCTTTTATGACCTGGTGTGTGCTTTAGAGTGAAAATGGGCGTACTTCGAAGGTGCGGGAGAAATGCCTCCCAGTAGAGCATCTCTTATGGCGCAGAGGGCACGCAGCCACTGCATACGCCTCGGCTCGTCTTTAATTGCCACTGCATGGAACAATACTTTCTCGCTAGAAGCAGTGCTAGGAGGTTTATACGGCACATTTCTGCAGCCAACAACATGGGAATAGCTGGCCATAGCAATTCCTAATGTATCACCAATGTGCGAACACAGATAACGTCAGAAGGCTTAGACCTATTGCACTGAACCTAAACTGATCTGAACAACTCTCCAAAAATAAACCACAAGAACAATGCCTGTTGCCATATGTTCGGGCTTTTTTCTGAAGAAGAAAGGCTTTTATTAAGGCTTTTTTCTAAAGAAAAAATAACACTGACTCACACGCAAGTGCATATATATTAAGTTCAAAATCCTGAACGCTGCCCAATCACACTGCAAAATGAGCGTGTCGCTGCTGTAATTGTTGCGGCCAACACAAGCACCACGTGGCATTTTTCCCCCTTTCAGGCTAGCTAGACGAAATACAGCTTTAGCGAATGGATAAATGGCGAAGGGGTGTTTATTTGAGCCCATCCATGCAATACAAACACAAACTGAAGTTTGACGAATTCACTCCAGTGTCCCTTTAAATCGTGGCTGCACACAGTCAAAGTAGAGGGCAAGCATCTGCTACAAGGGCCACACACAGATGGTGCCACATCCGTGCCAATTTTGTGTTTTTTCGCAGCATCATGCAATTCACACAGGTCAGAGGAAAACATCACCCAGGGGCATCCTTCAACGAGTGTGGGAAAATGCCGCTGGGTGTTGCACCCCCGTCTACAGGGCCCAGGCCCCTTCCCATTAAAGCGGCAAGCCCACACCCCAGAGACCCACCTGTTGGTTCTGGCCGCTCCAAATGGGCAGGCAGGGTGAAGCAGAGGTAGGACACGAAGGATTCCACCGAGAAGCCGTACTGTGCGGGCTCCAGACGGCGACCTGTTGCCTCCTCAAATGCCTTTTGAAGGGCGGCCAGGGTAAGGCCCCGTGAACCAGCGGGCCTGCAGAGCAGCACCACAGGGGTGGATGAACATCACAGAGTCTCTGATCAGCAACCCTCGACAGTTTCCCGCCATCCCACTGGAAGCCAGCAGTGAAGGGCACAACGTCAATGCCTTACCAAACTTGCCCAAAACATTGCCCTGAAACCACCCTCCCACAGAGGATAAAATAGACACTTGCGTAGCAGCCGCCAGGCCAGACCTCAGGTGTGGCTGGCACATAAAACTGCCACCCCACACTGCCACAGCCAATTCTCAGTTGTGCTTCACCAAAACGGCACTCAACACCCTCCACTAGGGAGCTAATAAGAAAGCAAAGTGACCTCCATCCTTTGACAAAGACACGCCACCCACTATGCAGCCTCTGCAGAAATGGGACTGCCGCCTCCCTGAGCCTTGCACTCTGGCATTTTCAAGCATTGCCCTGAGCCCACGATCTTGCACACTGTGCACATTCTGGTTCACATATTTCATGTCAGCGTTCTGTTGTTACCACGTACCGTACCTAGGAAACTTCCAGAATATTACGTTAATTTCCCTTGTCCCACACAAGCAGCCACAGCGACGCCATAAGCATTGGCCCCACCCAACAATCGCAGCCGCACAGTGCGGCAAGCAGCCAGCTTCAACGACAAGACAGGCAGGAAACAGTGCTGCAGACACAACCAAGGAGGCTGCCAATCTTTAGCTCATCAGCAAGACAGGCATACAAGGGAGCCAAGCCCACCGTTCAACCGTTCACAGAAAGCTGGCAGTGCCCCCTGTTCGCCCTGCAGAGAGACTGCACATCTCTGGCCCACTGATCCCACACAGCAACTATACCTGTGCCATAGTTACTATATTATGTTATAACTGAATTCTCTGTGCAAACATTTCAAACACACACACACCTGCACGCCGTATCCTTCCTGTCTGTGAACAAGCCAAGAGTTAGTTCAGACCCCTGCTAGAAAAACTGAACACTGTGGATCCAAGAGCAGTGCAACTTTGTTCCAATGTGGGGTAAAAAAAAAGAAAGCAACAGTGGCTGGCAAGCACAATCTCAGAACATTTCAAGGCAAAGCCGAGGCAAGCCAAGGGGCATGCCTTTCCTCAATGCAACAATTATGGCTGTCAGACATGAAGCAACAAGTCCCCACCTGCGCAGAAAAAGGTCTGTAGCAGACCTCAGCTGACAATTCTTGCGTTTAGAAATACCGGAGAGCTTGAGGTTTCGCTATGTGAAAGAATACCTGATTCATTCATTTGTCACAGCGCCACAGCGCAAGACATGCATGCTGCACTGGCTGCGATCCAATCAGACCCTCACGCTGCCATCTTAGCCAACCGTTTGCCAATCCAATCCTAACAAAGTCGGCAAACAACAACGCATCAAAGTCAAGCACTAAAATACAGTACCAACACCGGTGCCAAATAGAGTGCCAACATAAATATACATCAGTGTGTCGAACCAGAAAAAATACTGGTTCGGTTACGGTTCTGGTTCAGGCGAAATCATTTTGTTCCAGTTCAGTTCCGGTTCGACAAAATCACGTACCAAACCGGTTCGCAAACCGTTTCGGGAGCTTGGTTCGATGAGTTGAATTATAACTGAAATTAGAAAAAAAAAAACATTTAGTAGTTTAAAACGACAGTCAAATCAAAATACAAACAAAAATTCAAAATGCTGTTGTTCCCCAAGGGCAGTGGCGCAATTGCAAAGCAAACTTTCAACAATTACGAGATATTAAAAAAACAGATGAAGTAGCGACGATTAACACCAACTTTCTCGCCCAGACTTTATGTTATCCTAGCGACTATTCATAAAGCCACCGCCAAGAGATATGACAGTGGGATATATATTCTGCCTTTTCCTTTTTTTGTTGAAATCGCAATCGTCGCTATGGAATCGCCCATCACGCTAACAGAAAAATCGCGAAATAAGCGATTTTTGATTGATTGATTGATTGATTGTGGGGTTTAGCGCGCCGACGCAACGCAGGCGATGAGGCGCGCCGTAGTGGAGGGCTCCGGATTAATTTTGACCACCTGGGGATCTTTAACGTGCGCCGAAATCTCGTACGCACGGGCGTTTTTGCTTTTCGCCTCCATTAGAAAAGCGGCCGCCGCGGCCGGGAATCGAACCCGCGACCTCGTGCTCAGCAGCGCAACGCCTTAGCCACTGAGCCACCGCGGCGGGTGAAATAAGCGATTTTTGGAAAACCATGTATTTGGGTTGTATATGTCATTAACTAGCTTTTCTGAAATTATCAGCTCCTAATTCATCGTAAAAATGTCAAAAAAGGAATATATAACCAGCCGCGGAATCTCCCGAGAAGCGAGCAAACGTGAAACGGACCCAAATTTCGCGCGAACGCAGCCGCCATGCCGCTAGGGTGGCTAGAATGGGAAGGTGTGATGACCGCGGCGCCCTTCCCGCAGAGCAGGTGTTCCCCCGGCGCGTGCCTGCCACTAGGGCAAAACAGAGCGCTGTTGTCAGGGGCGCCGTCAGCGTTTCCGCGGGGGAAAGCCAGTCCAGCGGCCAGCCTCTCTGTATCAGCGCCTGGGCGCGGACTAGTCGCTGATTGATTGTTGGGTTTAACGCGCCGACGCAACGGAGGCGATGAGGCGCGCCGTAGTGGAGGGCTCCGGATTAATTTTGACCACCTGGGGATCTTTAACGTGCGCCGAAATCTCGTACACACGGGCGTTTTTGCTTTTCGCTTCCATCAGAAAAGTGGCCGCGGCGGCCAGGAGTCGAACCCGCGACCTTGTGCTCAGCAGCGCCACGCCTTAGCCGCTGAGCCACCGCGGCGGGTAGGAATAGTCGCTGTGTGTTTTGCTGCAGATTATTGCATATTTTGTGTATGACTGCACTGCTGTGCAGTGGCGAATATGCCTTCTATTTCAAAGAAAAACTCAGAGATGGTGCTTCATGCTAGGGTGCAATTTCGGATACAAATCGTGTTCCGAAAAAGTGTCCCTCTTTCGTGCACCCGCGTGTCAAGACCTGATTTTGAAGTGGTCGCGTGCTATTCCGAAGGCCAACCAGATGCTTCAGGACAATTGGGCTGTTTGCGCAAAGCGCTTTGACGCAACATGAATAGTTCTAGCATGTCATACAGTTAAAACCCGATCTAATGCAGCCATCGAAAACCGCGTATTTCGTTAAATCGGGAACTTCGTAAAATCGGGACTGTCATTTCACAAGCAGTTGATTTCATAAATTCCATGTCTAAAGGGAGTCGCATCCCAGCAGCTACCATGAGATAGTAATTGTGGCGGCTACGGTGCTCGCTTGACGATAATTAAGCGATGCACTAAATGTGCACGGTGAAAATAATGAGCCAGCTGGGGCTTGCCTTGAAGTCATCGCACCCCAGCAGTCACGCGAAACACAGCGCTTTCTGATGTACAGTCTAACCCCGCTACAACGAAGTTCGCTTCAACGAAATATTTCCAATTCCCCGTCAGCTAGCCATAGAAGTCAATGCAACAAAGTCCTCGCCACAACGAATCATTTGTCTGGCTTGCTTTCGCTTCAACGAAATTTTCGATGAATTAGGCTGGGTTTGAACAATTATTTTACAATAAAATAAGAATAGCGCCAGCTATCTGTACCTTTTTAAACATTCAGGACGCTTAGTTTCACCGAAAACATGTGTGGTGCGCCCACACCGCCACCCAAAACAACAACAAAAAAAAAAAACTCATAGGCGGACGCCATTGTTTGGTGGTGATAACGATGTGGCTGGCCGTCTTTACATGAGGCACAGGCCCGGTTCGCCAAGCCGGAGCTACAGCCAATCTGTATCCAATTGAAATCGCACGAATGTGCTCCGCTGCTGGCGCGGTGCCGTCATGTATGCGTTGTGACTCGTGAGCAGCTGTCCTTGCCGTTTTCCTTCTACCATTCTTCATACCCAAGAGCAAAAATCATGTTTGCGTGTTTGGTCTTGAAGCCAAGTCATCCTATCTTAGTTGCGAGCGCGCGGTCATGTTAAAAGCAAGCGCGCACGTCTAGCCTGCCAAGGTCAGTAGCTGCCGGTGCCCTGTCAGAGGATAAGATAACGGCACTGCTCCTGCCACAAGGGAGAGGGGGGCTTCGGAAGGTCTAGCAGCTATCTGCAAGTAATCAGCTCGGTGGACACGCCTTGTTGTACAGCAATACGTTCCACGCATTCTTCCACGCAACATGTTCCACGCCTTCCACGCATTCTTTGCGTGCAGTGAACACAGATAACCATTGGTATGTTTGTTATCCGAATAAACATGACGTTATTGCGTGTCATTCCTTTTTCTAAACATTGTTTTTTTTTGCTGCCAATGATGCGGAAACATACGGGGCTATTTTTCGGGCCTTTCCGTGGTGTGTTGGGGCGGATTTCGCCTCAATGAATTTTCGCTTCAACGAAATTTTTCGCGCGTCCCGTCAATTTCGTTGTAGCGGGATTCGACTGTACCACCTCCCCGCTGAGCGGACCGTTCTTGGCTCTCATATCCTTGAACCACGTAAACAGGGCTTCCTCCAGTTTCTCGTGAAGGATATATGTGTCCTTGAGGTTATTTTTCTTCTATGCAATTCCAGAAGAATTGACATGGATGATGGCGTCATTTCCCTTCAAGATTGTGGGAAGCGTGCTGGCCAGGATGCCATGCACCACGGGATTGTTGAGTAATTTATCACGTATAGTTCCGTGAAAACAAATGCCTCTTTTTTCTGACGTGGCGTAATCATCTTCGTGGTGTTCTGTCCGAACACATTCGAAATTTCTCATTATTAGATCTATGTCTGTTGCTCGAAATTCTTCGTTAAATCGGGAGGTGGCGGGGAATCTATTTCGTTAGTTCAAGTTCATAAAAGCATTAATCAGAATTTGTTCGTTAGATCGAGTTTTGAATGTACTATTTTACCGCGACTAAATCTAGTACGTGGTACTACAAACAATGCTCCTCCACAGCTGAAGCAGCAGCGCTTATTGTGTGCTAAACATCGTTCATTTTTATTTGCATTTTGATTACAAAAGAAACGAGAGCAAAGGCAAAAAAAAAAAACAAAGGCTTGCCGTAACGTGAAAGAAGCAGCAGAACCGAACTGCATTCTGCTCCACGCAATAAAGTTTGCTCGGCTAGGAACATGTTGCATCTTTTTGTTTGGTTTTCGAACTACATTGGGAATGAAATGACTCCAGGACGTTGCATTAGAACGTATGCCACAATTTCATGTTGATTTGGCTGGTGTAAACGAAGTTGTCTACTTTCGTACGTAATTACGCCCATCACCACCACCAACAAAAAATACGAGTGGCTAGAATAAACATGCTGCGTGATCCTAGCAATTAATATAGCGCTTACCTCGAAGAAAAAAAAACAATATTTCACATAAACCCTGCAAAAAGCCCTGTGCCCCACATAAGCTCCCGCTCAGCGGCTTTAATGTGGCATTTCTCAAACGCCTGCTTGCTTTCTGGCAGCTTAAAACTCGGATGTATTTAGCCGTATCTGCAAACCCCATGTTAGCGGTAGCGCAACACAAGCCTTGCCTTGTCTAAGGAACTGCGGTATTAGCTACAATTTCCAGAGCTCAGTAACGAGTCTTCGCCGGGTCGTGGCAGAGACGCGTAGCAAGGAGAACGGCCAGAACGGCCGCGCGAGCTGACGGCGCCCCTGACGACAGCGCCGCCGCGCGGCATTCACGCGAACGGGGCCAGCTTTTCTGGCCCGTCATCACACCTTCCCATTCTAGCCACCCTAATGCCGCTTTCCGTAGAGCCGCCATTTTTATCTTGTTTTGTTTGTGGATTCTTGCGCTTTTTTTTCTGCCATTACTGCTGTTGGCTGACACGTGGCCGAGGCGTGTACGCTTGTGATTGGGGGACTTGCAGTGCTTTCGAGTTTCCCGCGTCCCGTGTGCGAAGCTACGATTGGACCGTGCGTGCTCTACTCGGGCAAGCGAGCTGACGCGCAAATGCCGTTGGCTGCTGCGCGTGATGACGCGCGCTTCTTCCCGGCCGGCGGCCTGCGCCACTCGCATCCACCTGATTCCCTGCGCCATCGTCTGCTTTTCGCCGCTCCTTTGTTGTTCTGCCTCACTGTCTACCACCTTTTCGTCCGCTTGTCCACTCATTCTACTTTGTTTTTTGCCGTGCTCACAATCCCTGACGTACTTCAATAGTTCGGAGTAGCCTGCCAGATCGTGTACGCGATCGGACACGATGCGCGGAGTGAAGTTCAGGACGCTACACGCGTTCGGTGCGCGGAAGCGTTCCATGAAGCTCGTTCGCATGGCCAAGAAGAAGGTGGCGCAGAACATCCCTAACGAGGGTGTCCGCGCTTCCAACAACGTATCTCCTGCCCTGTCTGTGCAAGACTTCGATGCTGCGAGTGTGTCCGGTGTCTCGAGCGCATCGACGACCGCGGCTTCCGTCTCCGGTCTCGCATCAACCTCGACAAGCGGGAACGTGTCGCGTACAGTTCACTTGGAGACATATTTCCTGACACGCGAGGATGTCGAGGCAGCGAACAGACAACGTGCTGCTGTTCAAAACAAACTTGGTGCTATGCCGGCAACTCAGAGGAAGTTCCAAGCCACGGAGCCCTACCCTGTGCCTGCCATCGTTACAGGTGAAGGTGGGAAGTTTCGCTTAGCGCAAAGCAAATAGTCCTGTGGTCCCTGATGCCCATGGAGCAGCATGTTTCATTGATTGCTGTCGAGACAGCACTGCATGAAGCCATGCTGAGGTACAATGCGGGCTGCTACAGGGCTTCGAGAAATATCTGCGTTTGTGGGGCTCATCACACCAGGCCATCTAGCCCTCCAACGAGCTGCTGAAAAAGACGCCCTGCGCATGAACAAGGCCAGCAAACAAAAGCAGGAGAAGATGGAAAAGCGACAGAGGAGGAAGACAGTGCGCCAAGACCCCTCTAGTTATGCTGCAGGGTCCTTTTAGAAGTGAAAATGTGTACACAAACTTTGAAGGCCGTTTTCTCAAAATGAACTTTTTCCCTTTTGTGACTGCTTATCCCAGTAATATCTCAAGAAGCGCTAGTCATATTTGCATCCCGTTTTCTTTATTCTGTTGCTTAATAAGTTTCCGAGGGCAAGACAAGCCCGTTTTCTGAAAATTTTTGTCTCTTGATTTTGTAAAAAATCAAAACAAAATCATGTTTGCATGTTTGATCAGCAACACTAATTTTAGTGCTGGGCTAAAATTTTCCTGGTGAAAAATTTAGAAAAAGGGCTCTGTCTTGCCCTGAGGTACATATTTAGGAATAACCCTAATGAACTTCATAGTCGCAGCACGCTTGGCTAATTCTCCAGGACTGGGATAAGAAGCCCATACAAACCACCGTGGTATACCCTCATAACTTGAGAACTAACCTCCGTAGCTCGATGAAACTTTGCACTTTTTCTAATGTTGATGCTATAACAATACCCTCGAAATTTCATTCAGATATCTCAAGAAACAAAAAAACTTAGCCTTCAAGGGTAGCCTCCCCCCTTAAATTTAGGCCTGCGTACTGACACGTTCAAATACCAGCGCTTAATACCAGTGGCGCACATTTTTTATATTTGTAACAAAACAGAAAAATCCTAAAACAGGCACATAAATACTACCAATGAATTAGATTATTTGGTCACCGTCAATAATTTAATAGCTGTCACCTTATCGAATGTGTTAGCCACACTTTAAAGTAAGCTTTAGTTAACGCTCAGTCACTGCATTATTGCTCTGACTGCATTATTGCTCTGACCACTGCAATTCCTTTTGCGATAGCTATACTGGATGTGTGCATTACAATCACTGTGTCATCGTATCGCCTGACCCCCGGAAATTGTTTCGTGTGCTACATTGCAGAATCTTATAACAGATTATGCTGTTACAAAATGAAAGGAAATTTGATGCGTGGAGTATGAGATGGGACTTTTTTAAGTACACGCTCTTTAATTCGTCCACAGCAGTACTCCCCTCCGGAATGAGTAGCAGTATAAGTAATGTAGCGAGTTGGGCGGTCAGTACAAGTGCACCTTCGAAAAAAAGCAGATCTGAAAGAGGCAAAACTGCAGAACAAGCAGAAAAGATGATCGCTGGGCGAAAGGGGCAGTATGAGATACCGGTCTGCCTTTCTGCACGTGTCATCTGCTTTATTACTGTTTCTGCTTCCAAGACAAGGTCGAGGGATGCAGTTTCTTGCCAAGGGATGAAATGCGCACTTTAACAGTTTTCCCTGACATATCTGTTGTTATTTGTATCTGTAAAAAACGGAACTTGTCCACTGTACTGTCCTCAAAAACCGACCACGGAACTCACTTCCTTCGCATTGATGACACGTTTGGTTGTGAAAGGCAGGGCGGAGAAAAGTACAGAGCAATATCCCTGTTTTGGTGCTTTTTTTGTACTTATTCGGTTTTACTTACTTTTTACCTAATATTTTAAAACAACGTGATTCGCCTTTTCTTTTTTTGTTGTTTTCCCTGTAAAAACTTTTTTTTTTTTTTTTAACTGGCGCATTTGATGCCCCGTGCTATATCTCTGCTCCGAGGCGCAGCTAATGCTGCAGGCCGGCAGACTTATTTTAACCAGCAGGTGATATTAAACGTGGATCAAAATCTTGATACACCGATGTTCTCGATTTCCATCTACTTCAGAAAAACGGTCGTGGGAAAGGGAGATCGAGGCCACTTCTGGTCAGCAGCAAACGGCTTAGCCACTGAGCAGCTCCTGCGGTCACAGTTGTCAAGTATTAACAATTTGCAGGTGTCGGACTTTTTAAACAAATTATGAAATGCAAAAAGTTTGCACACATCGGGTGTGGGCTTTCGCTGTTGCGCAGTGGAGCACTCCAGCAGCCTGATTGCTCCAATAAAGTCGCAGCTATGGAAGGGCAAAGTCATTTTATATCCCCTGCAAACTGCCGAGAATCACATTTCGTTAGTTCAGCTTGCACTACGCCCGCGCTTCCAGCAGCAACAGACCATTACTACATTGGTGCTCATTCATTTCTCCTGTTGTTACATACAGCGTGATAGTGTTCAATTGTCTGGAGGGGAAAGTGCGCGAGCGGGTACAAAGTTGATGGTACGTGAAAGAAAAAAAGGCCTGAATTGCATTGACTGCAATATCAACAACGACAACGGAGGGTCAAACCGTTTGGCATGAACCGGTAACCAGACAGACAGACAATGAACCGTTATTTCTTTTTTCGGTTCAGTTCCGGTTCAGGTTCAGCGTGCTCAAAAAATAACGGTTTGGGTTCAGTTCAGTTTCGGTTCGACACCCTATTTATTTTTGCTTTGCCTAATTTATTTTTGCACCAGTTTTGCTTAATTTATTTCTGTAACATTGATCATAGTTTATATTTTAAAAACATAGGGTCCGCGTTTACTAATATGTCTGCCACTATGCTTTGGCAGTGTGTTGACGGTCACTGTGCTGTTACAATTCTTGCTGCCTCAGATGACCAACTGCATAGCTCCTTAACTCTTGCTACCATGCCTATTCAAAATCTTTCAACTTGAATGGCAGCTTCACAGCCCTTTTTCACCCTGTTCGAGGTGTTTCTAAAACAGGTAAAGCTATTTGGTAGTTAGATCAGAAAATGCCCTTTCAGGATCAGCTTCATGGACATTTATGCACCAGAAATGCAACTTTTGATGCAAATTTGCATCACCTCAGAACCAAAATTTGACTTGGTTGTCGAAAGGCCGCTGCTATGAAAGAAAAAGGTGTGCCGCCTATAACTACTGTGAATCGGCATAGGGTTTATGTTATTAGGACACCATCAGGTTGGCTAAGAGTGAGAAGGTTTTTACATCACGTGGAGGAGATTTGTTGAATAGAAGATGATTTTCAACCTATGAATTTGCACTCTGATGGTTCTTATCAGTAAAGTCCGCTGAAAACCCCAAGGAGGGTGTTTGTAAAGTTAGTTTTCAATTATAGGCAGTTCTGTTGCCATTGAGCACGTTGAAGGTCTTATTGTGGTTCTAAATACCGCAGGACCATTTGCAAACAGCTTCTGTCTCATTCCTGCATTTCAAAATTCATATTTGGTGCTACGTACTACCCAGTTACTTAACTTCGAGCCAATACACTATGGCGCATTCGTCACCCGCTGCTGTTCCTCAAAAAAGCCATACCTCATTCGTGTGACATGCGCTACAGCTGCAACTTGAAAGATAATACCCCGTAATGTGATATTACCACAGGCATGGACCGCACTTAAATCAGTTTTGCACGGCTGTTTGCCAGACAGTTTCAGTTCTGTGTATGGGTGTGTTGCTTCTACGTAAAACAGACTATTCTGACAAAGCTTGCAACAGTTCTGGCATTGTTCCTTTGCAGAAATGTCATGCAATGCTGCAATGCAGGAAGGAGGCTGTTTGAATCAAACAATTTTTGTTGCTTGAGAGCTCCTTGCTCTCAACACAATTCGGGCACATCGCACCTCATGTCTGCAACCATGGGTGCAATAGCGAATCTGAAGATGAGAACAGACTGCACGTATAAGTTCTGTCAACTAAATCATAATAAATTGAGAGTGAATGTCAGCAAGCATTTGGCACCAAGTTTCAGTTTCAACTCCAAGTGGATTTCTTAGCATTGCTTGCTCGTCCGAGATCTTGTGCTGGCCGTAAATGCAAAGCAAGTCAGGTTTTTACATCACGTGGAGGAGACCTGTTGCCTCCAGTAATTTCAAACCACAAGACTTTTCAAAAGGACCACCGAAAATCACACTGCCTGAAATGGAGGATCAGCTTCACCGCATGGCCTGGGCACCACGAGTGCTAGCTTTTCTTTCGTCTAACCGACTTTTTGGGTAAATCCATTTTTATACTAGGATGTGCTTTGCCAGCAAAGGAATCAGCTAAAATATTAAATCAGCAACTGTTGCTATGAGCTTTGCCTTAGTTTTTTTTTCTTGTTCATCTTGTCAATCTCCTTGATGATGCATCTTTTCAGCTGCCTTGCTCCTGCAACTGCTCTTTGCTTTTTTTTTTTTTTGAGAGAGACCAGATTTTGAAATATCTATTTGCTTCAATGTAAGTAATCAATAGCAGGCCCATCAAACAGGACGTAAGTCACATACAAAATCCATCCGTTGTAGAAGGAAAACCTCGAAGCCTCAAGAAAAAAATGTCGTTAGGGAGGTCCTGAGAATCGAACCCGGGACCTTTACGTCGTGAAACCGGCAACCTAACCACTGGGACACCCCAAAGGCCTGAGGGGTACTGGGTTAGCAGCGGCGGGGAACAATAACATGTGCAGCCAACTGGAAAGAAAAAGAAAAAACGCTTCCTGTAGTTCAAATCGAACATGGGTCTCATGTTATGAAACCGGCATCTACCTGATTGAGCTATCATTGCATCCGGGTGCACAGCATTTCCTTTGGGTTCGTAGCACAGGCGTTGGCTTTGGACCTGGCTGCGGGTCTAGCGCATGCTAACGTGGTCCACTTTGGGAGCCTGTGGACGAAACGATCCGGGCCCACCAGTAATAAAGAACTTTCAGCGGCAAGTTCGGAAATAAATGGGAGGTGATGACATATGGAGCGGAAACTTGGCACCTTACTAAACAACTTGAAAGCAAACTTAGATTGGCCTAACGAGCCATAGAACGAATAATGATCAGAGTAACACTTAGAGACAGGAAACGAGCTTCCTCAATCAAGGAACAAACTACCAGACGTGAGACAGCTGAATCTGATTTGGGAGCAGTTTTTGGAGCAGCGAAATCTCGATTTTGGAGCAGAAGAACCTTGATTTGGAGCAGAAAAACGACATTTATTATGTCCCCTTAGGAGCCTAAAAAATCAATTTTTTGCAAAAGTGCACTTTTTAATCGGTTTTGAACTTCCATAACACTGAAACAGCCTTTCAATAAAGTTTTTCTACCAGAGTATCACAAGGTGCGAACTGCACTACCTTTTTACAATAACTGCACTACCTTTTACTATACTATATAGCCATTTTTAAATTCTTAGGCTCTATGCATAGACAGCGTGGAGTTCCATTGAAAATATCGAATTGAAAAACTAAGCAATCTTAAGGCATTTTTATTATCATGTGAATGCCGAAATTGTTATGTTTGTAATCCCAGACTCTTCTTTACGCACAACTGTAAGCCACGGCAAAAGTTGCGCAAAGCGAGGTCACAGTCGTCGCATCCCACCAGCCCTCCCATTTCAATCCCCAAGGTGCACGTCACTACGATCATAATCTGAGTAACGTAGGTATGTTTAGCCACCTCCCTTTTGGCATTAAATTTCACTTCAGATAAATGACCATTATTACTAGCGTGCAATAATAGCCCGTCCCGATATCGGACACTGCTTCAACATTTTGCGGCGATGTAGCCTGCGCTGCTGCTTCTGCAGCGTCGATCGTCCCATTCCCGCCGCTCTGTGACTGTGAAAGGCAGCAATAACTCAGCGTTTTATAACATTGCAATGAGTCTGAAATCTCACTTCAAGCACGCACCGGCCTCACACTCAAGGCCGAAACACGGCGAGTTTGCGGGCGCCATGTTGTTTTCGATTAACTCCCGTCTTTAGAGCCGCGCAACTTCCCGCAACCGATCAAACGACTAAATGTAAACCCAGCCAGCCCCATAACTAAAACCAAGGTAGAAATCAACGACGAGCGCTCTGCCTGAACCACAAGAAACTGCGGCCATGTTTTCACATCTTCACACCAAGATGGTGGCACCCAGTAATGTCGTTCCGGAGATAAGGCGCTTCAAAAACTTCCATTTTTTTCCTTAACTTGCACAAGCGGTTTGACGCCTCAGTACACATAAGTATTTTTTCTACAGGACTTCTACGACAGTTTTCGATGGGAAAATTTTGAAAACGCACGGAATATGACATGGGGAACCCGACACTGTGACTTCCGAAAAAGCTATCTCGGGGACAATTTTATGCGGGTTTTTTATGGAATGATCAATCAATTAAACCTTTACAAACAGCATCACTATGGCGGTGTTGGAAAATTATGCTGTCAGTAAGCATTTTCCCCCAGTGAAACTGATGGGAGCATTAAAATCCTTGTCTCTCTGACTGTTTTGGAGCAGTTTGGCGCAATTTTCGCAATTTTCAAGCTTTCGGAGCAGCCTGGCGCAGGAAAACAAATTTGTATCAAATCTGCGCAATATGCGCAGCTGTCTCACCCCTGAACTACAGTAGAATATATCATAGTTCAAATAAAGAAACAAATGGACTTGGGCTGGCCACGTAATTACGCGAATGACAATCATTGCACTACCAGGGTGACAGAGTGGACACCGAGAGACGGGTCAAGAAAAACAGGAAGGCCAGTTATTCGATGGAGGCACGAAATAAGAAAATTCGGAGGCAAAAAATGGACTCGAGCGGCGCGGGACAGGAGCGGTTGGAGGTCGGTGGGAGGGGCCTTTGTCCTGCAGTGGACCTAGTGGGATGATGATGATGACAATGATGACTATGATTCAACAGCCGGGTCTCCGGCAAAGGGAGAGGGGCCGCCAGCTCTGCTGTCCCTCCAGCCTTGCACCACTAAAGCAAGCTGTGCCAATTTTGTCAATCACCTGCTACACAGATGAAATAAATGGGGTTAAGGGGGGGGGGGCCCAAGACCACGCCATGCTACGTAAGTGCACAGTCTCTCTTTACAACAGAAGGCCTTCGCAAATTCGCTATCTTGAAACATTCCATTAAAGAGATGATTTGTGTGTGACCACGACCTATACGAGGAGTAAGGTGTTACCACCTTTGACATCCACAAAATCGCTGCATCTGTCCCAAACTCATGCGCCTTGCGCATGATGTCTATGCAGGGACTCCATGAACAAGTCTGGCATTTATGCACAGCACAAGGTACTTTCTAAGGAACCTACAACCTTATTACTCAGACTCTCCAATCAGCAAAATGTCATTATATCTAAATAGTTTGCATTTCACACTCATTGCGTTTGACAAAATCCTGTCTGAATGGGTCCTTCATCAGCTAAGACAATTCAAAAGCGAACATCTCCGGCACAACAAAACTCAGCTACTCCCAAGCCCACCACTGCCCAGACATGTCCAGAAGCTGGGTTCCATTAGACTGTATCATGACATGAATTAGATTGAAAACTTCCTGCTCCATATGTTGCCTCGTTGCTTAACACAAAATCCACAGTTATCTTCGTGGGTGTTCTTTTCCCCGGGGCTTCTCCTCCAAGCCGCAGCAGCGCTGAGGGTCTGACCCCGGGTATCCTCAACCGACAAACTCAGCTTCCGATGCAAAAACTGTACATTTATTTACAGCCCGGCGGGCGGCTAAGACACAATGCTCGGACGGAGCCCAAAGACGGCGGGCCGAGCTCTCCTGCGCCCGAACCGCGTCTCTTCTCTTGTCTCATCTTCCCTTCCTCCTGCCGCTGAGGGCCGGGGAAGAAGGAAAAGTCAGTCGTCTTCGTCGGTGGCCATCCCATGTGGTGGCGGTTAAGACATCTGGTGCGAGCAGGCGCGGATTTTTGTCGGAATGCGCGACGTTCGAAAGCGCCGCGCAACACGTGCTTCCCATTTCCGCGCTGCTCGCCCCAGGGCCCGCGCCAGTTCGTGCGTCGAAGCGCCCGACATCCACTAAGTGTAATTTTGTGCAATGCACTAAAGCTTGAGTGATAGAATTTTTTTTACGTTAGTTAAAACTTGAAATCCATGACAAATAGTTAAAATTCTCGTGAAAAGGCAGAGCCACTGATTATCCCAGTGAAAATCAAGGGTTTTCAAGGACTGCAAAAAATTCCAGGACTTTCAAGGCCTTGAAAATGGCACTTTAAATTCAAAGGTTTTCACGGTTTTCAAGGAATTGTGTGAACCCCCGAGTAGCAGCGACGTATGATGCTGTGGCAGTGGGAGCTGTTTGCCGGCGGAAACAGCATCAATAGTAAGTTACCTGTGTGAGCATTTGCAATGCTCCGAATGCACGATTGTAGTGGTCTTGTTTACCAAGCAAGCAACAAATTATTCTAAAAGGCGAATGAGTTACACCTGTCAAAAGTGAATTCACACCCTGCCCCCTCTCCTAACAACAGCCTAGAGGAACTCACCAGCATACACAAAAGAAAATGGCTGAGGTCTCCTCAAGTGGCACACAGGAACCACAGCCAGGTGGGAAGGGAGAGTCCACAGTCAGCCAGCCAAGGCGTGCTATTATGAAGGGCCCAAGTGCGGGCGTGACTTACGTGGTTGCTCCAGGTTGGTGACTTGCCGCCCGAGTTCCCCGGCCGCGGCCTCGTGGGGGCACGCAGTTGTCGCTGAAAAAAATGGCGCAAAGCAACCTTGAGGAGTGCAGCAGAAGGCACCCATCAGCAAGATCAGCTACAGAACAGCTTTGACAATACATGATACCTTAAAGGAGCCATGAAGACAAAAATACAAGTTTGTGTTATTCAAAAGATTTCGCGTTATATAGTGCCCCCAGTGCTTGTCCGAATGCAAACGATGCTTTATTCACTGAGAAATCAATTATTTAAGTTAAAATTTTGATTTTCTCACTAAATCGTGCTTCACTTTTATGGACACCACTTTTAACGTAAACATCGCTCAAATAGGTTATATAATTATGAAAAAAAAGTAATGGCCATGCGCTCCACTAGCTCATTTCCCACAACAGAACCTATGAATGATGTCATATGTGGCAGCTCTGCGATTGGCTGAGACCGCCAAAAGCAAATGCAAATTAGGCAGGGCTTATAAGCTTGCCGAAAGCTATTTGCGCTTAAATTTAGGGCACATTCTTCTTATGGCAGTAAGAATGGTGGGGTAAACAGTGGAAGTTACAAAAGTACACGCAAAGACAAGTACCGATGCGTACTGCTGTTCGTACTGCGTGCACTATGCTTGTTTTAGCTGCACAGCACTGCGACGCTGTGTGGTTGTCTCTGACGACACTGGCCAATTGGCGTAAGCGAGTGTCTTACATGACCATATTTGTCGAGTGAACACCATGTTTCACGAAATGGTTATTTTCTACCTTAAAAAAAAATCCAGGTGCAAATATGGTGAATAACAAAGCAAAGGCAGAAAATGGCCCGGCGCGGTATGGTGGGGCCATCTAGGAGGACTGACGGTAAACAAAGTTCCGCAGTTGGCTGACGGGTCTAATGGCCCACTAGGTTTCGCTTGAAGACCTGTTCTTATGATGACATGCAGACGTCACGAAAACACGCGGTTTGGTGCGAAAATCAACATTTTAACCTAAATTGATCAATTTCCCAGTGAATGAAGCATCGTTTGCTTCTGGACAAGCGCAGAGGGCACTATAAAACACAAAATCTTTCGAAGAAAAGAAACTTGTATTTTGTCTGCATGGTACCTTTAACCCTTTCGGCCCCAATTTTTTTATTTGACGCAAAATAGTGTTTTCTGTGTGTTGTCCTAAATGTTAGGGTCCCATAAGCCCACAAACAAAAAAATAGAGCTGGAAGTAAAAGTAGTAGCAGATTTATTAACGAGGCAATTTATTAAGACAACTGGCAATTGAAACTTGTATAGAGCAATGATATCACTTTTTCCCATTTTTGTAAACGTTATGACTACATGAACCTACACCTACAAGCAAAAATTCAGCTTTGTAGTGCACGTATTTATAGATTTACAAGCTTGGGAATAAAACAGATCGCCATGTTTTTCAGCCTCAGTGTCGTAATCTCGACTTCACCGGAGCTTTTTCTTTTTTGTAGCGAGTAGCTCCTCTAAAATGAAGCATCAGTGATATCTATCGCAATAGGCATCATTGAAGGACAATTCCCCCAAAAAACTAGCAGTTTTGGTTTCGTTCTTTATGCGCTAGAGGAACTACAATGTGATGGCGTCGATTGACGCTACCAGGGCCAAAAGGGTTAAGGGGGGACATGGCAAGTAAAACGTCTTTTTTATACCGGTTTAAGGGGGGATGGATAGTGGATGTAGGTGTCCAGCTACGTCTGCGGCTAACTTCACTGCTTTTTGAGCAATCAACTTGAAATTTGAAGGGTATGTATAACAAATATCTACTAAATGTGCGCAAAAATTTCAAACCGAAATATTTAATAGTTTCAGATTTTTAGCTTTCTTTTCTCGGTTTAAGGAACATTTTCAGAAATTTTTTACAGGCACAGGATTGAAACATTTCTTACATGTGCTAAATGCCTCAGCCTTTCTTCTGAACCAGAATAATAATGGTGGCATTAACCATTGATTTTAAAAAAAATAGTTACCTGGCACCAACACAAATTTGAATCATTTTAGACAGAAAGAAGTGTGAATAAAAAAAATAAATATTGGTGAGAACATGCTTATTCTGGTTCCGAATGTGTACACTGCATACATAAACAATTAAAAAAAGTTTTGGAAACTCAAATAGGTGAAGAGAAAATGTTCATTTTCTCAGCGGAAATGGTGTTGTGAAAACTCCCACTTCAAAGTTTTTGTTTCATTTTTTTTTAATTTGGCTTCTTGTGTTGATTCTGAGAAAAGCGAGACAATGATACTAGCACAGTGGACTTCAGGCGTGAAAGATAGCTCTAATATGTCGAAAAAGAAACCAATTACAGGCGCGCAAACAGAATGATAGTTAAATGACCAGGCGTAAACAAACGTTTCACAATGCATGTGCAATGGTATTTCAACTAACAAAGCGCCATTGCGTCGTATAGTGAACCCCAGAAAAATTCAAGTGACTATGCGCTATATTTACAAGTAATTATCAAAATAAACGTTCTCCTCTTTTTGAAAGAAAAATAATATAAATACCACCGTGTGTCCCATGAAACTTGCAGTGACTAGGCGCGGCCACATGAGGGCGCATTTGGCGCCATTTCTAAATCACTTCTGGCACGCATCTGAAGATGCCACTTTGTGGAGACATTCTTGAAGAACATTAAAATATTGTGGCAATATAATAAAAAATTCAATTTTTAGTCGGTTTTGCCCTCTATCCCCCCAAAGATACCTTTTATAGTTTTTAAGTTAGAAGACTAATTAACTAATTACCTGAAAGTTACATTCACCATAAATAATTAGGCAAGAAGTCAAGAAGATTGTCACGTCAGTGTGATCGAAATGTCTATTCTGTGCAAGGAAGCTGGACACTCAAAAAGTACAGAAGATATTTTTAAACTTATTTAGGTTTCACTATTAGGTTAGTTAATGACATAAATTCTCCTAATTCGATTAAATTTGGTACATAAGTAACAAGAACAGTTTTACTTGCTTCGTGGGTTTTTGGGACCAAAAAATTGACCAAGAAAGCATATTTTCAGGTATCAGTTTTTCCTTAGTTTGCAGTTTTTCCTCTGAAAAGTTGGTACTTGAACAGTCCGAGGTACTTATAAAAGCCATATCAGAGCCGTACAGGCCTGATTTCGATTAAAAAAAACAATTTTTCAATAATTTTCTCCTTTTTCGCCACGAGGGGTATTGCTACAATAGGAAATTCTCGAAAGGTACATCCAAGCATGTACAGCAGCTAGAAAGATAATTTCTTTTGCAGCATAAAGCTGAGTATTTAAACCACCCAATAAAGGAAGGTAGTTATTTAATTAGCATTATTTCTAATTGTTTAGCAGGAGTACTTCATACCTAGAAGTTCTTCATACCTAGAAGTTAGAATTGATGTAAACTTGTATGTGATTGCAAAACAAAAGAACTGCTTCCCACATTTCATTCTCCACAACTTCTGGTATCTATTCATGCCTTGCTGGTATTTTTTTGTTGATTAGTATTTTCTTCATTGTTCTCAAGAACAATTAAGAAAGATGTTTATCTCATAAACTAGATACCTTACATCAGTGGTTCTCAGCCATGAATCCCCCGGGGACCCCTTTTGGGCTTGCGGTAGGGATGGGGGACCCCACGATGGAGCGTAAGTTGATCGGGTCCATAATGTCAAACAAGTTGTACTGGAATCTATGTCTTCTAGACACCCATATGCTGCCTTTTGTGGGTCTGTTTTTTTTTTTTTTTGTCTTCTCATAGCTGGCGTGTTGTGCGCAAATCAGATGTTAAAATATGTGCTACGCGGAGAAGCTAAACGTACAAGTGATGCGGCGGAGCCACCTTTTTTGCATTGCAAGACGAGAAAAAAATGGCGGGGGAAAAGTTTTGAGGGAAGCATCGCGGACCCCTCAAATGCTCTCGCGGACCCACTGGGGTCCGCGGAACCCCATTTGAGAACCACTGCCTTACATTAAAACTAATTGGATATTTGAAATCAGTGAAAAAAAAAAAAAAAAAAGAAACAGGCCCATTAAGTTTCATCAAGATTGGTAGGAAAGCAAAAAGAAGTTACTAAGACCAGCGTGCCCCGTTATAAGATTTTTGGCCACAGGTCAGAGGCCACCATGCATGCAACCAGGGATCCCCTGGAGAAGGCTATTTACATGCTCCTGTTTGACATGGCAGTCAACCAAAGGACAGCTGTGACCCTGGCCCCACATTAGTACTTCAGACTGCTCCTTAGAATCGACTGTGGTCACACACCGTCTCAAGAAAATGGGGCCTGGGGAGCAAGGCCTGCTTCTAAGGCCTTCCAAGACGAGCAGAATGCCAGAGGGAGAACCCGAGAGGAGCGGACCCTCCCAGAACTACCCCTGCCTGCACTGCACGAAGGTAACCTGTGCAAGCTCCCACAAAGTGACCGCGGCTGTACCAAGACGGCTAATGTCGAACACTTTGGTCAATTGGGCCAAACAGCCGGCAAAACGAGGCACGAGGACCCACACGGCCCACAACGGGTGAGGCAGCACAAGACGGGAGGGGCACTCATCCTCCCCAGCAGTATCTGGCACTCCACGCTTCATTCAAAGACGTGCCCCTAAACCAGTTAAGATGGCCGGTCCCAGCTGGTACCGTCACAGGCCACGTGGAAGCCTCACCAACAGTGTACCAAAAACCTAAAAGATCACGCACAGCTAACAGCCACACGGACAAAAGTTGAAAAAGGACTGCTATTGAGTTGAGGCTGGTAAGCATTGCTCGCTGCGACTACTTCGATTGGTGTCCCGAGCTCCCTATCCCTCCACATTCTGCCGATTCCACAGACCCATACGCTCTTCCTCATCCCATCATATCAGGCCATATTTGCCCGCACTTCTAGACACTCACAGATACTGCCACACCGAGACACCCCTTGCCAAGTTGTGCAGAGGCTGTAGCCATTGTGGCTCTCTGCGGCCAGCAAACCAAGGCAGACACTTGCTAGACATAATGAGAGGACATCGAGTAAAGAGGCATGGTTGCCTACCGGTACCACCTAAGTATAACTGGTGCAATGAGAGGACAGCAGGAAGGACAAAACCACTGGTCCCAATGGAAGACTGCGCTTCAAGAAAGGCTCGCTAAAGTACCAGACCTCGCCATCTAATTGAGACGAGGAAAGCTTCTGATGTCCTCGTGGAAAAGAATGCCAGACAAGAGCCCCTGCGAAGCAACTTAATATTGAGGGACCATGCTTTCATGCAGCATATCCTCAAACTATGTTCTCTGCAATTACCCCCAATTCACTCCTAAATGCAAAGGGGAAAGCCAGTGGCGTTGCCGGGTAAACTTGCACCCGGGGCCCAGAAAATTTGTCACCCCCTCACATATACAAAACAATTAATAATAAAACTAGTGTTATTGTTATTAATAATATTAATGTCTTCCATTGTAACCATATTAAGGCTGGTTCACACTTGCTACTGAAGCTACCAAAAGCGATTTCTGTAGCTCTTGTCGCTCAGCATCGCTCTCGTTGCGCAACAAGAGCGATTGGTCTCGACAAATTTTGTATCTTTCATTTAGACACGAATGTAAAAAAAAACTTTTCACAGATACTGAATGCGTGGGCTTCGAAATGTTAATGCAAGCAACATGCGATTTGCAACATGCGATGCGAAATGAAGCCCCAGGGTAATTTATGTGTAGTTATTTATAAAGAACTGGCAATATCTCAGAAAAGTAAGCAGCAAGATAAGAAGTTGTGTGTTAGTTAGGCAAACTAAACCATAATAGCTACACGAGCTTGGTTTAGACAACACCAGATGCCGACTCGGGTGCAGATCTCGAATACACAACACCGACTTTTTCAGTGAATTAGGTATCGATAAAAATCCTTACAGCAAGGACCATCGTGATATGTCGATCGTGAGCCCGAAAACATTATGAAAACACCATTAGCAGCCGATGGCCAAGAGCTACTTGCGGCAGCACAGGGTGTAATGCGCCAAACCAAAGTGGGGTAGGAGAAAAGTGAAGGCTGATACACGGCAGCAGAAGAGTACCACATCTTACAGTCGATACCAAGCGAATGGATGCTTGCAAGAGCACTGGAGGTGCGAGAGTCTCAGGCCACATCAGAAAGCAACACTAAGGTGGTCGCCAGAGGCGTTTGGAAAGCTTTGCAGCCCGCTGTGCCGACTAAATCGTGCAGACGTCACGCAGGCCTGGAGGAGGATGGCCAGCAACGATAGGGCTGTTTAAAGGCAACACATGCAAGACAATTAGTCGCTTGATTCAGATCAATTTTCGTGTGTCTAGGAACACACCTTAAAGGGACCCTGCAACACTCTTCATGCAGTGCAAGTAAACCTGCGCGACGTTTAGATTAGACTTCCAGAAATACCCGAGCCAAATATTACACGTGCGCGTGAAGCGGTAAGCGCGCAAATCGCCGTGAAAGACGCGGAAAAACCAACCGTTCTCTCTTCAATTCTCCTCATTATGCACCCCTGGCATGGCCTCTGCGACGTCAATCGGGCCATGGCTGTCCTGGCTATCCTATTGGCTGTCGCAGGTCAACTTCGCGGCTAAATTCTGGCATTTCCTGTGACGATCAGCCGTCGTCGGCGCTGTGTATGAACCTCTTCTACGTCTGAACCTGTCCGCATGCTTTTGGTGTTTCTTTTGTTTTGAGAGCGCGCGGAATTTGAGTGACGAACTAAATATTCCACTTTAAACGAGCCCACTCGACAACAAACGTTTATTGCTCCAAAAACGCCCTACCAGCCTGAGCGCTTGCTTGCGAGCAGGCCACCATGCCTGCTTCTTTGTGGCACCAGACCGGAAATAGACCCGTCTACGTTGCGGGGAAAAGGACGAAACTCCCCGGCCTGTGACATATCGAAGGCCGCCAAACAGAATGCCGCGCGCCGCCCCCCTCTCCAGAAGAGAGCGCGCAGCTTTCGTCGCGTTGTCCGCGGTTGAGGTGAGAGGGAACATTTATGCGCAATTTTTCATCGCACATAGTTTCGGTGATAGTGAACGGATTTTCATAATTCTTGCGGGAGGAGATTGCTGGGACAATAGACTTTACCCCAAAATACATTTCGAGTAGTTGATGATAAGTGTTGCAGGATCCCTTTAAACAAAAGATGCTTAAGGGACCACAGGTGGAGCCTGGTGAAAGGAGGCTGGGGGAAAAATAGAAGTTGTCCCAGAAAATAAACAAAAGTCGGACTGGCTTAAAAAAAAGCTATTTCCAAATATTGTGCAGGAAAAGTGGTATAAAATGCGAAAGAAAATGACCGTCCCAGAGATTCGGAAAAACCACCTGCACCTACCGGTTTGTTACTAAAGGCAGCCTCTGTGGCAGCAACTGCATGCTGTAAATTTCTCTAGGTGAGCATTTCAGTACGTTTGAAATAGATACATTGTCGGGTCTCTTTACTTCAATGGTTATCTGGTTACTGAGAATGGGAGCAGATCGAAAGGGGACATTTAGTGGGGAAGAGACGACTGGCCGTACACGAGTCGTCTATGCGGCCAGTGCACGGCAGGTCGTGTGGATGTTTGTCGGTGATGATGTCGTCTTTTTTTCGTACGTTGTAAAAAATATTCCATCACACATTTTCAAATTAGTTAATTGACATTGGTGTCTCGGGAAAATGAACACAGTATAAAATGGGAGGTTCGGGCTTACCAGTGAAGCAGCCACCAGCCAATGGAGCAAATCCGAATCGAAGGAGGTTACGAAGCGATAAAGAACGAACTCTTGAGTAAAATATCAGATTCGTATGGGCCTGAGTGTATCACCGTCACACGCTGGCTCACAACCGTTTGTCGCGTCCATCCCGATATGTTGGTGACAACTATTTCATTCACGTTGTGCAGTCGACTAGCTCAAGACGACTCCTAGATGAATCAACCTTTTCCCAGTATCTGAGGAAATAATATCGCCCTCCCCAACCAAAAGTAATAATAACCAAGAACAAGAAGTTTGGCAAAACCAGCTCGACTCCCTCTTCAGGGGGTGACTGGGGTCGCACGTTGTAGTGCCGGCCACTCACAAAGTGCCTCGCTGTGGAGTGCGGTGCCCGCGTGTACACAAGTGGGAGGGTTCGGCGGGAAGGATTTATGTTCTTTGCATTTTTTTCTCCAGTTGGTCACGCTTCCGGAACGTTTCACCGAAGTCCCTTTTTGCAGTCTGATGTTTCTGATGATGCGATCAGTACTGGGTGACGGTTTTCAGCCAAACGACGTCGTTGCACTGCCTGACTCGTTCCAGTAGATTTTTTTCTCTCCCAAATGCATGCGGAGTGGCACTCAGCTCAAACATCTTGGGCGTCCTGTTCTTTGTCGCAGAGTCTGACATTTTTTTTTTTCTAGTAATGTTCACAAAACACTCAGCAGAATGCTTTCACTAGCACAGAAGCTGCCCTTCTCGCCCACCTCAATTATCGCGTGGTCCCCTGACCATCTTCCGGGATGGAGCACTCAGGGGATCAAATGCCTAATGATAGAAAGTGGGTGACGTGCCTGGTGTTTATCTTTTTGTTATGCAGTTAATTTTGTTGCCCTGTCCTTTTTTTACTCACCCTCCACCTTGAAAGATGAACCTACCAAAGCAAAATATTTAGGTCATCAGCTTCAAATATTTCTTTACTTCAAACTCCGTGGGATGCCCACACGCAAACCATTATAAAATAGCGTATTTACTCGCGTAATCCTCGCACTCGCGTAATCCTCGCACCCCTAATATGAGCCACCAAAACTTGGATTTTTTGGTTCCTCGCATAATCCTCGCACCCCCAACTTTGCAGCGGCGAAAGTTGCCTGCTCGCGAAACCCGCATGGTGCACGCGCTCTCCAACGCGCGCCTCCCCCGCCGCCTCTCGGTTCGGCGGAGAGCGCTGTGTATGCAAGGCCATCCAGGCGCCCTAACAACCTGCATGGCTACTCCCTAACAGGCGCCCTAACACGCTACTCACACACACGGAATAAAAAATTATGCATCGGAAAGAATGTTTTGACACTGTCCTTGAGCCGGTTTCGCGTGCGCGCAACTAGATGATGTTCACGCAGCCCGCTGTCGTGTCGTCGTGTCGCCGTCGTGGTCCCGTCGTTGAGCGGCAGCAGTCAGTGAGTCACGCGCATCAGTGGTGGATAGCTCGCTGCCATTTTGAGAACTTTTTGATCTCTGTTTTGTGCTTGGTGCCGCTTCGCCATGGGGAAGAACGCTAGCTACACTGCCGCTTTCAAATTGAAAGCAATAGAGTACGCGATCGAACACGGCAACCGCGCCGCAGGCAGGCACTTCGGCGTCACCGACTTCAACGTGCGCTACTGTCGAGCTTCACAGGTAGGGCACGCACATGACGACGGCGAGATAGGGCGCGCGCCAGAAAGCAAAGGCGGCAACTTCATGATCGCTGATCGATGGGATACTGTTTACATTGTAAATTATAAAATAAAAAGAAATAGCTGCTGTTGGCAACACTGAGCTTACATATACAAAATACGACCGCTACATTTAGCGGGATTGGCAGAAGGCAAATTGGCAACACTGCACCATATTTTTTTTCCCCCGCATAATTCTCGCACCCCTAACTTCGCATTGACTTTTCCGAAAAAAAAGTGCGAGGATTATGCGAGTAAATACGGTAGAAAGAAAATGAACACAAGGCTATCCGCTTTATTTATGTGCGCACACAAATACTCATTTATATTGCTTCTAACTTACAGGAGAATGAAATAAAAAAGCAGAGTTACCTGATTAACCATTCGGTAAATAAAATAAATGCCTAAATAACTGTTCTATTTCTTGCATAATTTGTTTGACAAGCTACTCGTCCGTTGTTCTTTTAGTTTAATTAGACGGGGCTGCATGAGATATGCCCCTTCCATATAGTATCACCATCTTCGTGCAATCGCCATGTGCTGGCTGCATCGCTGGGCACGATGAACGAAAGTCAACGACTTAAAAAATATGAGCTACCAACACCTGATTTCAGATTCTTCGCGATTGCTTGGATCGTGAATTGATTGGTTAGTGCAAGCACTGAAGGAATCTGGTGCAACCAAGGAACATCGCGACAACCCATTTGTCTCGCCCATTGTTGGACACCTGAGCCACCCTCCACTGCACCCCTCCTCCCAACACAGGCTTAATTTGTACAGTTAGCTCCTCTGTACCAATCACCATTGCATGTTTCACACTTACTTTCATTTCATTTTAATTCTCGGTCCCCGCTTCCTCAAGATTCAATCTTCCCCATATTTTTTTTTTTCAAGTCATTTTCACCTTGGTTTCCTTCTGAAAATATGACAAGCGGACCGGGGTACACGGCCTCAGACGCATCACCACGAAGACTCCAGAAAATGCTAAACATTCACCATGAGCCCGTACACATCATCTCATGTGCATAAAAAAAAAAGCCACGTGGAAAGCCGCTGAGGACACATGACCAAAGTCTCATTGGCCCTGATGCCTCCCCCCTTCACCTCTCTCCCCCCCCCATACTGCTCTTGTCAGAGGCACCAATTTGCCCCCACGTAACGTAAAAACATCTTGTCAATGACTGACTGCATTTACAGCCAGCACAATATTTGGGACAAGCACGCGATGTGGGAAAGACGTGCATGAAGTTGAAAACGGAGCTCCATGGTTGATGCTTGTTGACGTTCACGTTCAGTTATCTCTCAAAACATAAAATTGTGCTTTATTATCATCTTCTGGCTCGCTATTGAAACCTTGCTTGCAGGAATGAGGTGCGGTGCCCTAGAATCGTGCTCTGCAAACTTTGGCAGAGTCTGTTGCGCGATAAACAAATCAGCACTGTGAGCCTCTTCCATTGCAGCGCCACCTAACATTTTTGAAACGAAACAGTACAAAACTTATTGGAGACTCCGTCCGAATAGACAGTTCAACTAAGAAGCAACACTATGCTCCCGGAGATGCTCTCGTATGGAAACGAAACTGGCAGGCCAACAGCTGCCAGTGTGTAACGCCGGTTTGAAGCGCTCTCCACGTCGGAACGATTTTGAATAGGCACGGTCGCGAAAGAGTTCATCACCCAGGTAGCAGTTTTTTCTAAAACCTTGACAAATTATGTACAAAAATTACTGTGAATATACAGTCTACGCCCGCTACAACGGACCCTTTTAAACCAGAAAAAACATCCGCTCTAGCCGAAGTATGCAGTATCCGATTGGAGGGGGGGGGGTATGAACCCTGAAGTGGGTACTTTGACCGATACTGCATGTACACAGTACAGACACTTTGTTCTTTCTACACACCTGCAGCAACTCTGCACAGTGTTCACACGAGGGCAAAGAATTGCCTTAACACTGTTTACAAAGCTTAGCACTGGCCCTTGGGCTAGCACATGCGGTCTAGCCTAGCGCATGCGGTCATGTGTGCAAAGACGCACGATAAGCTGAGCAAATAAAGCAAGAATATAACTAGGAGATTTAATTAACCAGCTAAAAAACCAGTCGTGGCCATCAGAATTAGCTAGGCTCTTTAAATCCCTTCACGACGAGGCAGGTTTACCGTAAACCGTTCGTCAAACAAATCAGATCGCCAAGGCAGCTTCCACTTTTTTTACTATTTTAGTCTTGTCATTGAAACAGCTGATACAAAATAATCTGATGAAGGACAGCTGTGAAATCAAAAGTTAGACCAGTTGGACTGTGCATGGCCACCTGCAGATTGCCCACAATGGATGGGAACCAACTCCCATACTTGACAATGAGGCATTTCTTTTTCACCGAACGGAACGGGAACGATGCATGTGTGGGAATGATATAAAGACCAAACTTCACTGAACCCGAGTTCTTTATTACATTAAAAAAAAAAAAAAAAAACTGTGATGAGGGCAGACTCGATTCTGGGTGCAACACTTCGTGTATTCGATAGCGCTGTTCTTCAATCTCACCGGAGTCGCGTTTATCGGCAGCAGCCTTGTTCTTGACGGTCAAGGGGACCATCTGCTTAGATATGCCTGTACTTCTGGCGATGTCAACCTGTTTTCCCCATGTTCGACTGCATTAATCAAACTTAATTTATTTGACAACGAAATCAGCTACCCTGCCACTCATGCCGCTGGTCGCACACACAGAGTTTCATACTAATATATACTAGAGGGAAATCTGGCACCACTATCCAGGGGAGCCACGTTTCAGCGAGCATTCCACCATGTACCAGGCAGGCACGTTCCAGTTGTCCTTGGCATGGCTCATGAACAGGCTTTTCATGAAAAGTTGGCTCTGGCTGCAAAAACGCAACAACACTACTGTAGAAGGTTCATAAAATTTGTTTTGTTATTATAAAATTGAACCTCCAAAAGATTAATTTGTCAGTGATTATTTAGAAGCTTCATGTATGATGAACAAGAAAAAAAAATGTTACCCTTTTTTGTTGATTTGGGTTCGAGACAAAAAACCCATATGGCTAGCTAAGCCAAGTAGGTGAGGAACATCGCTAGCGGCAACGGCGCCGCCCACAGCGGCCCGCGAGTGCAGCGACAGATTTCCCACTAGTATATATTAGTATGTACTAACTCCACGGTTGTACACAAAAAAAAAAAAAAAAAAAGAAAGAAAGGCCACTGGGACTGGCTTGGCTTGGCTGCACCAACGACCCGGCTGCCAACAATGTTGACACAACATAACAGTTTTCTTGCCAAAAGCATATCGGGTGCTGGCCCCGCAGAAACATTCAGTCGAAACAATTTTCACCTAAAATTTAGCCTGTTGTAGCCGATAGTCTGCTCTAGCCGGGTCCGTCATGAGCAGAGCAGACTCCATTTAAAATGCATGGGGACCAGACAAACCAACAAAAATGACCTGTTGTAACCGGATGTCCGTTGTTGCCGGATCCACTGTAACGAGTGTAGACTGTAGTGCGAACTATTCACTCCAATGAAAGTTTTATTTTATATTTGTGGTCAACAACTGCAATCTATGTCTGGCAATTTTCATGACACTAGCTCAAATATATATATATATATATATATATATATATATATATATATATATATATATATATATATATATATATATATATATATTGATTGATTGATTGTAGGGTTTAACGCGCCGACGCAACGCAGGCGATGAGGCGCGCCGTAGTGGAGGGCTCCGGATTAATTTTGACCACCTGGGGATCTTTAACGTGCGCCGAAATCTCGTACACACGGGCATTTCACCTCCATCAGAAAAGCGACCGCCACGGCCGGGAATCGAACCCGCGACCTCGTGCTCAATATATATGCCTCCCTTGGCGTCGTAGACTGCTGACCTATCTTTCTGTATTTCCTCAACGAGCCCCTCATTTCCTTACTATATTATTCTGCGAAAGCCTAGCGAGGGTCTCGGTTCTGGCAGCCTTGATGCCTAGGTAGCGTAAGAGGGCTTCCCGCCAGTTACCCGCTCATGACAGGCTGTAGACGTTGGAGTCACGCCCCGGGGGTTGAAAAGAAGGTCCCCTTCTCCCCGTGTAGTCAGAGTGGCGCTGGCCACCACCCTCAAGTGTCAGATACACTTCTAGTAAATATAAATAGTCCAGAAAGTGAAGGAGAACACAGTCGCCCAGATAGCCGAATTGGTAAGGCATTCGACATGTAATCGAAAGGCGTGGGTTTGGTCCCCACTCTGGGCGCGTTTTTTTTTCTTTCTTCTGTATATTTAAAAAAAAAAAAAATGTTCACTTCATTAACCGTAGTAAAAAAGAAAAAGAGCCTAACCACACCCCTATGCCTCCCTTGGCGTCGTAGACTGCTGACCTATCTTTCTGTGTGTATGTATGTATGTATATATATATATATATATACATATATTTTTTTAAATTTCAAGACCAAACAGCCCCCACGAACAATCTTTCGTGCTACTGGTGCAGCGGCGGTGCAACGTTCATCCATAGTGGTGAGGCTTACCGGAGGATTTTCTCGACGACGGCCATCATGTGCTGCAGATCTAAGGGTGGGCCTTGTAGTCGCCGAGGTTGCTGGTGGCCGTCACGGAGCAAGCCAGGTGGCTCGCTGTGAGGGACTGGTGGCTTGGTACTGGGTGGCTGTTCCCGAGGGCCGATCATGTGCTGCAGACCTAAGGGTGGGCCTTGTGGTCGCTGAGGTTGCTGGTGGCCGTCACGGGGCAGGGCAGGTGGCTCGCTGTGAGGGACTGGTGGCTTGGTACTGGGTGGCTGTTCCCGAGGGCCGATCATGTGCTGCAGACCTAAGGGTGGGCCTTGTGGTCGCTGAGGTTGCTGGTGGCCATCACGGGGCAGGGCAGGTGGCTCGCTGTGAGGGACTGGTGGCTTGGTACTTGGTGGCTGTTCCCGAGGGCCGATCATGAGCTCCCCTTCCGGAGTGGGACGCGTGGCGCCTACGATGTCGGCACAGTGGGGCACCAGCTCCCCCACACGGCCAAAGCCGTGGTCCACTAGAGGCTGGTCATTGCCCGTCAGACCCTGCACAGTTAGCACACCACCTCTAAAGAGCCGCTCCAGGTGGTTGAGGGCACAGAACTGATGTTGCACGAAAGGAGCGCCAGCCGTGCCCACTGCCAATCAACACCACCAAACACGATGGCAGGACCCAAGAGCTGCACACCCAAGTCGCATAATCGAGCTACTGATGCAACGCGACCACGCAACTAGCTCCTGCAGCTGAAACTACAATACATCCTGATTGAAATACATGTAAACGATATGTCTCCTGCCTCCTGACTGACCTAACCTAGTGGTTACGGAAACCTTTAACATCACTCTGGCACCCAGCACCTTGTGAGTAGTGCGAGTGCAATGGCAATTAAACTGGAGAAGTTTGCCCATGGCCTGCATCAAATATGAATCAAGATATTTTTAGTACAGTAAATTAGATTGTCCCCGTTCTGTTATACAAGAGGTAGATCTATGTATGAAGTTAAAATGAAAAACTCACAGTACAAACACAGGCAAAGGCCTACATAAGAATCTGTCAAATGTCTGGAGTCTCCATGCACCCACCCACTCCATTCATCTGTAGCAATTATGCATGATGCATGCTGCTTCACTGCAGCCAGCAATATTTCACTACCATGTAGTACAAGCCGGACACTTCAGGCATGGTATGAAACGTGGCAATAAATTGTGCCCCACACCGACTTCACAGATACAAAACCACTTTTAGGAAAGCAATGCGTAGGATTGATCTAAGAAAACATTTTTACATTTTTACAATTAGCGCCAGAACCCACGACTACCGCGAGGCCACACAGGCCGAACGGCAGGCTCCTTCTAGCAGTTGCTCAAGAGAATAGCTAAGCGCTCGAGGCAAATTTGTGGTTGGTGCTAGGTTATACAAGAGTAGCGTGGTTTGCATCCATGGGGGAACTTAACGTCACCTGCCACCTGCTACTGGTGACGAGATGCAGCGGAACACCCCCCTCCCCCCCCCCATTCCTCACCCCCATCCCTCCCTTCCTGTACGTGCGTCTGCGTATGTGCTGAGGGGGGCGGGAGGCAGTAGACAAGATATGAGAGTTCTCCACGAGCATAAGGCTAAAGCAGTAAAAAAAAAAAAGCAAAGCAGAAGACACACCCTAAAGACTTCGTTAAACACCGATAGCCAAAGTCCATCAGGATGAGTATCGACGACCTAAAACCAGGGTTCTCCCCACGGTGGGCGGCGGTGAAAATTCCACTGTAAAGGAAAGTTTCACATCCACCTAAATGCAGCCATACGGCTACAAAGGAAAGCTATACAGCTTTCTCTGAAACTTCGCAGTTGAAGAAAAATTCGTCCTGGTCCAGGATTCGAACCCGGGACCACTGCTTAACCGGAGCAGTCGCTCTACCAACTGAGCTAACCAGGAGGCTAGTCGTTAGTAGCGCGAAAGCGAATTGATCAACAACTCGAAGTGAAGGACAAGTGTTAATCGACCAGATTTTAGGGGAAATCCCCAAGGTGGAGTAAGTTTCTGTAAAGGAAAGTTTCACTTCGAGTTGTTGATCAATTCGCTTTCGCGCTACTAACGACTAGCCTCCTGGTTAGCTCAGTTGGTAGAGCGACTGCTCCGGTTAAGCAGTGGTCCCGGGTTCGAATCCTGGACCAGGACGAATTTTTCAACTGCAAAGTTTCAGAGAAAGCTGTATAGCTTTCCTTTGTAGCCGTATGGCTGCATTTAGGTGGATGTGAAACTTTCCTTTACAGAAACTTACTCCACCTTGGGGATTTCCCCTAAAATCTGGTTGATTAACACTTGTCCTTCACTTCGAGTTGTTGATCAATTCGCTTTCGCGCTACTAACGACTAGCCTCCTGGTTAGCTCAGTTGGTAGAGCGACTGCTCCGGTTAAGCAGTGGTCCCGGGTTCGAATCCTGGACCAGGACGAATTTTTGTTCAACTGCGAAGTTTCAGAGAAAGCTGTATAGCTTTCCTTTGTAGCCGTATGGCTGCATTGAGGTGGATGTGAAACTTTCCTTTACAGAAACTTACTCCACCTTGGGGATTTCCCCTAAAATCTGGTCGGTTCACCATCCACTCACTGCTTTTGGTAGGCCACCCACCACTCCGACTTACCCGTTTGAAGTGCGTGCCGGAGGTACTAAACACGGCCACTGAGTGAAAGCAACGCCAGTAGCAGCAGGTTGCACCTTCACCATATCGTTACGTGAAAAGGAGATTGAACAAGTGGCTCTGAAGTCTCACATTGCCAGATGCGTGCAGACCTTGGAATCGATGGCTGCACTTGCTGCTTTCTAGTTTTGTTTAGGAGCTTCCACTTGTCACCACGTTGCGGCACCACAATATCCGGTGTTTGACGAGGCGTTCAATTTGTATTATGAAAATTTGAAAGGCTTAGATTTTTTGCCCTCTGCCATCTTCGATTCTCCATATATCCACCTCTCAAAAATTCCTGAGAAGAACCCTGCCTGAAACATAAGTTCACTAAACGCCAGTCACCAACCGTACTAGTACAGTTGAATGGCCATTAATTAGTGCCAGTTGTGAGGGTGGCAATTACCTTCTACCATTTCTGCCGTCCATAAAACACTGTACCAGGTCACATTCACTCTCAGTGCCCATGAATACTGCAGGAAGGAACATCCAACCTCATTTCAGCAGTTTACTCCAACCGAGAACGCGCATAGGGCAATTCTAACCCAATTCACGGCCACCTGCACCTTGGACCTCAACTACATGCTGTCCAGCCTCCTCTGCACCAATGAATAGCAACAACAGGTAGAATTAAAGCATCTGATGGAGGCGGAAAACGAAAACGCCCATGTGTTCGAGATTTTGGTGCACGTTAAAGATCGCCACGTGGGCGAAATTAATCCGGAGCCCTTCACTACGGCGCGCCTCGTTGCCTATGTAGCGTCGGCGCATTAAATCCCACAATTAATCAATCATTTGAAAGAAATTAGCCAGACACAGAAATAGCTTTTCATGCATATTTATTTTATTTTTTTCGTTTAACGCGCCGACGCAACGCAGGCGATGAGGCGCGCCGTAGTGGAGGGCTCCGGATTAATTTTGACCACCTGGGGATCTTTATCGTGCGCCGAAATCTCGTACACACGGGCGTTTTTGCTTTTCGCCTCCATCAGAAAAGCGGCCACCGCAGCCGGGAATCGAACCCGCGACCTCATGCTCAGCAGCGCAACGCCATAGCCACTGAGCCACCGCGGCGGGTGCTTTTCATGCATATCCACCCACATTAATTTTTCTTGAATGCCCACACCACAATCAAGGTGGCTGGCAACAATTCCACTATAGCACGTGTGAAATTTTTGCCCATGTCACCTCATTGATTGCGCTGCGACCTATGGTCGCATAAATGCAGGCTTCAGAACAAGTAGGTTACACAATAAGAAAAACAGACAAAAGACCAACAACCCACCAGCCCTCACACTGCCCCGTTGGTGTCACGGCCAGTCAGTGCAACTGGCAGTGGCCGAAACAGGCCAGAGCCCGCACACCTAATTGTGGCACTGCAGCGGTTAATGCGGTCCTCCCTGATAACGCCAGAGGAAGGCTAGCATGGCTATCACACACTGCTCCGTCTCTGGCACCTCCCCAACGGTGCCCCCGCTGATGAAAAAAAAACGCACTGATAAAAAAAAAAGCAGAACACACACAAGTTTTTCAAGAACAAAATTTTAAGGTTATTTGCGATTTCTCCATGGCAAAAAAAAAAAAGAAAAGAAAAGGCCGGCAGGAAGTTGAGTAAGCCTTAAGCATAAAACAAGCATGCACGTTGTCTTTTGAGGCCCCTTTGAACATGCTTGCCCCCTTCTCCAGCAGGACAAACGTCTGGTGCCCCCTACCTTTTTAATATTTGACACCAGCTGCGGGCTCAAGGGGCCAGTGCCATTCACTTGGGTGATCGCCTCCAGTGTGGACATCAGCGACAGCCGAGGGCTTGGCCTCTGGCGTACAAGGCACGATCTCCGCCTCCCAGTCTTCCTCGGGGGACTCAGGTGGAGGGCTCCTCCTGCAGGAACAACCACGTTCCGAATTTCCACCCCACCCGCTGATGGAGCAAACACCGGCAAGCATTTGAGAAGGGAAAAGGGGAAGGGGGAGGGAGGGGAAGCATAAAGACACATTTGCAGGGCAGGACTGCCGATTTATACAATGACAGGAGCAATCCCCTCTGATAAAATGCACGTGGAAGTTTAAACTGCCTGCTGCATCCCATGTAAGCAAAAGGTGCAGCGCATCGCTTTTCAGCTACAGAATTGCTTAAATTACAGTACAGCATTACCACAAGATTTTTAGCCACAGGCCACAAAAATTATTCACACTTTGAAAGAGGGGGTAATGACAAGAGATAGCTTGTGTGCACACCATGCCAGGGAATGCAGAATAGAGGCCTTTCTCATTGCAACAACTGCGCATGTCACGAACAGTTCAGAGGAGCACTGGCCAGCAAAACCAGCTAGCAAGACGACTTTTCTCAGCCACATTTTGCGGGGTTTCCTTTTCGTCGTGCGACCAGAGACTTGTTCTGACCTCTGAAGGACAAACGAGGATTGCCAAAGTGATCGCGGGACCAGTAACGACAGCACCAGACGAAACCACCTGCACGCCTCTTTGTGCGACCCTGTCTCCGTGCCTTGCCATGGTCGCCACAGTGCATGTGAATTATCGGACGAGCTCCTAGTAGAACTACTTTAACACATTACTGAAGATGAAAGGTACAGTTGGCCCTCATAATGAACATAGACACAGTGAATTATCAGATATAAAAAATGCGATTCTACATTTGCTTGGTCATGCTGAATTTCTTCCGTAGCTGTGCTGTTCACAACGAAACAAAGTACAAAATCCAAAGCAGCACCACGTTTAACGAATGGATTTCGCTTACCACACAGCTAGAAATACTGACCCCAGCTCCCACAGTCACAGCCTCCCCAAGAACAGCTTCCAAGTGCCGCGTCATTAGAAGAACGCTGCTAGCGCTTATTAGTTAGTCTATAGTGCGCTCAACCAACGAGGCGTGCAGCCTGCCACAAGGCCCTGTGGCCAATACTGCTACTTCATGCCACACTGCACCACAAGCTGCAAAAGGACAACACTGAAAGCGGTCATTCCCAGACATTCCTAGCCGATCCCACGCCGCACGTGTAGCTAGCTACTAACATAACCTAAAATCCCGATAAGGAATGGAGATCTCTTGCTGTCAACTTCCTATATGCTGACATCAGCCGACACTAGCTTGCCCTCGACCCTTCCAGTGGTGGAACAGAGAATTGGTTACTTCGAGCAGTGCTTGGAACAGCCAAAATGGATATTTGGAGCACACTTTCCAGCTTTCAGAGCATGTTTTCTGGACCACTTAAATTGTGTTGTTAGGACTCAGAGCCATGCAATTCCTCAACACACAATTAGACAAAAAAAAAAAAAAAACAGAACCGCACAGACCATAAAAGCACTAAAAGAAGCTTTTCGCTGTCTTTTCCAAAAATTTATTTCGAGCACAAAAACACTAGTCGAGAAGACAAACATTGTACAAGCAAAACATAACCCTAATTATCAGCATGATAGGTTTAGGACTTCTTTTTCCACAAGGAACGCAAGAGCTTCCCCTGGCCCTCCTTCAGAAGACTTTGGCCACTTGGCACATCAGCTCGGCACTTTTTGCTCATGCCTATTGAGATGAGGAGATCAGCATTGCTCAACATCTAAGCTGAATCGATTTAGACCTGCAATTCTTGCCTTTTGGCAGCCTTGCTTGCCGCACTGGAATCGCCTAGTTTCTTTTCGCGTGGCTCTTCCAATGCTTGGCCTTCAGGTCGCAGCATCTGACGTTTCAGAGAGCCCTTCACAGCTCTGATGAGCTCTCCACTCAGGGGCCCTTCTGCTGCATTGCGGCCAAATCCTAGTGGTCGAGCCTCAGTTACGCCCTAGACGCAACGTTTGACGTGCTTTAAAGGAGCCATGAAGAAAAAATGCAAGTTTGTCTTATTCGAAAGATTTCGTGTTTTATAGTGCCCCCAGCGCTTGTCCGAATGCAAACGATGCTTTATTCACTGAGAAATTCATCAATTTAGGTAAAAATTTTGATTTTCCCGCTCAATCGTGCGTTTTTGTGGTCCCAAATGACATCACAGGAACCGACCGCTCTGCAGCCTAGGGTCCCTTGATTCACGCATCCACCGTACAGGGTGGAGACACGTATGCACTGGTGCCGCCATTTCGGTCCACTCGCTCGCTGCTGAAACAAGTCATTGTATCAAAACCACGCTAAAATTATCGCCCAAACGGGGTTAACTGGCGAAGTTTGAATCATCGTATCTGTTTCGCGTTGCTGGGTCTCGTGGGAAACGAGAACAACGCTTTGTGCACGTTGACCCAACTGCAGCGGCAAGGGACCGTTCAAAGGGTGTCTCCACCCTGCACGTTGGCGCTGGCACTGAGGTACTCACGCGTTTGTTTACGTTATCGAACCTAGATGGCGCCACCATACCGTGGCGTGTCATTTTCTGCCTTTTTTTTTTGTTCTGGGAGAAAATGGTTTCGTGAAACATAGTGCTCGCTCGACAAATATGTTCACGTAAGACACCGTCGCGTCAATCAATCGGCCAGTGTCGTCTGAGACAACCCCAAAGCCCCGCAGTTCTGTGCAGCTAAACAAGTATAGTGCGCGCAGTACCAACAACAGCAGTACGAAGCGGTACTTCTATGTTTACATGTGCTTTCGTAACTTACACTTACCACCATTCTTACGGCTTTAAAAAGAATGTGCCCTAAATTTAAGCGCAAATAGCTTGTTCGGCAAGCTTGTAAGCTCTGCCTAATTTGCGTTTACTTTCGCCGGCCTCCGCCAATCGCAGAACTGGCTCGAATGACATCATAGGTTCTGTTGCGGGAAATGAGCTAGTGGGTCGCATGGCCATTCCCTTTTTTCCTAATTATGTAGCTTATTTGAGCAAAGTTTACGTTAAAAGTAGTGTCAGCATAATTCTAACGAGGCAAGCTTTTGAATCAACCAAACTTGTGTTTTCTCTTCATGGCTCCTTTAAGCACGGAGTCTGACTGGTTTTCGATGTGTTGAAAAATTTCAGCCAAGTCTGCTGCTGGCTATCTTGCGTGGGAATACAATCTTTCGCAGCCAATGTATGCCGCACAGCAAATTCGATTGGTCAGCTGCACCTCTCGAATCACCCAATCGTGTAGCCAAACGCCGCCTCACCGAATTTCAAATGTTTTCCTCCTCTTCCCAAGTGTAGAGAGAACGCGTATGTCGGAAGAGGCAAGGTTCCCACCGCAGGGCGGCCATTAGGCACCAAGGTGCCTACAGAAGTCGGCGCCCACAGTCCGAGGCGACTTTTTGCTAGTTCCTCTTTGATTTACGCGCTCCAAGTCGCAGCGGTGCTGGGCGAGCAAAACGCTCCTCCTCCTCTCGCTGTTTTTCCCACACTGCCTCTTCCCGGCGCGACTTCAGGCGCGCATGCGCGACTGCGGGATAACGGTCGCCGCAGCTGCCAGGAGCAACAGCAGGCGGCGGTGCGCGAGAGAAGCCTCGGGGCTCGCGTGCGAGTCGTAGCATAGTGGAAATATTGTGTCGGCGTTCTGAAGACCACAGAGGAGCGGTTATATGCCCCATTCACAGGGAGGAAGCGCAGCAAGAAGTGATTTTGCTTCATGTTAGCAAAAGGTGAGACACTCGTTCGTGAAGCGTGAATTTAATCTGAACGATAGCGCTGCTGTCGTGAGCTGTACAACTACGTGTACCGTGTTCGATGTCAACTTATGCTATGCCGTGTCGAACATCAGTGCTTATCACGGCACGTTGCGTTTGTGCTCGGTCGTACTTTTGTAACATGAATAAAGTTTTGAAGTGCGATTTCGGCTGCCGTCTTACTGTCCCAGCTGCGTACGTACGCCTGCATGGAGGCGGGCCGGTATCAGCGAGGACTAGCGGGCGGCGCGAAGGGCGCGGGGCTAGCGAAGCCAGCAGCGGAGCGGTGGGAAGAAGCGAGGGGAGGAAAGCATCAGCACCCCCCCCCCCCCTTTTCATTTTGCGCCTCCTCGCAGTGTTGCCATGACAATTAGTACGCCTCCAAGCTCAAGATGGCGGCGACGTTGCTATGGCAATTACAACTCACTTTTGCCCGCCCAGGCTTGCCAGGGGAGGATTTGGCGCTGCGACCACAATTAGCCGGGACGCTGGGTTGAAGGCTAAGATGCCGCCGACTGGCGCCCAGGCTTACACACTGCAAGCATAACCCGCTGGGCCCGAGGCACAGGACTCCGGAACAACAGCACTTTGTTGCCATAATTGGGCGCATCCTTTCAAAGAGTCTCAAACGAGAGCTGCGCTCCCCAAAATGACATCACTGCGGCCACAAAGAGAAGCGGGGGTCACAATGCATGCAGCCTCCCAGCGCGCACATCCCATCTCCCAACCTCCCTTCTGCAAGCATGAATGAAAGCATCAGCAGCCCTACACGGCCGTCTGCAGTCGGTCAGTCAAATCCATGGCCAAATGCATAACATGTGCACACGCCACGGCCAGACAGGAAATCGAAAAACGGAAGCGCCCAGGCGCCACCTCATGCAAAATGGCAATACAGTGGAATCCTGCTGATACTTCATCCCACGAACTTATGACAACCAACTTCTTACGACGAATCACCGTGGTCCCGGCAAACACCCCATAGAAACAATGCACTGCAACATATATGATGCTCGGGTCCGCGGTCCGCTTCATACGACGGATCCTGGCGTGGATAAACCGGCGTTTTTCTTGTTTACACCGCTTCCCCGCCTCGTCTCAACCTTTCTGTATTCTTAAAGGGGCACTGACACAAAAATTTTGCATCTTGTTTTTTTTCTTATCACCCTACTTATCACCCGTAGAAACCTCATTTGCTTCAACCTGTGACGGTTGTTTAATTAGAGGCATTTTCAATGCAGCCAGTCGCAGTTTCGGTTTCAGCGGGTGCCGCGAAACGATAGATTTTGTGTGAACAAAGCTGAACACATGACCGTCGGAGGGATATCACAGAGCAGAGTTGCCGTAGCACTGTCGAATCCGCATCGCCGGCAGTTTCTGCAAATGCCCCCACGTACTGATCTCGTGAGCCATGTAATTAGAAACCAACCGTGGACGTGACGCAGGCGCTGCGAGTGCAAATTCTACCGCGGCTAAAGAACGCTCGAGACAGTGGGTGGCAAGACGCGCGCTGGGAGCAGCCGGCCAGTTTGCCTAAAGGCCGCCTACAGATGTGTTCGGCTTAGCACTGCGGCGGATATTCGATCGCCGCTCTCGTAAGTGGTGCAGATGACAATTTTTAATGCAACCCACCACCGCATCATTAACTCCTTTCTCATATAAGCTGCCATGGTTGGGACTTGGGTACAATTTCGTGCAGCGGTAACAAGCTATCACTCAAGCTACCTGCGCCGGCCTGCGCCACTTTGCGGCCGTGGCCGCCGCCTGCACAGCGCGACCGTGAGACTCGCTCAGTGGGCTTTTCGTGTCTCCGGCACGTTTTCGCGTCCTATGTAAATAAAAAGTAATAAAAACAGAGTGCCTGGAATCGGTGTAGAACGTTGGTCGCAGCCAGCTACCCGATGAACCGACAAAATCATGGCGATCGGGTCGTTCGTTCTCGAGAGCAGAAGCTCCTCCCGCCGATGCGGCGAGCCGGGCAAGCCGTGAAATTGAAGCTCCCATCAAGCCATCGATGAATGCGAAAACACATACGACGCAACCTCACGGCCAAACACCCGCTTTCCTCGCAAGCTTGATCCAAGTTTCTTCTTTTCACGATGCTCTCTCCCTACCTCTATCTCTACTCTCTGCTGGTCAGTGCCTTTCAAAGCGGTGTTGTCGTTCCGCTCATTTCTTTGCTGCCTTTTTTCCCATCGCCGTCTCGTACTATCGTTCGTTTCACTTGGCCTTGGCAGTTTCACACTCGCCTTTTACCCTCTGAATTTGCTCGACCACATCTCTCGTGCGAGAGGCTGGCGGGCTATAAATAGCGCCAGATGGCACGAGGGTTGCGTAGCGCGCAGCGCTTGAATAGCGGGCTAGCTCGGACGTAGTGGAGGGGGAGGGGGGCACAAAAAAGGAGTTTTCTTTTTTTTTTTTACTTTGAATTTTAGCTAAAGGTTTGCAAATCACGAGAGAATGCCCTCAACATAGCAGTTTAAATAAGGTCTTAGCCCACCTGTCCCACGAGACCCTATTAGGCTGGCATTTACCCGCACCCCAGTTATACGACCCCCCCTTTCAAGGGACGCTTTCGCACGGTCCCTTAAAAGTCATAGTATCGGGGTTCCACTGCACAACAATCAGTTCTATTTTTGTTCCCAATAAGAACTGAAGTCATAGTATCGGGGTTCCACTGTACAACAATCAGTTCTATTTTTGTTCCCAATAAGAACTGCCATTACCCCGCGACTGTTCTGAAGCAGACATGGAGCAATTATTCAAATTAGTATGCTTTGGAGCAGAATGGAGCAGAACGGAGCAGGATCACCCTCTTGGCGCAGCTTGGCACAATTGGCGCAGCAGTTCCACCCCTGCCCACTTGAAGGTGAAGGACTGCCACGCTGTGCAATTTGTTTTGAGTTATTAAGAGGTTGCGGCTGCATTTTATCCGATAAAAGAATTGATGCAAGCAAACGTTTTGCACTGCGCTTTGCCGTGGAATGCAAGAAACTCGCGTATAACTCGCACCAACAACTGCAGAAAAGAGTAATCAGTGAATTCCACTCCGAAGGCAGCTTCCCCATGATGGGCACCGTGTCGTGATGCATGCACTGCCACAGCCATCATCATGTTTCCTCCCCTCTCCATTCTAGCCGGCTCATACGTCAAAAGGCAAAACAAAGTGAAGCTACGTTATCCACCAGGCATGCTTGTAGTTCAGGGTCAGGTGCCAGTGCACAGAAAAGAGGCACAACCCGGCAGCTACCTACGAGTAATCGACCTAGCAGATGCACCTCACTAAAAAAAAAAAGTTTTTTTGGCTGTACTCGTTTTTCTGATTGATACGCCCTTTTTAACGTTATGCATTTGATTATGCAGGGAACACGCACGGATAGTTCTAACGTGAAAGCTTTAGTAGGCTAGCATTCCGTGATTTCGGCATGTTCGCCCACCGTGCCCAGAACTGATGCCATCACACCAAAGTGGAAATAGCAGCAGCAGCAGCAACTGTTAGGTATGTATTTTGGACGACCACCCATAGGAAGCAGCAGTCTTTGGAGCACCACCAAAGAATGACGTTGCTACGAGCAGTAAAGAAGAGCACTTATGTTTCTGCCTTTTCGTTTGCTCACGAAAATAACAATAATTGTAGCTCGTAGGAATACATGGTTACACTGCCCCCATTGCACTAATACTAAAGTGTCACCACAAGAGATGAAAGCTGGGCCCAAATTTTCTTGTATCACGCCAAAGAAAAATTTTACCAAAGTTTTCAAACGAGCCTTTTATTTTCTTATGACTGAAGTGTAGCTGAAAAATTGCAAGAGTCAGTTTTCATATTGAAAATTGCACAATACTTTGGCTCAAATACAGTAAACCCTCACTACAGGGAGGGTTTACTGCAAGAAAATTTGATACTATAAGCGGCCATTCGGTATACGCGACTGCCCCCTGAAAGTTCAATAAACACAGCCGAATTAGCCATGGCAACTCTCCAGAATGGGTAAGCGCGAGATAGTCAGTGATGTCAACTCTTACTGCAGAACAAGAAAGGCAGTAAGCTGCGTCCGTCAGGTATTTCAGTCACGTGCAAGGAGTGCCTGCTCCATTTTGCCCAGGCTCAGCACGCGGTCGGGGTCCAGCCCAGCACGCTCGATTAATTCACAACAGACGGAGGCTCTCCTGCATCTGTGCCACACTGGGTATTTTGGGAGGAGGCTGTTGATCTGAAGTCTCTTCTCCATTGTCAGTCGGGCCCCCACCAACCAGACCTACCATTTCAGCATCCACCTAGCTGGGGTGCCGATGGGAGCATAGCATTCGTGGCAGCCATCTCAAACAATTTGAAGTTGCCTTGCACTTTGTCACCAATGATTCTGCACACAGCTTTGTACAGCTGGTCAAAAGAGGGCAGAAGGGACTCCAGAGCCCGGCCTTGAGAATTCCAGGGAGTCACTTTGCTGGCGATGGGGAAAGTTGCTCCCCCCTCCCCTCCTTGAGAGCAGCCCCGAGTATGCAACTGCAACTCACTAATTCTTCCCAAGTGAAGCAAGCCATAAACATGCTACAAACACTTCAGCCTAATACTATGCATGCATTCGGTTTGGGATGGCGCAACACTTCAATGGAACAGAATTCAAATAAAGTGACTTTATGGCAAACACTGCGTCTACTTATACAGACAAGCGCATTATTTGCTTCATATCTGCTTCGAATGCAGTAGCCACTATGCGCACATGCCTACATGCCACCAGTCTGAACCTAAAGTAATGCAAGACTGAAAAAATTAAGTGCAATGTCAGCTTGCTCGCAATGATCCCCTGCACTTGACAGCTCTGTCAGGCAGTCATTCTGCTGGGGGGCCAGTATTGGCTGCTGCATCCCTCTCCTGCATCGGTGTAGTGCAAGACGCATACAAGGGCACAGGTCGTAGAGCAAAGGTGTCGCTTCGCTATTAGTGCCGCTGCTTCGAATGCGGCAGTACGGGCGAATGTTTTTGTTCTGAACAAGCCCTGAACGACTTGTTTTCCCCGTTGCGGGCCAGCATCTTTCCCCACCAAACATTGTACCCCTCCACCAGCTACATCTGCTCACTGCGACACTGCGCCAAATCTCCAGCACCCTGTCGAATGCCCCATCAGCAACTGTGACGGCTGACCCAGCAAACACTTGCGACAAATGGCGCCTCATTGATTGCTACGAGTGAGCCACAACGTGCAGCCCACAGCATAACACAGCTGCTCATTGACTGCAAGGATGCCTCAAAGGGTAGCGCACACAACCCGGTGGTACCTGCGCCTCGGTGCCCGTGCCGAGCATTGGGCCGCTGGTGGGTAAAGTGGGCTCCTGGCAGGCACCACTGCTCTTCGCACCGCATTGGTGAGCTGAGCCTGGAGCGGCCAAATCGGCCCCCGGGAGTACGCAGGACGGTTCTGCCAGAGTGGCGAGTGAACGAGCAAAGGCAGCGGCACCAGTGGCTGCCACCAGATGGGCCAGGGGGAAGCAGCAACCCTTAGAGCCAGCAAGGGGGAGACATGCACAGGCACGGAGGGAAGGTCAGGGTCAGGGAGCCCCAGGGGAAATACAGCGCAGCAAGAAAGTGGTGCTCAACAATGCACACATCCACAGGACACACCTGAAGGCCGGCACACACTCGTTTCCATACTCCTACAGAAAAGTAGCGGCCACATGCGAACCCGCACAGGCGTGGAGCTACATGACACACCTGTCAGCGAAACTTAAAGGCCCCATGAAAGGCATTTAGACATAGTTGGCCTGCACACCTTAAGGAAACGGGCTCCAAACGAGATCACCAAAGCAAGTGCTTATCCCTCATGCTTCTAGGGTTTGACTCATACCCTTGTTAGATTAGATGGACCCTTCAACTGCTGTTAAACAGGCCATGGAGACAAAATACAAGTTTGTCTTATTCGAAAGATTTGGCATTTTATAGCGCCCCCAGCGCTTGTATGGCAGCAAATGATGCTTTAATCACTCAGAAATTATCTTTTGCCCAGAGTTTCTCTGCCACACCGCCACAGAGCATCACCGCGTACTGCCATCGGTGTATGCACGCATGCATGCATGCATGTTCCACTTGGCATTTTCCTTCACAGCTAAAATGCAACATTAAAATGCAACGAAGGGTTTGGATTTTTTGAGTGACATAAGGTAAGTAATTATGGCCCCTCGATGGAAGCAGTATTGTTTCATTGAGCGGCCATGAAGTATAAAAAAGCAGGGGATTGTCCAATCTGTTAGGTAGATAATAAAAAGTTACTGCCCGACGTCTGCATGACAGTAGACAAAAGGACTCGTTACCTTGGTGTCCCACGAAAGCCCGCACATCAAGGGAGCCACGCAACTGCTAAAGGAATTAAAACAGCGCTCACCAGTCTGGCAGTGCCTACCACGAGCATTTGGAGGGTGCTGTAAGCGGCCACCACTACTGGCCCACCCACTTCTGTTCCTTCACCTACATCAACATCTGGCCACCAATAATGGCCACCCATTTTTTCAGTTTGGTAAACACCAAATAGTGCACGATGGTGCCACAACTGTGAACGATTATGCACTTTTGACACTGGAAAATTTAATACGTCAAATTTTAATGCTTCGACTGTGCGTGTGTATGTATGTGTGTTCATGCAGCTGTAAAGAGTTAAATAAACAGCCTTGCGTCTTTGAGTTCAAAGAGAAAGGATGCACAGAACTATGTTAAAATGTGTGTAGCTTAAAATCTGAGATGGACAGTGTACAAACAACAACAATTTGAGCCCGAACAGAAATAGCCAGCAGCGCAGGCACAGGTGAAAATAACCATTGAATCCGTCCCCAATTGTCCCAATAACAATTGCGTGGACAATTCAACTCTGAGATCCAGTTTGTGGCATTTGAACTCCCTAACCATAAATACTAGTGATTGCATGTTTTTGTGCGAAGCAAGTCGTCGCTATAAGAACAGCCTGCCCCTTAACGGATGGCGCAGCTTGCACACAGAAGCCCCTCACCTGACTGCCGGTGACACTCGTGCCCCGTACGTGCTGTGCGTTCTCTGTTGCCATGGCTGGAATGACTGGCGTACTGGAGTCCCTGCAGTGCGTCATGAGTGATGCCCCGCAGTGAGCACAAGGACACCACACACAGCAGTTGGGTAAAAATTAATGGTAAGAATGATGCCCCCCCACAAGAGTGGCCGCGAAAGCAAACTGTCAGTCAAACAACTGCTGAAATTCCCCCTCGTGCCCCCCCAACAGTGTCTAAGCTGCCACACCACACTCCTGCACACAAGAAACGAGTCGGGATTTCCATGTATATAGGTAAGTTTGCGCACTTTCAGCGGGGTGAAAAAAAATCATCCAATTTACCTACAGTCGAGCCCCAATAATACGACTTCCAAGTGAACACGCAAAAAGCATTGTAAGGTCCACTTATGAGATCAGCGGCCAGGCACCCGGGCTGCGCGTGAGAACCCGCCACTCTGTCTGGGGGCTCAGCACTGTGGACTCGACGCCGCAGCCGTCGCCAATTCGTCACGGCGCGCACGGGAGACGGATTGTCTGGCCCACCGAATACCAGGGGGATAATCCCCATTGAGAACGCAGACGGCGCCGCCGGGTTCCGAGAACCGTCGACGTGATGCGCTGGAGGAGGTGGAATTACCCGCATCGAAGCGCGCGCCGCGCGAGACACCCATTGTTAACGCGCCCCGGTCGGCACGGTGCACTGTCGCCGCCTTTCGCTCTCACCCCACGGGGTCGCACGCACTTGCTCGTCCGTGAGCGTGCCGTTGACCCAAAGATGGCGGCGCCCCATTGAATATTCCGTAGCGCGCTGAGTGACAGCTGTCTACGTTAATTTGGGCACTCCCTTACGCGTGTACGAACGCTACAGGGGCGTTCCCGAGAGAGTGTGATCTAGAGGTGTTATAAGGCTGAACTTGGCCGTTAGAAATCGTTCTTGTCTGAGCGCCGAGCTGGGCAGCTCCCGGCGGGACAAGGAGTCTCGACCGTTAAAGCTAGGTTGGGATTTGTGAGCCCCCTAGGCTAGAGGTTAAGATCGCGTCGGAAGTTTAGGGTGCAGCGCCGTACCGGGCAACTAGACGGATCTTGCGGCGAGACAGAGTCTCGGCCGTCGTTTCTTGAGCGGTTTGTGTACGCTCCGAGGATAGGAGAGCTAGACGAAGTTGAGAAGCTCAAGTGATTTGTGCGCACTTGGAGCTAGCGTCTAGCTTAAGTTTGAAGTTTTCCTTTTATTACTCATGTACCCAGTTTTCCTACTGTAAATAACTGTATATAAACTCTTCGTTTCACTTAATCAACCCCCAACGCCTCGAGTTCGTCAATTCGACCGCCGCCTCCAAGAACTTCAACACCATCGTCCTGCCAGCCTCCTGCCAAATCAACCGGAGCCCGGGCGATTTGGTTCCTGATCGACACCGGACTTCGGGGAAGCGAAACCACAACAATCTTTACTAGCACCATAAATGTCGCCCTAGTAGACGGTCTGACGCAACAGGTGGGCTAAGAACTTATTTAAACAGCTAGATTTCGCATGTGCTTGCGTGATTTGCGAACCTTTCGCTAAAATTCCACGTTTATAAAAAAAGTGCCCATTTCATGCCCCCTTCTTCTTCACAGCGTCCGAGCTAGCCCTCCAGCCAAGCGCCAGGCCGGCGCTACGCGACCCCCTTGCAGCCTAGGGCTATTTATAGCCCGCCAGCCCTGCCCTTGGTTGGTTGAGCAAATGGAGAAGGGAAAAAGCGAGAGTGTGGAACTGCCAAGGCCAAGCGAAACGAACGATAGTACCAGGCGGTGATGGAAGGCAAAGAAAAGAGCGGAGCAACAACACAAGTTTGAAAGACCCTGAGAAGCAGAGAGCGTCGTATCGAGCGTCGATCGAGCAGGCGAAGAAAGCGGGTCTTTGGTCATCGCCGTGGGGTTGCGTCGTATGTGTTTTCACATTCAGCAGCTCAATAGGAGCTTCAGATTCACTGTCCGCCAGCCACCTGGACTTTGACTTATTGAAGTTGGTGCGTTAGCATTCTGCTGCCGCGTGGGGATGCCGAAGGTTAACTCCCGCTCGCGAGTACCCGCCTGAATGCTTGTGTCGGTTAAGCAAGTGGTCTGGCTCGCCTGCGGGTCTTTGCACACCATGCAGCGTCAAACGGGGGTTAAGAATAAAAAAAGGTCAAGATGAGGCGGCGAAGTGTTGTAAAAAATGGGAAAAACGCCGGTTTATACCTGCCAGGGGCTGTCGTATGAAGTGAACCGCGTGCATCCAAGCATCGTATCATTGGAGTGTTTATGCATTGTTTCCATGAGGAATTTGCAGGACCACGGTGATCCACCGTAAGAAGCGGGTCATCGTAAGTTCGGGGGACGTATCAGCGGCGTTCCACTGTATCAGTTTGTACGTTTTCTTATTATTACGGCACAATAATTCACCGTAATTACCTAAAGGAGGTATTCAAGTTTCATCTGTGAAAATATTGAAGGCGTCTTCTCTTCAACAGGAATGCACCAAACTTGCACACAAGGGCCTATGTGTATGCATAAACTGCTATATTTAGACCAAAATGCCTTAAGAGGGCCGACTGGTCTTACAGCTATTTTTTTTATTTACTAACCAATTTTCATGAAACTGCACAGCACTATGGAGCTTTTCTGTGCTGATTTTAAATCTGCAATTTGATTTTTTGCAAGCTAATTATTTTTTTTAGATAATTAATGATTACTGGCCATTATTTTGGGTCACAATTACAAAAAAACCTTTCCATACTGAATTGGGATTACTCCGTGGCTAGGCAGACAAATGACTAAAAAATATAATAGCGGAAGAATTTTTTTTAATTAAGCTATTTTTGGTCATTTTACAACACACTAAACTTCACTCCTCCTGCACTCTGCAAGAAATGGCTCAGAGGTGGTGTTAATTGAACACAGTTTTACAAAGCCTCCATTTGAAAAATTTGTTTCCAACATTGTATTCTCCACACATTTAGGTACCAAGAGCAAAAAAAGTTGATTTTTGATTGTGGGGTTTAACGCGCCGACGCAACGCAGGCGATGAGGCGCGCCGTAGTGGAGGGCTCCGGATTAATTTTGACCACCTGGGGATCTTTATCGTGCGCCGAAATCTCGTACGCATGAGCGTTTTTGCTTGTCGCCTCCATCAGAAAAGCGGCCGCCGCGGCCGGGAATCGAACCCGCGACCTCGTGCTCAGCAGCGCAACGCCTTAGCCACTGAGCCACCGCGGCGGGTAGAGCAAAAACAGTTAGTTGTACCTGCTCTGGATGCAGAGATATCCAAGAGCGAAATGCTAGCTTAGCGTTTCAAGAAAAGTGCTGTTTCCCCACGGCCTAAGCCAGAAAATATTTTTGGAGGGGGTCATCGGTTATCAAAACGGAGGAGTTTTGCTAAAACAGTTACATGCACTGCATGCAAAAAATTTCAGAGGGGGTTCGAACCCCCCAAACCCCCTTCTGGCTATGTTTGTGCGTTTCACCATCAAATTCTGTGCGAACTGAGCTGTAGAGTGCTCTTTAAAATGCTATTTACAATAAAATATGGTGCCTTATGATGAGGAAATTTGCAGACTGATGGCTGTGGATGTCGCTAATGCCATTTTCCAGAAAACGATTTTTTGACCGTTTTTCGGCCCCAAAGACCCATCTTCCCACTTAAAAAACGCTCAACCAAATACAGCGAAATTTCGAATAGTAAACAAACACATAAGCTGGCAACTTGCATACAGAAAGGCATTACTCTGCATTAAGCCATGTAAAAGTTTACTGGGAGTGGATTTCTGCTATTTTAGCTATTTTGCATTAGCTGTAAACAATCTATTCACTGAAACGAAAATTCCAACCGTAATTATCTGCATCAACATATATTCTAAGCGCATACCAAACAGCATGTAACTGCGTCGAATAGTTTCCTTTAGTTATCGCAAATGCTGACGCAAGCGAAGCAAAAGTACGATTTTTCACGCTTGAAGTTTGGCTTTTTCTTCTAAAGCTAAATCAGCTGAAATAAACTGGTTAGCGAGATCAAAAACTAGAAGACCTCGGCTTTTCAACAATTAGCCACATCTGTGGTTTAAATTGAAGCGCAACAGCAGCTACACAAACATCATCCAAAACTGGCAGTGCAAGCCAGGGGAGTGGGACCACCACCTTAACGTTAGTCATATGTATGATCGGAGCCCAGCCAATAGATTACATGGTGACCCCAAACACCCACAAGTTCAGTTCAGTTTCGGTGCAGTGTCGGTGCAATACTCTGCTAGTTAACTGGGTGACCCTTGTCTGGTACTGTGTGCACTGCTACGTTTACTATAACCCTCTGCATGCTTTTGCTGCGCTTAAAAAAAAAAGAAAAGACACTGAAACCCTCATTTTGGCTAAAGTCATCTCACGTTACCAACTACTAGCGCCCTCTGCAACAAAGCACTGTATAGACGTGCCTTGGCAAATTCATCAAGTGACTGGCTCGGCTGTCGGAAACATCGATAGAAGGAATAATCGGAATACTTATTCCAGAGTGAGATGATAAAGTGAGCAAGACGGTTACCACGCAAGCACTTCGTCTGCAGGCCCAGAAGTATTTGTGTGTGATTGCGCGATGAGCGGAAATATGCTGCGAGTATTGTGCGTCGAAAGTGCACGACATGAACGTTCGCATTATTTGCCTGCTTCCTTCAATGAATGCTTCTTCGCTTCAAACACAGGCAATGTCTACTAAGAGTAGACACACGCGTCCATGGACCATAGTGCACAATGTTGCGAGATGTACACGATGGAGCTGGTGCACAAGACAGGTTGGTTCGACGCAAATGTGGTATCCAACCTTCACGCAGCCTAAAAATGACTACGCTTTTCTTCAACAAAGCAGCAATGCTGATCACAGGTCTTATTAAGAAACATTTTGCTTAGTGGTCCTGAGCAGCAAAGAACAAGGGAGTTTGGAAAGCATGACTGATTTGAGAGAAACTGACGGGGCCACTTGGTACATAGTAGCACAGTATTCGGTTGCTTCTATACCGCTATACATCCCTGCTGCCTCGCTTGCTTCCAGTTTACCATGACGCAAACCACAGCTCGTCCCTTGCATCATTGAATTGCTGTGAGGGAAATGAGGAAGGAAAATGCGTTGTTTGATTAGCGATTTCTCAGCAATCAAGGCATCTTTCAGCCCCGAACCACTGCTAAGGTGGCTACGGGAAGGTCAGACCTTCGTTTGAAACGAACTTGCTGGTTGCCTTTAGCATCCCTGAAGATTAAAATGGTTGCTGCGTAAAATGATGTAATCACAAGGCAGGATCACTAAAGTCTCTTTCACCACTGTGCAGCTGGTGCTTGTTCCCGGTGCTTCAGTGGCTAAGGTGCCCCCCGAAATAAAGGGCACCATGTGCAACCCACCCATGGCAGTCCTTGGTCCAAGGGTGCCAACCGGCCGGAACCTTCCTCCGTTCCACTGGCCAGGCCCTGGGGGCCTAGGTTGCGCAGGGAAAGGTGGCCTCATAGGGAAAGGCGGCCTCAGAGGGAGTGGTGGCCTCGTAGTAGCTGCGACAGGGGCTGCACAACAGGACAGCAGTTGCGCAGTCTTAATAAAGCCTGCCCAACCATCAGCTGAGGGATCAAGTCAGAGCACATGGCACTTGCGGAGAGCACACACACGAAAGCACAATACGCTTGCTAAGAATAACACTGATGAGCAAGGCAAAACAAGCCGCCCAAAGATCTCCAGACTTTTGCTCACAATAGAACACCTATTTTAAATTCCAATGGTAGATCCAAAATGGTCACCGTGCTCCGCATGCTGATCCCTCAAACAGTAGACCCTCCAAAACTGCCTTTGGAATGCACAGAGGCGTCGAATGCTCCCAGTCTGCCACTGGAATATGTCGCTCCAAATGAAGCAAAAACATTGCTTTAAAAGAGCTCAGTGTCTGCCACTGCAATTAAACGTTAGGAAGCGCTGTCACACAATGGCCTACTCTCGCTAAGATGGTACACACCTAATGCCTCCTCCTGGTGATAACCTACGAGGCAGGGTTGTAGCGTTTACAAACCCCTCTAAAAGACCGGTTACAGGCATGAAAACACGAAGCAAGCATCACAAATGGGGACAAGCTCGCAAAGAAAACACCCCAGCTCAAATTTTAAAAAAGTGGAGTTGACATGTGATGTGAAGGAGCCAGGGCACATGATTTAAATGAACAATAGCCACAAAGGCATGGGATGAAAAGCAGGGGCACGCAGGTAGCTCCCCATCTGGAAAAGGTGAAATTTAAGGCATGGAGAAGAGACTAGATCGGTCTGATCTGATTATGACATTTAACACGCCGACACTACACAGACGACGAGGTGTGCCATTGTGGAGGGCTCCGGAATAATTTTGACCACCTGGTGATCTTAGACGCACCAAAATCTCGAAAACACTGCCGTTTTCGCTTTTAGCCTTTACCAGAAAAGCGGCTGCCGTGGCCAAGCATCGAACCCGCGTCCTTGGGAGACTAGATCAGATTGAGATGGCAGGGCAGTAGCAGTTAAAAAGAAGCCAATGGGAGGGCACATAGTCCTTCAACCAACATCAGAAGAAAGTTCATTATGATGGTTCAGATAATAACCACATGTTCACTTTGACGTCTGTTTCTTGCTCTTCTGAAGTTTTGAAAGAGCTCGGGCATACACGAGCTGATTTTCATTGAGGGAGGGGGGGGGCACTTGCTTCCAAGTCACCTGGCCCCTCCGCTACTCCCCTGAAGGATAAGCTTCCCTACCAATAGCCATCATTAATGATCAGCGAAAAAAAAAAAGACACAAGAGGGAGAAATGGGCAAGACAGCACCACTCTCAACTTATTTGTTTTTTAATAAAACACAGCTTATATTCATAATTTCAATCCCCCATGTGAAGCTAAATCAAAACAAAAAAAAAACACTATCACTGGCACATCTGCACAAGCGTAATCCATTTATCGACATGGCTACACAAGGTTGTCGTTGAATAAGCAAATTCACGGTCGTGCAACGCATGCTGATGTAGCTGTCTGCCCATCACCTTATATGGTATGCCTCGATTATTTCCCCAGTTGTTTTATTTTGGGGGTTCTGAAAGCAACATGGCACCTTCAAAAACTGGAACACAGCCGTCCGTGCTACAGTGGTGTGCCAAAAAGACTGCTTATTCCCATGCAGTGATCGCTGGTGCTGAGAGCCTGAAACGGGTACGTATGCTGGCGACACCATCCCAGATACCAAAAACCTGTTCCAAACTCTAAAACGAATATTCCACACCATTTGTTAAATGCGCAACAGGTGTATATAGGTTGCTGCTTCGGGGTGGACGTACATGCATGGGACAAACCAAAAGGTGCATACACACCAGGCTATTGGGGCACCAGTGATCACGCCATGGGAATTAGCACAGTCATTTGGCACACCGCTGTAGCACGTGCAGCTGTGTTCCAGTATCTGAAGATGCCCCGGTGCTTCCAGAACCCCGAAATAAAACTAGAGAAATAATCGAGGCACACCAGACAAGACAATAAGCAGACAGCTGCATCAGCATGCCCTCCAGCGTAGCATGACCGAGAATTTGCCTATTTATACAACAACCCCATGTAGCCATGTCGATTGCCCATACGTGCTTGCATATGCTCGCACATGCGTGCCAGGGATTGTGTTCGTTCTGTTTTGATTTAGCTCTACATGGGTGACTGAAATTATGAATATGAGCTGTGTTTTCTTAAAAATTAAATTAGTTGAGTGTGCAGCTTTTCCGCTTCTCCGCCCTGTCCGCATCTCCCTCATGTGTCTCGTTTTTTTGCGCTGGTCATTAATGATGAACACTCACCAACTTGCCAAACTCAGTCTGTTTGAACCCACCAATGGAGCGTGTAGTGCTGTTTCACGTACTTCCAGGTATTACCCTTCAACGCGCTACACCTTCGCTGCAATACATCCAGCTTGTGCAAAACTGCATTTGGCCATCCCTGCAACTGACGGCATTTTAGGAAAATGTGGGATAGTGATGTACTTTGACCAAGATGTTTTAGAGCAACTTTTGGTGGAGCAAAAAGTCTGCTGTGGAGCAGCGAGAATGGGATTTTGTAGCAGCCAGGAAAAAAAAAGAAAAAGAGTACTGCAGCAACAACAAAACAGGGTTTTTTGCACAGCTAAAAGCACCCCTTAGTACAAAGAGTTTTTGTACTAAATCTCCAGCTTCCTATAAAATACCTATGCTTCTGAGCAAGCGGCATCAACGTTCAACGGTTGAACACAACCACGTCAAAGGGGATCAAATACCAGGTATCCAAGAGGCAGATAACACAACCATCATCTTTTCGCACTTACTTTTCCTTCTTTTGCCCTAGCTTATTCCACACGCTTTCTTGATGCACACACAAAGCAAAGGCTGCGTGTGTGCACGATGAATGATGCTGCTCTCAATTGCAACATCCTCTAAACTCGAGCTGACTACCCAACAGTGGCACTGAACTGGTGCAGGGTGAGTGCAAGGGGATGGCACAAGGCGGCAGCATATGCGATGCCATGCGCTGCAACGACAAAAGCACAAGTGTCAGATAAGCAAGAACAGGCAGTCTGCTCTCCACCGTGGATGCAAACGCATGACAAGATACAGCCGTGTACACGACTTGACACACTTCAGCGTTCTCAGAGACTTCTACAACCCCCCCTTGGCCCGCCGGATTGTCTCCATGAACTGGCGGCACCAGGTTCCACCAATCCAACCCGACAACAGACGTCCGATGCTTCATCCTTCGTAGCAGCAAATTTTGCTGTAAGGAAATGGCAACCAGAAAAGGGCGTGCAAGCGCTGCACCTTCATTTGCCCGTCCCAGTTTCTACACCTACGCTGAGTCTAGTGTGCCAGGCCATAAAATACAGCTTGCCAAATAGGAAAAGAGGCTCTAAGCTCTAAATTTTCGTGCAGTCTTTCAGTCACTGCCCCATCGTGAGAAACTTTGGTGAACCGCCACATTGGAGATCCCACACTGCAGCACGCACGCACGCATGTGCCCAATCTTGGTCTGCCTGCTGTAAACCGACCTCGACACTGGAAGGGGACATGCTGTGGATGAAATACCACACACGCACTAATGCCAAGCAGTGCCTCTTAGCAGTGCCAGTTGCTTCCCACTGCTTGTTGTGGTGGCACCAGGAACCACTGCAGTGCTGTTCTATGCAGGTTTGACATGTGGCGCCCATATCCCAGCAACCGTTGAGTTCCCCTATATAAGGGAGCTAAGAGTTCCACGGCCCTTTACCACGCGCCGCCCTGATGATGTCACTCCGGCTGTCACGCAGAAAAGCCCCCTCTACGGCCGTGCCGCCGCAGCAGGCGATGGCAGCTCTGTGCTGAGTCCCACTTGGGCGACCCGCACCACACATGCGGATCCCTACTGCCAGTGTGAGCAACAGCACAGGAAATTAGGAATCTGGCCACCGACGTGCAGTGGCATGTGGCGTGTTGTCGTGTGCAATGCTGCTTGGTTTCTGTGCTATTGTGCAACGGTATGACTGACTGTCGCATGCCTGGCTCCACGAACAGCACAGAACCCGGTAAATCATTTTACCGCATTCCAAATGGGAAGGAAGATGTCCGACGACGACTGAAGTAGCTTTTGCGCAATGATTGCGACATTTAACCAAGGAAGGACACATTCGGAGCTGAAAATGAGCACATTTTTGGGTAGATGCAAGGCGTGATGAAGGTCGCGGGCGAGAGGAAAAGGTGACCTAAAGGATCCCCACAAAGCGGACCAGGTGTGGTCCGCTTTGTGTCTGTTTACCAATAGAATATGCTTTTTAGCAAAACCCCATCTGTACGTAGAGATGGCATCAAAACTAACAGTATTTTGAGAAGCCTTGAAAGACAACTATGATCGGTATGACAGCACCAGATTGACTTTTCCTTTTTTTTTTCTTTACAAATGTAAAAGATATATGGGGTTGTGGAGAGCTTTCAGACCCGTCCCCTGCCAACAAATTGCCTCCTACTTTCTTTACCCAGACTTTGAGAACACACACGAATTTCCTTATGGCATAGATGACAATGATGGCCACATTTTTTGCAAGCATCCCCCAAGTCATAATCAATGGGGTTGGTTGGTAGCTACAATCATGATATAATTTATGAACGCATGAGAGAACAGGACACAGAAGCACCACATCGGACAGGGAAAAGTGCTTGTCCCATCCCACTCTCTTGCGCCGAAAATAATTGTCACCCAGAGCCACAGGTGCAACTTGCATCACATTCTGAAGAGGAAGCGTTGATAACAGCTCTCGCTACAACTGGTTTGTCAAAAAGGCTCGCTTGTTGCCTTGGCCTAGCCACATACCACAGAGAATACACTGACTTGTATGCACCAAAGGTTTGATAACAAAGTAAAGGTGGTCACAGAAAGTCAAGTGAACCAGGGGGTAGAACTGATGCCCTAGTTTCTCTGTACTCGGATGACCTAGCCGAGATGGCTCCTTCCTTGCAAGCAAAGCCTTCCACTACACTTTCTGCTCAATTGTAAAAATGCTTCCTAATGAAAAAAAAAAAAAAATTGAGGGGGGGAGGGGAGTTCAGAAATGCTGAGTAGTTACCAACCCATGATCTCAAGGGCATATTTGTGTGGTGCAACAAACCCTGCTCTTCTCTCCCATCCCTAGCCGCAGGATGCAACATACTCTGAATGATTAAACAGAATACCCACAACTGGGTCCATTGGAGTGGCACCTGGAGCAGGAAAAGCACATGCGGATGAGGGACAACTAGACTACGTTGCCCCTGGCCTTGGTTTTACCAGCACAATCAGCTGTCTGCAATACACCGGTCAGCTGGAACGAGCACATTACAAGGGCCAGCTCCCAGCACAGGGAACCACCACCTTCGCTCTGCCAACCGCTGGCCTGCAGAGGTCCGAAAGGGTCAGACAGTCCAGCTATGAACTGGGACAAACCTGCTTCCAGCAATGCTCTGCCGCATGCCTTTGCTCTTCAGCCCTATGGGCTGCACTGGCGTGGACGCCAAGGCTGCCCGTTTCTTTTCAACACCCCCAAAGTGGTGCACTCTGCAACCAGAACGGCTATGCGCTGGACTGATACTACCAACATCCCAGGCATTCATCAGCTGTGCCCGGTCTTCCCTACCTCCTGGGGAAGAACGTGCACAGCCAACAGACAGGATAACTGCAACCGGTGGAGCAGAAGCTCACCTCTTCCGTCCCTGAGAAGAGTCACCCGGTAGGCCCCCTTGGAGTTCTGCTCCATGCGAACAGTGTCGGCGAGTTTCTCCGTCAAGAACTGCACCAGGGTGCTGCAGCCAAACGGCGCAAAGCTGAGAGGGCAGCCAAACTTGTGCTGATAGTCTCGGGTGAGGCTATCCAAGTCAACTCCACTCCAGTTGTCCTGCAGAAGAACTCGAATGTTCTGCTTGATTTTCGCCAAAATGGTAGCTGGTACTGAGTACACCTGGCGCGGGGCCAGAGGGCGCGGGGCCCGGGGGCGCGGGGCCAGAGGGCGCTGAGGGACCGGTGGCTGTGGTGGCGGGGGTAGCAGTCCACGGCTGCTGCCCAGGCTGACCGGCTGAAAGTAAACTGGCGGTCGGCTACACCTGCCCAAAGAGTCCTTTTGGCCACTGACAAGCTTCTGAACGTGCTGGATGTCCCTGGTGACTGTGGGCAGGAGGCGCACATCTCCGTCCCTCGCACCTATCTGCAGCAGCTGGACAGTGTCCGGCATGCTTCGCAGGAAGGACACGGCATCTGTGAAGCCGAACCGCCGGTAGGGGAACTCGTGGCCTTCACTCCCCCTGTAAGCCTTCAGGAACTGCAGTAGCGTGGGCGGCTCCTTGTCCACAATGAGCAGTGCCCGCACCACCGCTTTCAGGTCGCCCAGTTGTTCGCACTCCTGGACGCTGGCCATGTCTCCTGCCTGCACCAGGAGAGAAACAAGGTGACAATACCATAGGCAGTGGAACCTGCTCAACCCTTCGGCACACTAGCTAAGGTGCAGCTGCTGCTGAAATCGAACAGTATGGTGCAAAACGTGGCCAAGCCCAAAGGTGCCATGGCCCAATACTCGTTTTGGCCAATCTGTTTCTTTGGAAGAACACCACACTTATGAAATGCCCGCAGAGAAGTAAATGTCACAACCTTAGCCCTTTCGCGGTCACGGGCGTAGACATATGCCCTCTGCAAACACCGTCAAAATGGTCAATAACGTATATGTACGTCATCGCTTGTTATGTTTAAAAAACGCTCCTTTTTCGCCAACTTCTCTCGCTTGGCATGTGCTGCCACACTGCGGAAATACGTCAAATTATTTTCTTGCGCCAATGGCTCTTCTTTTTTTTTTTTATGATTTACTTCAGCGGCGTGCCAGCTATCGCTTGCGCAACCGGTAACGAGGGGGCGCGCTGCGTATCGCCCACCAGGCACCCGGGCGCCTCTCGCTTCTTGCGCCTGCCACAGACCCAAGGGCGCCTGCGAAACTGATGAGGCTCTTTTCTTGCTTTGTTTTTTTTTTATATAGGAGCGGTGGGCCGTCTATCGCTCGCGCATCTGGCCGTGCACCCGCATGCAGCGGCTGGTTTCGGTATCGTCCTCCGGGCGCTTCCTGCTTTTTGCACTTGCAAAACTGATGTCTATCTGATTTCGATTCACTGAAAAGGTGACGGCTTGTTACTCTCTCATTTTTATTTAGAATGTTTCGTGTGTTTCTCATGAATAAACCACATGTATGTAACAACACAAACGATTTTTTTGTCACTTTATGGTCACCCTACAAAAATTACGATAATTTTTTCTCGAAAAAGATTCACCTGAAGAATTTTCAAGGTTCGCATCTAATGTTTTATCTGGGATTATTTATAACCTTCCCAACACAATGCAAAAGTTTTTTATTGCACAATACCTAAGCACATTAGTGCACATTTAGATAGGGGCTAATGGGTTCGTAAATGCTTCCCCAGCTTTATTTTTTTTAATTTCCTGGCTGGTATTTACAGGTTTTTCTTTTTCCTTTGTGTTTTTCTGAGGCTGTTTGATTTCAAAACTTCGTTCATGTTGCCTGCATCTCCTGTTTTGTCAGCAAGAGCTTCATCTGGAGCAAGTGTTGCTTCAAGACAAGATGAACTATGTGCACGTCCACCATTTGCACGTAAAAGCAAACGTAGATTGAGCGTATGAGGCACAGACTAGATGGAAGATGCAAGATAGAGAACAGAAGCTGCCTTTCACTGGATTGTATCATGATATGGATTGGACTGACAAGTGCCTGCTCCCAATGTTGCCTTGTAATAATGAAAATCCACCAAACTTGTAATTTCACCCAATACACTGAAACTTGATTGCTACAATGTTTCTTCACATTTGTTAACACCTAAAATCCATGACAAACACTTAAAATTCTTGTGAAAAGGCAGGGCCATTGATTCTCTCCGGAAAAATCAAGGGTATTCAAGGACCATTTAAAAATTCCAGGACTTTCCAGGCCTTGAAATTGACACTTCTAAATTCAAGGGTTTTCAAGGTTTTCAAGGACCTGTGCGAACCCTGCTAAGGCAACGCTAAAGAAGTGGCGATTTCTCAAACAGTTATCACCCACTTTCTGCAGCATGCTGTGCCAGCGGTCTCTGGAGCCAACACTGAGGCATGGAGTAAAGAAAGACGGCCGCGGTAAATGCATCCCCTGCCTTTTGTATTATCTACAATGTAATTGGTCGGCTTCAATATCAACGACTAATGTCTTTTCATCTGCGCCACTTAAACTGTTCGTTCGCCTCAGCCTTTGTTATCATAACGTCCCCCTAATGCCTTTGCGGGGGCACTCGTGCTCAACTCATGATAATACCGGCTGTTGGTATCTCGGGCAGGACGATGACACTTGCGTAAACTGAATGCTACGACCAGAGGCCACGATGAATGCAGCATCTTTCCCAATGAGGCAAGCATCAGCGCAATGTCCCTCTACCAAAAGCACATTAGGCGATTTTGGAAGGAACCGGGTTGAAGGGGGGGCGTCCCTTAGATGATAATCAGCCCCCTTTGTGCGGAACCCTGCGCACGTGTATGTGTAAATCACCAAATCTTTTAACAATATTGCGGGAGCGTCAACCGGCGGGTGGGTCAGCGAAACGAGCTGCGAAAAAGCTGCGAAATGAGCAAGAATAGATCGCACAGTTTGAATGCACAGAACGGTCCCGCCAGTGCAACCATCGTCTGCTAGGATGTTCCCACAATCACGACAACCCCTTTCCAATGGTAATCAGCTGCCTATCTTCATCGCCATAAACAGGGTACAGAAGAAATCGCTGTCACTGCAAGGCAATGAAGATAGCCTGTTGATTACCAGAGGGAAGGGATGATGCAGTGATTGTGGGAGCAGCCTAGCAGACAGTTGCACTGGCGGGACCGTCCTGCGCATTCGAACTGTGTGATCTATTCTCGCTCATTTCGCTGCTTTCTACCATAAGACGGTGATTTAAAAAAGGAAGTGGATATTTTGCCGGAAGCGAGCATTTTTCAACGACTGTTTTTATGCCGGCAATGTGGTCCGATTAGCTGGCTCTTTCTACGACATCAAATCTCCGGTTCCACGGTTTTTTTTTTTTTTTTTGCCAGCTCCCCCTGCTGGCACTACCAGCCATGCTTTGTGCTACAGGCTAGTGTCACTAGAAAGCTTTATCTAGGACACTACTGCCGGCTACCACGACCGGCGTGCGCTCTGTTATCTGATTGATTGTGGGGTTTAACGCGCCGACGCAACGCAGGCGATGAGGCGCGCCGTAGTGGAGGGCTCCGGATTAATTTTGACCACTTGGGGATCTTTATCGTGCGCCGAAATCTCCAGCGCAACGCCTTAGCCACTGAGCCACCGTGGCGGGTGCGCTCTGTTATCTCCTATTTGCACGCGACCTTGGACTACCTTGGACTCCACTTGATACCACAGCACTCGCTAACTCGCAGAAGGGAACGAGTTCATTGGACGACTTTGCCAAGACCACTTCATCGGGAGTAGGGAGCCTTCGTTAGTGAAGGGGCATGGAGAAATTTTACGGACCATTTGGCAGACCTGTCGTGAGCTCCTGTGATGATAAATTAGCAGCACTAAACAACTTAACCGTTCTGGTTCTCTTTCAGAATATTCTGGAATTTTTTGAGAAAAAGATAGTTCATTCTGCAGTACACACAAATCACGGGACTCAATGTCTATGCATGCCTGGTTCTTGTTATGGTCCCATACTGTAATGTGCTGGTGCAATCACTACTGCCTAATGCACATATTAATGTGTCCAGCATATACTGAATTGTAATGCCAGCACCCTCTGCGACGGTGGACCCACCGGGAGGTTCCCGTTTGAACCCATTCCCATTTCATCCCTCCCGCTTCAACCCGGCGCAAAATGAGCTTCCCTTTTCGCCCTTTCCCATTTCAGCTGTTCCCATTTAAACCTTGTTTATTCCTTGCAGCTTCAACCCGCTACAAAACGCCCTTCCCGTTTCGTATTTTCCCATTTAGCCCCTTCCCAGAATAACGAACCCAGTTACGACTCGGGTGACTCTGACCGAGGCGTGCGATTTTTTAAATTAAAGTTGCGTCCTATGTATTTTAACCTCATGTTTTCAGTTACGTCCGACGCAACCGAAAGTCAAAAATTAGTTTCGTCAGTCATAACCTGAAAATTAAATTGAAATTACGTCAAACGTATTTCACCGTAAAAAATATTACGGCTGGCGGAACCAAAGTATGCAGACGCCCTGTTAACCTGCAACCTTTATGAAACGTCCGTTTCACGATATGCGGTGCGAATTAAAAAACAACACGTAAGTTGCTGCGTTACGTCTGACCCGGTACAACGTTAGGGAATTACAGCTGAAACCACACCCTTCTGTCTTCTTCTGCGTTGGTCGCGCATCTGGAACGTGTTGCTCGCATGTGTACTTTGCGGCAGCGGTGATGGTTCCAGTCCCTACAGTTGCATATACGAATGCACATACACTAATATGCAACACACAAAAAAAGAAAGGACGAGAATTAACAAAATAACAAAATAGCACCTTTCCGCAGTCGCAGTGCCAGTTTGTAGCATCCGTAGCTAGATCTTGCCGAGATTAGGGGTAGTACAAGGCTACCGTTTTATTTCTACACAGGAAAAAGTTCTCACGAGATATAATTACCGAATCTAGCTACTACAGAAAAAACGTATTTTATGAAAGCATAACTGTTATGGGCCAAGCTAGTGGTACGATCCATTTTAATGTGTGGCTAACGGTCACTTTATATGCAAATGCCTGCAAAAGAATGGCCATTGAAGTCTAAAGCTGAAATTTTTGCTTGGAGGAAATAGTTCGCACACATTTTTCATACAGGCGTTAAGAACACCCCAAGCTGTATTCTCTTGAGTGTACTTTTTGCGGATAATACATAGGCGGGCACGCAGTACATGGAAAAGCAAAAGAAAACATTTAGGTAGTTATCAGTCTAAAATACAGAGTTAGCATATCGTTACCGTGTCTGCGACACCATTTACAGTGTTACCGGGAGCTGGAGTTTCCGTTTGCCGCTGAAAACAGTAGGACATGTTTTAGCACACCGTTTGCAGTTTGCGTATTCTAGCCGCCGTGGTGCAAGTAGCGACATCTGATCTCAAAGGAAATCACGCATAATTTTGTTGCTCATATGTATGTGCTTTCGTTCAAAGTAGCTTGAATATTTCACTTTGCGGGTGAAGCGTTCACAATAATTGTAGTTTTTTTGAGAATACTGTAGCCATGCCATCACTTGTACAGCTTTAAAAAGAAACCGTGTCAGTGGCACCATCTACTGAGTAGAGTTGGAGTCGAGGTAAAATAGAATTTACCACCGCGCTAAATATTTAGGCAAGAAATGAGTAAAATATGTTGTAGTAATTGCTCAGTAACCTACACTACCTTGCCCAGCTCAATTTTGGAGGCCTATAAGCGCACTGCGAGCTCAGAAACTTATCTGGACAATTTGAGGTGGGCGTTTTGGGAGCGGGTTGAGACGAGAAGGGCGTTTTGGGAACGGGCGCACACGGGACGGGTGTTTCAGGAGTGGGTTCAAGTGGGACGGGTTCAAACGGGAATGGGTTGTTTCGGGCTACACCCAACCCACTGCTGTGTTAGCTCTGTCGGCGTGATCAGTGGTTGGCATAATTAACAGGCGTAAAAGCTGCCGGCATAATCAGCCGGTATTTTAGTCCAAAAAGATATATGTTGCTGGCAGTCAATTCAACACACCCCTGCTGCCGGCCATGTATCCACGTAGGGCAGTGCACTCGCTTTCTGTAAAAAAATTTAGCTGCCGGCATTATTAACTGGACCAGAAAATGCCGGTTTGTGGCATAACTCACAACCGTCGAATAATGCTGGCTGCCGTCATTTTCTGCTCCAGATATTTTGCTGGCACTCCGGCAGTTGTGACGGCAGCGCCACCGTTGTGCCGGCATAATGAACGGGAGAACAAAATGCCCGCTGCCGGCAAAATATCCATTTCCTATTGCCGGCTGTGCATTTCGAGGTCCAGCTTCTAGCTTTCTGTAAAGAAACTGCGGAACGAGAAATTATTAAGGTCTAGAAATTATTAAGGCCACACTCTTGAACAGCGGCTTTCAGTTCGCTGGGCGTGAAAGACTTGTCACTTTAGAATTTCCTAGGAGTTTGTGGAAAAGCCGGGACTCGACGTAAACAGGGCAGGTCAGGCTGGACAGCACACTGCACAGAATGCCTGTAATTAAGACGAGAGCACAAGAACAAAAATTGGCCGCGTATCTGATCCTTTCATTGCAAATGTTCACGGAAGACGATAGTCAACTGGCACTCCTGGCAATTAAATGCCTCCATCGTATTTCCCTCTCACCTCTCATGCTGTTCCTCCCAAGATAACATGCTAGAAGTTTGCTCAGGTCCATTTAAATTTACCATGTTCAACTGCTCCAAGTCGGGTGTCTCGATGCCAGCGCTGCCGTACGGCAGAGACACGTGAATCGAGGCACTCTACTACAACGTTTATAGAACCATGTTGCCCTACTCCACGAGCATTTTAAGCGGAACATACCGTTGCTGTTGCAGTTTGATTTTTTAAATGCTGCCAGGTAGCGCGGGCAACAGCGGGGGATGGCTTTCTGCAGTTGATATAGTATTTTATTTACTATAGCAAAAAACAAGCACCCGTGAATTGTTTAGTAAAGGAACACTGCAAATGTCACTAATGTATTCATTTTCTGCCTTATATTTGCGTAATGTCTTTTTCTTGTTCAAGAATGTTGGCAAGTATGGACATTAACACCGGACTTAGACGTCTAGATTTGGCAGTGAGTATATAAGACTTGCGCAGTTTCTGTTTTAATTTGGCCCGGTGGCTGAATCGAGTCACACACACAGACATACAGACAAACCAAAATTTCTGCGTTTAAGTAGTCCAATAAAGAATATCGTCTTTATCGACTGCGCATGGCCGTTATGACCGATGTAACAAGGAACCACTAGGATAACTAGGACAAGGAACCAACTAAGGATAACCACAGCTTGCCCGCACGGCACAAACTTACCGAGCTGTACGACAGCGCTTGAATATGCTCCCAGTAACGTCGTCAGACGCCAGTCTAGATACTACGTTCTCTGTATTCTCTCCTGTACTGATTGACAGTACATTGCTAATGCGCCAGGGCACACCGCCCGACAGCATCGAACGCTGTGCCCTAGCGCAGTCCACTTGTTCCGTATACCCATAGACACAAACCTCGCAGTCATGCGCATAAACGTGGTTCGCTAAACAAAGGCGCAGAACCACATACCGCAGGTGGTGGTGGACTCGGCGAACTGACAACCGACTTGACAGCGTTCCGCTGACAATGGCGACCGGGGCACACCGGTGCCCTGGCGAACAGCATTCAGTTCTGTCAAAACGGTGTTTTGACAGAACCAAACGCTTTTCGTTAGTGCAGCCCCCTTATTCGGTGCTTACAGAGAGAATAAAGCGGCGGGACAGGCAAAGAAAAAAACACAAGCAGGGCTAAATACCTGAGTCCCACAGCGCCGGAACGCTGTAGCAGGACCGCGAACTGACGGCGTCCCTCAGAGTAACGACGAGGTTGCACCTGGGTGTAAATGTTGGAGAAAGCGTCAAAAACACTCGATGGTTTACGCTAGTGGGCTGCTAGTGCCACCGAGCGTATGCAAGACCACTGTCACACCTAATCGAACGCAGCTCACCGAACGTGCCGCCGAAAAGCATGAGCGTCTTTTGTTTCTTTCATTCCAATACAATCCATACAACCGGCCAATCCCTCAATAGCCAATCCAATAATTTTTTTTATTTTTTGGCCATATTGGGCTACGTAAGATTGAGGTATTTTAGTTAAAAGTTGTTTTATTGACTTGGGATAAATACAAAGTTACATGTATAATCACTTAATCTTACCCCCCCTCCCCCCCCCCCCCCCACTGCTCACTGCGCATGCGTAACGGAGCAGTGGCTATGGGAGCGTCGTCTGCTGAGCGTCGTCTGCTTAGTGCACGCGATGTTGCGGTGTCTCTCAAGGAGGTCTACAGCATAGAGTTTCTTAGTAAGTATAAACTCTATGGTCTACAGTACCAGCGCCTCACTATAATTTCTTTCAGTGCCTGTCAGTTCACCCTCAGACGGTCGTTTCCCCTGCTCTTCCTGCCTGACGACATGTGCGGTGAATCTGGAAAACGAGCAAGTTTGTTGTAGTAGGAAACGCAAAGTGGAAGAGGAAGGATAGAAACTTCAGGAGTAAAATTCTGCGACCTAACCAGACTGTTTACAGGTACAGGCAGAACTGAAACAGATGAGAGAGTATTCCTTGACCTCGGATATTTCTTACACCCGGCAAAAGGCCGCTAAAAACGAGCCTTCCGCGTAATTCTTGCTTGAACAAATAAGGAATTTTAATACCCGTGCCACACAGAAGTTTGAAAGGACATTTGAGTCGAATGGCCCTCGAAATTTAAAATGTCATTCGAACTGGGAAGTTTCCGCATTCACCCGTCATGTTCTGGTGTCCTGCTAGTGCCCAGTTTCGTTCTCATTACTTGGCAAAAAAAAGTTAACGTAAGGCCAAAAAACAGCTTTGCAATAAAACTGATTATCACCTACTTACACGAGCACAACATGCAAAAAATAGGCAGTTGTTTTTCTTTCTTTTTTTGCACTGCAAGTGTTGAGTGAACTAAGTTATTTTGCAATCGTAGACCGAGTGATAGAAAACAAATGAAACATGATTAAAAGCGTGCACTTCAAAAAACAAGTTTTACTCGTAAATACTGTGAACTCCCTTTAAGACGAACTCAAAGGGACCATGATGTTTTGTTCGTTAGAAGCCCCCCCCCCCCCCCCCCCCCACCCCCCCCCCCAAAAAAAAAAAAAAAAAAGAATCGGTTACACGTGCCCAGGTCTCTGCAAATGTCTTGCTTCAAGACGGTGAATGAAAGTGGAGTTACAATAAAAGACGACGGAAAAATCATTTATTTTAGCGCGCAACTTGATAAGAAGGATGTCTTCAAGTGCTCTTACCCACTACCTCAAGCGACAATGCAGCTGAGACAGACGAACCGGTTCCCGCCGCGGCAGCACGCGACCAGCGATTCCGAGCCGGTGCGCGTTTCGGGGAGAGACGCGTTGCTCTGAAAGCGGTTTTTTTTTTTTTTTTTTTGTTTGTTTGTTGTAACAATAATTTTATTTACAAATATATAGGCCTACAGAGCCGTATGCAGTGATTACAGTGTTTTCCGAGCACATCAGAACATGGCTTCACTTAAACATAAAAAGGAGGCGATCGGCTGTCATGCGAGGAGAGGGTCAGTACTTAGCCAATACTTAGTACTTAGCCAATCGAGGAGCATTGCCCGCAAAGCCACAGAGCGTTTGTGAAACGTAATTAAGCAAGAGAGATTGCCTACAGGGCTACTGTGTCATTGCACAGAGTTTGGAGTGAACTGGATAGAGGGAAGGGAGAAATTAGAGCTCTTGGATAAAGCCATTTCTTGGTATAACTGGGCTCCGGCGTTACCCGGAGCTAGCCCTCAAATTTCGTCCCATCTCCTCAGCTGTTGTGACTTGAAATCCATGAGAGGTCGCGTTCCCCGATCCAGTGCGTCGCGTACCTCGGAGACTGCCTCAGCCCCGTCGAGGGCGGCAATTGCCCATTGTGCCTTTTGGACAAAGTGCCGCCACGCCGGTCGGGGGCGTTCAGTACATTCGACGGCGTCGACTCTCACACAGTCGCGAAGGAGGTGGCGTTCCGAGTCCGCATCTAGGAACTTCAGGTTTGTCCAAGTGATTTTCCAGCACGCGTTGAAGGAGCACTGCAGCTCATCCCAGAAGTAGAACGCCGTGTTACAGTCCATAAATACGTGCCCGGCCGTTTCCCTCCATCCGCACAGTAGACAGTTGGCCCCTCCCGGAAGAAAAAAACCGCGTTCCTCCTGTCTTGCCTTTGTAGGCAAGACAGGAGGAAAGTGGAAGAAAAAGTCCTTCGAGCCGGTTGGGATAGGGAGCTTCCGTACTCGTCACAGGACGTCACTTTTCGGCCGACCAAGGGGTAGGCGGTACATGGGCGGAGGGTCTGCTCTACGAGGTCCCAATACAGCTTCCTTGGTATCACTGAGCAGAGGTATTCCCACGAGAAGCGCTCCTGTAAGAGGGCCACCGCCCCGACACTTCTCTAAAAACCTGTTGCACGGGCACCACTTTGGAGCTCCGTTGTTGTTACGAGCCAAGGGGCGAGGTGCAACGCGCCTACATTTTGTACTGCTGCCAACAGGAAGCCATCTCGGTGATCTCGGAAGTACAGAAATCGTTGTACAGTTAGTTTAAGCCCAAGCCCCCCGGCTTCAGCGCTCCAGAAAACGTTGGTGCGGCGCATGGGCTCATACGTGGATCGCCAGATAAACTTGGCCAGTGAGCCTGCGTCAATGGTCCGAGACTCGGGCCGCGTACAAGATGGCCGGGTATACCACGGCGTTGCAGACATGTGCCCTAGAGAAGAGGGCAATGTGTCGCGCTCTCCGAGGTTCCAAGTTCCTTCCAGCAGCTGCAGTTTCGTCTGCCACCTGGGGGCAGTGGCTGTGCCGTTTTCTAGGTTTACCCCGAGGTAGCGGGTGATGGCCTCCCTCCATCAAACTCCGTAGAGTTGTTGTGGTTTGGTGGGCCATTCCCCTAGCCATGCACCCTCTGACTTCAAAATATTGAGTTGGTCCCCCGAGAATCGACAAAATGCCTCAGCGAGTGCGACGACCTCCCCTGCCTGCTCTCTCGAGGAGCACACAAGCGCAACATCGTCCGCATAACTTGTTTTTTGAGCTCTTCGTCGCCGAGAACCAAGCCTTTGATTGACTTGGACGCTATTGCCATCCTGCAAAGTGGTTCAATATACAATGCGAAAAGGATCGGGGACATAGGGCAGCCCTGCCTGACTGACCTTCCGATGTCGATGGGCGCCCCCACCTCCCCATTTATGATGATGCTGGTGGTGATGGCGGCGTAGCAGATTTTTATCCACTCGACCATTGTATCCCCCATACCCCACATTGACCGAGGAGCGTGAACAGGAAGGCGTGGTCAACCCTGTAGGACAGGGGGTGAATGCCTGATTCCGCCATCTCACAGATGGTCCGCATGCGGTGCAGGTTGGTGTTGATGGAGCGTCCCTTCAATCCACATGTCTGGTGAGGCACCACCACACTACTGAGGGCTGTCTCGAGGCGTTGGGCCAGGATGCGGGCTAGAATTTTATAGTCGGTGGAAAGAAGACTGATAGACCTGAAGAGTTGGGTGGCGTGTTATGGTGGGTTTTTGGGGGAATCAGGACTAAGTTACTGCTCCGCATGGAGGGTGGTAGCAGTTTTGTGTTTTTGATGTTTTCGAAGACCGCCGCCAATACAGGGCTGATCTCTTCACAAAACACCTGATAGAATTTTGAGATTATGCCGTCAGGCCCCGGGTTACTTATTCTTTGAGAGTTTCTTGATCGCGCGCTTGACCTCTTCTACCGATATGGGTTCGTTTATTGTGGCCTTTACGTCCTCTGCAACCGTTGGCAACGCGCCTGTGACTTCCGGTGGAGGAGCCCCAAGATGAGCATGCGGGGAAAACAGCCTTGCGTAGTATTCACTGAAGGCAATCTCCACCACTTCGCTCCCACTAGCAAGTCCATCAGCGTGGTTCACCTCGGGAATCCTTCTAGTGGCGGTCTTTGCTCGTTCGAAGGCCCCGAAAAGCTTCGATGGCTGTGCCTCGGACTCCACTCGTTGCTCCCTGCTCCGCACAAGAGCCCCCCAGTGACGGCTTAATCGATCACTAATGGCAGCGCGTCCCCCGTCAAGTAAACCCGGTCGAGGCGAGCCTGTGACGTTCCTCGCCATCTAGTGAAGCGGGTGGTTGACCACCCACGCTGAAGGGCCACGTCGGTCAGGTCGCCCTCTCGGAGGACCGCTTTCAAAATCCGCGCCGACGCGTCCACTACACCCTTAGCACCTGCTCCGTCGCTGGCGTTTACAACGCAGTTAAAGTTGCCCGCCAAGACAACACGGCCCGGAACAACTAGGATGTCCCGAATAGAAGAGAAGAAGTCGGTCCGCGCCGGCGTATCAGACGCAATCAAAGCGTGTAAGCTCCCCTCCCACCAGGGCGTCGACGGAACGAAAGCGCCCGTCCTTCGCCAGGTCGCAGTCGATTACTGTTAAGAATTCGTGTTTCCGGATTAGAATTGCCGTTCCACCCGCTCGGGTGGGTGCGAGGGTGTAAAAACACCAAAACTGGTGGCCGAAAAATCGTACAAAATTTTGAGCGTCCTCTCGATAGGCAATTTTGGTTTCCTGTAAAAAGGCCAGATCTATGTTTTTTTTTTTTTTTTTTTCATTCAGGAGGTCAACTAGCCAGTGTTTCCTTTCCTGCGAGGTTAGACTTACCACATTTAAAGTGGCAAGCGTGACTGCGTTCTGGTGTGATGCCATGGTGTGACTCGCTTAAAAGGCCGATCCACACGGCGGACCAAAACGATTATTTGGACCGCGGTCCGCGCATCACGTGACAGGACGTCACCAGATCGCGCGGACCGCCGTTGGACCGCGCAGGACCGCGGCCCTCGTGGTCCAAATATACGCCGAGGCTTTTCGGTCCGCGGTCTCGACGGCGGACCGCGACATCAATCAGCGTGGTCTGACAGCTCCCGCGCCGCGTGGGCGGAGCCGGGTCCAGTTGCGCCAATAGGCACCGGACACTGCAGTTTGCGCGCGACTCCAGCGCCGCCTCTCGCCCCCGCATAGCAACTCCGGGTCGGTGGATGTCGCGACCGGCCGTTCAGCGCAAGTAAAAACACACGCGCTGCGTGCGGTTCGACGTTGTGTATAATTGCAAGTTGCAGGGTCCGAAAGGATCAAAAGGCTACAGGAAAGAATTAGTGGTAGCACCGCTACTGCTGCGCGAAGGACAGCCACAATCGCGAAAGGCAGCCTGCCATCGTTCTGTACAGGTTTCGCGCTCGGGCAGCCGTGGGAGAATAAGCGTCGCAAGAAATGATTTTAGCAGTAAGAAAAGTGAAGGAAGTAAGAAAGTCATGACATTTTTTGTCAGTGGAAGGAGTAAACTTATGAGTACGATTACCGTTTGTGCGCAGCGCAGACAGGAAGGGCCGTAAAACTAAAACGTTTGCTTTCAGTGTTCATACACATCACGCGCTGCGATGAATCGCATGCCGTCGTAGTAGTTGCATAACACAAGGTATTACCGCTTCCGCCACTATTGTTTTATCAGCAGTAACCTTTTTGTAGCAACATTCACGGCACCGAATGGATACCAAAAGGCGACACAAGAATATGCATTCACAGCACTTCGCGGGTGATGCCAAAAGCAATGTCAAGACGGTCAATACGCATCCCGCTTACTGCCCTACTTAGTTCCCCGAAGTGTACATAGTTCGGCCACGCATTCCAAGCGAGAGCGTGGAAAGCTATCAAAAGCAAGGTTGCATTCACTCGCACTGACTTCTTTAATACGTTTTGCGTACTCTGAAAGTTGAGGTTATTATTGTTTAAGCAGAGGATGGGGGAGGAGAATTCTTTAATGCGATTTTCGTACTCTGAAAGTTGAGGTTATTATTGTTTAAGCAGAGGATGGGGAGGAGGAGGAAATGCTTTCTTGGAGAATTCCGAACGGCCTGAACAAACTGTATCCCAATTAGCCGCTAAGACGACTCTAACATTACTCACAAGATAGAAGCCGAATTAAACGGAATCTTCGTAAAGACAACCGCCACTCCGCAGCAGATTTCGAACTGTGTGGAACTGCGTTTACTTTTGTCAACAGCTAATAACGTTTGGAATGCGTTGTTAATTAGTGGCAACACCAACCGAGCTGAAGAAGGGCAACCGAAAAAGTAACCGTAGTGTGATTGCGCGAACAGAGGAAACAATAACACAAACACGGTTCTGTCGTGGAGCGCCGTTGTATACGCTGGCTACTGACCTGAATTGGCGCTGTAAATAACCTTCCATTGTGTCAGCTTGATCGTGGCTCATATTGAGTGGGAAAACACTGGGGTTTGAGAATTTAAAAAGATGTTTAATTAACTGAAAAAACTGGGATTACATATATAGACGGAGGAGCACTCAAAGAAGACGTCTGACGCGCTGCTCGGGCGTGGGGCGACTCCCTTGGGCGAACAGCACACACACGCACCACGCGAGAGTCCAAAGCTCGCACCATACACGCTCGGTGGTGTGAACATCCGGCCGCGGTCGCTGCGGCGGTGGTGGTTTCGAGTGCTTCGTGATCCGAGCCCGGTCCCCTCGGCAGGCCCGCCGGTGTCTGCTTTCGTTTCGCCTCTCGGCGCAAGCATTCCCGGCGCGATAATTATTTGATGCTTCGGAGACGGCTTACACTTGCTGTGAATGGGACTTCGCAACGATGTCTGTCCCGTCAATTTCTTTGACGGCGCACACGCGCGCGGGAACGTACAATCTCTAACTTTTCGCGCACGCGAGGCCGACAACTATTTGCCAGAACAGTTTTCAAGGTCTAGACACCTTTCGAAAACAATTGCAGAATCGCAAAAACAAACCGAGAGGTGCCGAATATATGAACGCGCGGCCGCCGTCTGCCTCTCACCGACCCGAAGTTAGCTCAAGCTTCCGCGGGGCGGCGCTGGGGGTACTTTTTCGTCGCGCCCTCTGAGCAGTGACCGGTGCAGGCAGCGCGGCTGTTTCGAAGCGCTCGAAGGAGCCTGTCAATCACCCCCGCTGGGATAGGCGGCGGGCTAGGCTTACAATCGCGACGCACACTTCATCCGCGCTTTTACTAGCGAGTTCTACGACTCTTACTGGTGCAATGCTAGCCATCATTATCACTGTTTCACGCATGTGGACCTCAATTTACGGGAAGCGTTCGGTTCCAGCGAGCGGTGACGAGCCGTATGCAGCCCGCATCACCCCGCCGTCGCCGCTCGTAGCAACGTTTATAGATTGGCTCGTAGTGTCGCCCAACGTTGTTGTGTCACCTTCGTGCGAACGACGCCGGCGGCTGCGTGAGCGCGCCCGCCCGGCTGGCACGCGGGTGGCTGTTACTGTGGGGATGAAACGTTTCGTGCAGGCTTGTGCGTTACAACATGTTGTCGCGACCAAACGGCGCCTGTGTTCAACCTTCCAGCTTGCGTGTTCAGACGGTCGGCCATTCCCGGTCCGCTCAGCCGGCCCGCCGTGTGGATGCGCTCTGCTCTGGATTCCGCACGCCACAACTTGGTTCCGCAGTCCCAGCTCTTTTCGACACATCCACTTTTTAACCCAGCACGACCTTTTCGGCGCAGGGTAGTCTTCTTCATCAACGTACAAAGCTAACGCCATAGCGGCCAAACGACGCTTGCGCTCTGTTTCCATTTTGACTGCTCCAAAATGCGCGCGGAACCGCGAAACCAAGCGCAAAATACCCATAAAACATGTGCGGCGCGGGCGCGAACCGTTCGTATGGGTTCGCGAGTTCGTCTGGTTGGAAGCACTGTGGTGGAGAGTGTTGCTGGGTTGGACCGCTCTGTCGTCTGCTACGGCGGTCCACCGTGTGGATGCTCTCGGCGCTGCATCGGACCGCGGCGGGCCGTGACGCGGCATCACGTGACCGATCGGACCGCGGACTCGGTCCGTCGTGTGGATCGACCGGTCAGGACGTCAAGTCCGTCCGTTAGTCGAGCTTCCCCCGGCGGTCGTTGAACCGGTATCTCCCTGGCTCGGTTTGTTGGTGACTGCAACGCCGTGTTTCCCGCGTGCCTTCCGCCGCGTGCCTTCCTCCACCCCCGCAGCCGGGATTACCGCCGACAGGACGATGGGAACAAAAGGGACGGAGGAGAATGCCAGCAGCGCCGACGACGTTGGCCCCCTTCCGGAACCCCGAGGCGACCGGCAGGCAGAAGGAACCACAACGAGGCCGCCCTAACACCAGGAAGCAAGCAGCCCTTTCCCAGGTCGCCCCCAAGAACCCCAGCTTCACAAACTATCACAACCTACAATGATTGTGCTTCGGCTCTGCTACCTCGCTCAGAGGAGCACCTCCATGGCGGCGACCTCAGACTCTACGGACAACCGACCTCTAGGGTGCATAAAAAGAATCCACCATCAAGAGAACCAGGCCAACCCACCACTCCCTCTTGACTCGCCAGAGGGTCTTCAAGCGTATGTTGACGAAGGGGTAGCCGACGGCATCCTCCACACTACCCCACTATGCCATCCATCAACTAGACATGCACGTGTTTCACGGAGGCGCTACTTCCTCCTGTGTTGGCGGCCGCCAACACAGAAGGCCGTTGCATGGTTGCCATTCGTGATGGCCTCTGTGTTTTAGCTTCCAAGCTCTGCGCTGCCCCACCACCGTGCTTGGTAATTTATACACCGACTCCAACCAGGCTACTCGAGAGTTCCGGCGCGTAAACAGTGCACTGGGTATTGCATGCGAGGTACAACAGGTGCTCTAATCATCCCCGTGCCCTGTTCGCGTCCTCTGGACCCGCCGGAGCACCACCACGCGCATGCCCTCGCCGACTCGGGCGCTCACCCGCAGCAAGTGTACCCGCTTTCGTGTCTGCACCTGACAGTGGGGGACGTCCTACTCATCAAAAAAGATACTTATTCGGCGCTCCACGCTTGCCCTTCTGCCTCCGAGTGGGTCTGACCTTCCTGGCAGCTTAACCAGGCGTGAAGAGGTCGTGCTTCGGAGATTCCGCCTGGGCGTCACACTGACGCGTGCTGTGCTAGCAACGTGGACTTCTGGTCTAGCAGATCTCCCCCCGACCTGCCCGTATACTGCCCTGCCCCTGCTGCTGAGGCGACACTGGAACACTTCCTAGGGACGTGTCCAGGGTTCCAACCTGCCTGAGCACGACACATGGGGGCCACAGGAGATCGCCCAGGCCGCCCTCCCGATACTCATCGGTGGACGCTCGGCCCCCTCTACAAGAAAATGTTGGAATTCATTTGCGAAACTGGACTCTAGAGTTTCCTGTAGTGCACCCGCATTATAGTGTTCTTCTTTGTTTCCATCTGTGTCGTACGTACCACATCTGTCCTGTCTTGTTCTTGCTTGAACAAGTAAGGAATTTTAATACCCGCTGCCATATGGAAGTTTGAAAGGACATTTGAGCCGAATGGCCCTCGAAATTTAAAATGTCATTCGAACTGGAAGGAACTCCGGTTGAAAGCTTCCGCATTCACCCGCCATGTTACTTATGCCCTGTAGCAAAATGGCGCAATAAAAAAAAGCAGCAGAGACAGAGAGGGAACTTCTCGCGTTCTCGGCAATGACGCGCGGGACTCACGAGGCGAACCGACGCGAACTCACATGCTCCCGCTGAGAAACGCCATTGGTCAGGAGAACTGCTACGTTGGCGAGCAGGAAGTCTCCATCGTCGCTTTTTTTACTTTTTGTTTATTCTCCTAGATTTGCCCCTTTCTCCTCCAGAGCAAAGCGGCCACAAAACTCGCCCTTGCTCTTTTGTTTCCTTTGCTTTGCCGCTGACTCCATGGGTTGAAGGGTGGAAGAAACGGAGGAGGAGGAGGAGGATAAACTTTATTGGGAGCATCGTAATGTGGTGTGGGGCCCTCATCCCAGGACTCCATTGGAGACCCCTGCCGCTACGGCCCTTTCCACCAGCCTAAGCTGGGAATCGAGACCGGAGCTGGACAGCTCCCTCTCCCACTGCTCACGGGAAGGGTGCGCGATTCTTGGAATTTTGGGGTTTGCCGAACACTACCGTACCATATGGTACAGGGTGCCCGGGGAAGCGCAAAATTTGCACAGCTGGAAGTACTGAGTGGGATGGAGCAAGTGAAGTTTTGACGGATGAGGAAACGTATTTGTTTGGAGGAGCCGGAGGCAGTGCTCCTGCTCTTTGGTTAGGGATTCATGACCGGGGGATAGATCATTCTTTGGCACTTATAGTAACCCGTTATGTCTTGATAAGCATTATCCGCGTGTCTTTTTTTTTTCCTCCCTTCCTTCGTGGCGCGAATTCCCTTCGCGTTGTGGTTTGCTTTTGCTTTTATTTTCCTCTGGTCGCGTGAATGCTCCGCCACACCCCAAGAGTGCCATGTTCGCTACCAGAATCAACAGCAGTGGTGGTCACCCCGAAAGTTGTTCGTCTTAACCGAAGAGCACGTGCAAGGTTCGTCTTAAGCGGGCTTTTTTTACTTCATTGGGTCTATGTAAAACCAAACAAACATTAGTTGAAAGTAAAAAATGTTATGAACTGTGCATGCCTCTGGTGAAAGTAGAAATTAGCGACAGATAGGTAACTTTTTCGTGGTTTAGTGCATCATCTAGCTGTGGATGCTGACGTATGATTTCCGACGAATTTTACAATTCGATCCCAGTTGTGCAGCTAGGTGAAAAATACTGGGTCGACATTCACAGAGCTGTTTGCATGTAATGACATAGTGAAAAAAGTTAGCGATTGAGCTCCGCCCGTGCGCTCTTTGTTAAAAAATAGTGATATGATTGCCGGGGCGCCAACTAAGCAAAGCTGCTTTTCGATACCGTACGAGCAAGTGGCTTTGTAAATCTGGACCCGCCTTTTTATTCACCACGTCAATGATTGCTACTCCGGCAGTTATTCTGATGCAGAAATAACTGTCGGACTGCCTACTTCATCTCGATTGATAGCAACGTGATGTTGGAATTGCGCACAACTCCATTAGCCGCGGCGGCCCCTTTTCTGATTTTTTAGAGCGTTTATTTTCCGCAGGGCACAGATGAAAGGTATGAGTTGATGAAGAGGAAAGCTAATTAGATGAACATGCATTCGCTTCGCGGAGGGTCAAGTTGGGGTGAGTCGAACCCGCCTTGTCCCTCTCCTTCCAGCTGATCATGGGTCGATGCAGGAAGCGCGAGGAGCTCCACTGCAAGATGAAATGTGACAAAGGCCAGGACCAGGACATATCGCCTGGCCATTCTTGCTGCGCCCTTCGGCCAAGAAGGTACACCGCTGATCCTGCTTCGCTCGTGTTTTTTTTTTCGCGGAGGAGTATGATGTATGGCCAACATCCGATGTTGTGTGACAGCCGCAGCAGCATCGCGGTAAACACGCGTACGCTGGCCGTCCTCTCCACCATCATCGTCGTCGGCAATGGCGGACCCTGAGCCCCGCTCAGGGTCCAGGTACCTGGGGGCCAGCGAGCTCTGAAGCAGCCCGTCGGATCCGGGGCAGGCGCCTCCAGGTTGCCACGTACGAGAGACGTAGCTGCCCGCGGATCCTGCAGGGCGCTTCCTCGATGGGAGCGGACGCCCAGAAGCCGGTGACGCCGTCCACACGTCGTCGTCGGGAAAGGCCATGAGTGGAGCCAGCAAAGCGACCCGACGGCTATCCGAGGACCTAGAGGGAGACGAAGGGCAGGGACACAGGGACAGCGCCAAATTTGAACCCGCCGACAGGGAACAGAAGCGGGACGCGGCGGGTGACTCGGGCCCTGAGAAGGACTACGACGACACCAAACCGACCAGGTTCATAGCCGCTCACCCCGTAGCATCTGGCGGGTTTTCCACGTCATCAGTCAGCGAGGAATTCGTCAAGGTGAATGCAGGAACCCTGCAGCGCAGGTCATTCCACAAGGTGAAAGGTTGGGCTTGTTGCGTTGGTCGGCGTTCCTGATGTATTAGCGTTATAAGAGAGGAGGTGCGAGAAAAGGAGTGTTGAGGACAACACAATTTGATGACTCAGCGCCTTTCTTGTATACTTCTAGCTGTCCCTCAGCTAAGTGCATCCCTCAGCCGCCCCTGAGCTTGTTGGTATTTCTTCGTCCCTCATTCCTACCATATCGTACTACAGTCGAACACGGATATATCGAACACGGGTATATCGAATTATTATCTATATCGAACTCATAAATTATCCCCTTGAAAATTCTGTGTAAACGTATAGGAATTCGTACGTTTATATCGAACCGTATTTTCCCCGACATTGGGTATATCGAACGCCGCGCGAGGTGGAAGGTGCTCTTCGGCGGTCGCTGCACCCCTGATTGAGGTTGAGGATGATATGGAGGAATGCGCGGGCATGGCGAAGACTGGCTCGCGGAACTAATCCCCCCTACCGGAACGAATTTGTGCTTGCCCAGTCGGGCCCCGCTACCGGACGCCGTAGCGTTAGGCTAACCCCCCTAACACCCCCCAACACCCCCCCAGAAGGACTTCGACACCCCCCCAAAAAGATTCCACAACCAGAACCACCCTGCCTAGAGATTTATACAACACCCCCCAAATATACCACCGACACCCCCCCAAAATCGAAATTCTGCATAAACCCCTGGCGTTAGCGAACGGAGCCCGGTATGCTACAGCTCTCTAGGCACACAAGCCCGAACGCTCGGAAAATGTGACAGTGTGAGGCAAGGATGCCCCGACTGCGCACGTTCTTTTTTTGTTTTTTTTTCGGCTGCGTACGTTCCCCAGCTTGCCGAAAAAGAATTTTTCTCTCTCTCTCTCTCTGGGTGTGTCTTCCCCCGATGTCGTCTCGGGAAAGGGAAGAGGGAACGAAGGCGCTGACGCCTCCTCTTTCTTTTGCATTTTGCTGCTGTTGCTGCTGTTTGGCGAGTTGTCCCGCACCTTTCGGAGATCACTGTTTCTCTCGGAGATGACCATCGCGAGCCCTTTGTTGGAGTCCGTTCAGAGAGCTTGGAATTGTTATCTTCAAAGTTCTTGTGGTACGTGCGCGCTGTTCTTGTTTTACGTCCGTGTTGTGCATGGTGTGCGAAGGCGCAGCGTACTGCTGGAATTTTCTAGTTGTGCAGCCTCGAAAAGATCGAGACCATCGTCTTTAATTTCATTTCCAGGACAATGAAGCAGGCCAAGATCAGCGATTTTATTTCATGGAACACAAGCTTCCTGTTGCGTCGTGAGTGCGGAATTAGTTGTCATTCTTGAATGCGACGATCGGTAAGTGATCGTCCGCCATAGATGAGGTCTCAGAGCCCATATTTTTTTTATATCGAATTTTTTATATATCGAACTTATTAGCTAATCGGCTCAGTGTCGAATCGGACTGCTGAGTCCGTATGAACGCCCATGTCGGTAGTTTGTGAGCAGTGGCATTCTCACTCCTCACAGTGGGCGCGTTCGGCTCGAAGACAAGAATGGAACATCCCCGTTCTATTATTTTCAATTCTTCCGAGTTTCCTGGACATAATTCAATAGACGCATCTTACAGGAGAAAGGTTTACAGTGAAGCCGTGGTTTTCCATATAGCGTCTGTGAACAAAGGCCGTACCACTACGCCGAGTCTTTCAAAATATCATAAGGTTGCTTTATACTTTGTACGTCGCTCTCTTGATGGTATTTGATGTCGCTGCTTCCTCGGCTGCTATTTGGTAGTTGCACGAATCGGCTTAGCGTGTTCGAAAATCTAGCGTTTAACAGTATCTCATGCAGTTACAAAAACCTCGTCAGCATCAAATTCCGTAGCATAGATATCAAGAAATGATGACTGCCCTTTTTTCTATATGTATACACGCCACAACGACACTCGAAAGGCGGCCCGATCGAGCGGCGTCGACAAAGGCGCCAAGGACGAGCTCAACAGGACACTCAAGTTCCAAATCAAATCACAGCCAGGCGGGAACCGGAGAGAGGGTGACGATCGCTGCAAGTGCACATGCAAGGTGAGCGTGTTCACAGTAGAATTATCGAAACAAAGACTGGTGAGGATAAAATGCTTCCTTTTTGTATCAGGGTGATGGCCAAAAATTATTGATGTTCTAGTCAAGCGCCGGTGACCGTTCAGAACAAGACCATACTGTGGTTGCGGGCGCGGCTGCCTCAGTTGATCGAAATTTAAACTCTGCTGACAGGTGTGACATTGTTGTGTTTGCTCGCGTAACACGTGTGTCTCCGTTCATCTCGTGACCATAAAGAGTTACGCATATAAGCAAGTAACCTCACCGCCACCGCAAGGATGGTGCGTCGTCACTGGCTCAAAAAGCATGCGTTGTTGTGTGCGAGGCGGCTGATGCAAGTATTTAAAGGCAGACGTGACGTCACAACTTAAAGTAGTGCGATCAGCTATGTCGTAATCTGCATTGACGTCACATATACGGTTGTGATGCCACTTCTGCTGACGTCGTGTCCCGGGACGTCAGTGTTGTTCAGTACGTTGAAACAGCATGGCATGCCAATCTATGGAGTTTTATGGTTGAAGGGGCACTGAAACGAGAAGCATAGTCTTCATTAAAATCGTTCTACTCAACTTGCGAATTCTGCGGGATCAAACGCTAGGCAATTTTTCTGGCCAAAGAGAGGACACAGGTCACATCATCGCTTGCGTATCCTCCCTTCGCCTTCGTCCTCGTAGGTTGCTCTGTAGTAGTACAAGGGTCATTCCTTGCCAAACGTCCTAGCCGTAAAGTAGACCATCACGGATTTCTTCATTAAAAATTGTGGCTCATCCTTGCATAGCCCACAATGATCCCTCAAAGTGCCTTTGTACAAAAACATTTATTTCGTTTTGCAGCCGCTCTACTGGCCCCAGTGTCTAAAGCAAACTTAGGTCTGTCAAAAAATTCATAAAAAAATCACTTCTTTTTCAATCGCCACCATTTTTCGTGGACATCATGCTGAGGCACTGTACTGTCCTATGCCGCATTTTTTGAAGATTTTTGCTTTTTGTTGCTCTCGTTACGCCATTCAGAAAATACATGATGTTGCGCATTTTCAAGCTATTTTAACAAATACAAGCACACTCTGTCATCCAATGAAGCATATTTTTCTGAATTTTACCATTGTGGACAATTCGTAAAGGGAGAAATGTGCGAAAAAACATTTGTCAAATTTGGAAAAATCTGTTAGCGTTTTCGGCCTTTGCGTACGTTCAACGTTAAATTTTTGCGGCACGCTACGTCGGCACCGCGCTGAGAGTTTTAGTACAGCGTTTCCTCGGTTTTGGTTTGCGGCCCGCTAACGCTTATGGCGCAATCTGTTGAACCCATCTGGACGAACGAGCACCCGGAAGTTCGCACGGCTACCCAACCAGCGGTACCAAACGCTGTCAGACGCCGTCCCATTAGTAGTTGATAGAGCCACTAAATAAGCTACACTTATTTAGTACCGAATCTAGTGCCACTAGTATTGAATGCAAAGCGTACACAGCATGAGAGAAATATTCTCCTACATAACACGCTTCATCTCGGAAGCATTGAAGCCCGAGGTTACTTGTTTTGGCGATCGCAAACAACCCGCAGAACCAAAGGACTGGGTGTCACGTATACATTTTATTCGACTCGAAAACAATTCATAATTCCGTTTCAAACACGTGACGTAATTGCTTGCACTGCGAGGCGACAGGACAAAAATAAAATGCGATCTTTTGTCTCCATCCCGTCGTAAACATTGATTTGCGGAATCGAACAGCAAGTCACTTCACTCTGGCGCAAGCCGAGAAGACTTTTAACCACACACTGGGTTGAGTCGCCGCTAGCGATAACTGATTCCGAACTCGCAGGAGCACACCGTCGCCTTCCACCGTGAGGCGAATTCGTGAACAGCACACACATAGCATTGCGCGACAGCCTGCAGGAGCTTTGTGCGATGCCACGTTAGTTTCGCTCACCGCGAGAGCGAAGGGAAAAGCACGGGACCGATTTAACAAGACGGGAGCAAAAAAACTTGTTCTGTAAGATGCGAATTACTGCTCACAGATGAACGAAAGCGTTGAGGTGCCCCGCTGTACCTGCCGCCATGTTGTAAAGACAGGGACACGCAATCGCCTCAACGTGCGCTCGATAGCGCTCGTATCACGAACGTACGCAAAGCGCAAAAATAACGTAGCGTACTGCGCATGCACAGTGAAGCGACGTAAGGAAATAAGTACGCTATTTCTTTACGTAGTACTCCGCACGATAGACTAAAACTGTTTGCTTCCTGATGTTCGGCATACATAAGGGATAGTATACGCATAACATACACTGATGCTTTAAGTGCACGTCTGATGTACAGCCAGCCGTTGAGTCTACAGGTACTCATAGAATGGGCGCACCACCGCTAGCTCTAAGTTGTACTTTTTCCTAAATCACTCAAACATTTTTCCCGTATTGATGCTACGAAATGCAATTGCAGGGAAAGGTAATATTGCAGCGCGAATTCGCTGGCTCGCGCGTTTTTTGTGAAGGCAGGCGCATGCCGTGCAGAGAAGACGCTCTGTGGAACAACGTGGTGAAGTGTCGGTGTACAAATTCAAAAAAAAAAAAAAATTGCTCTGCTGAAACAAAAACTATTCCGATTAAGCTTTCTGAAATAAACTGCGATGATTTGTACTACTGAATGCCTTGTATTTGATAATTTTACTACGAGCATAACAATGCGCAATTTATTCGGTGAACATGGGCCAGAAAAGAAAATTTTCCAAATTTGAAGAATGTTTTCTCGTACATTTCACCTTTTTTGAGTGCCAATAGTATATTTTTTACGAATTGTCCATGACGAAATTCCAAAGAAATGCTTTATTATATGAGAGAGTACACTTGTATTTGCTAAAATTGTTTAAGAATGCGAAACATCGTGTATTTTCTGACTGGCGTAACGAGAGAAAAAAAGAAGAAAATATCCTTTAAAAATGCGGCATATTGCAGTTCAAGGACTCAAAGTGATGCATCCACGAAAAAATGGTGGCGATTGAAAAAGAAGTGATCATTTAATGATTTTTTTTTTGACAGACGTAAGTTTGCTTTAAACCCTTGACATAAAAGGGTGGTTACAAAAAGAAATAAATTTTTTTGGACAAACATACTTTGAGGGAGCATTGTGGGCCATGCAAAGGTGAGCCACAATTTTTACTGAAGAAATCCGTGATGGGCGACCTTAAGGCTGGGAGGTTTGGCATGGATAAATCCACAAGATAAATTTGCATCAACTCGGCCGAACAGCTGCGCTAATTCTAGGATGTCACATACGTCTGTGACAGTAAGTGACATCTCACTAGCTCCGCGTCTCTCGGCTCACCTGTCGTTGTTTCACTCTCACGCGACTTGCTTTACTGGCCACTTGACCATCCTCTCCATAGTCGCTCGCTGCGGAAACGATTGGCTGCTCACGTGCTGTGTTGGGCGATTAGCAACGGTTCATTTCACCAGTGGCGAGCAGCACAGTGGAGGCTAGACCGTTATCAACAACCCGCTCACTGAGCGTGTCTTACCTTGACATTCTGCAGCGGCCTGCCGAAGAAAAGCGACAATAGGCATACGGCTTTGGAAGGACACTCCCGTCCCCCCGTTGGGCACGTGGAACCAGAAGGCCACATAGAATGCCACAATAAGTTGGACGCGCTCAGTTTCCGGATTGTGGAGAACCGTCTAGCATCCACTGTGCCGCACACAGCTTGTGAAATGGTGGATCACAACCCTTTTGATAGCTCCCTCTGCACGCGTACGAAAAACCACGCGCTTTCCGTTTCACAGACCTGCGGCCAGTCGCGTTGTGGCAACGAGCACGGTGCAGCCAAAAAATGCTCAGGAAGCTGTCCGCGTCGCCACCGCTCAGCCTCTGGCGCCGGTGGCCAGCGGCGGCGGCGTCGGGATGAACAAGAAGGGGCACCGGCCGCGGGAGGCGTGTCCCACGGACAGCCTTCGCGCAGTCACCGACACCACGTGCACCACCATCGGCACAAGCGCCGCGTTCGCAACAAGGAAGGGGCTCACGACGGTGGCTGTGCTCATCCCTCGGCGCCCGCGGCTGGGAATCGACGATGCTGCCGTGCCTCTGCGGCTGCGAGCGACTCCTGCTGCCTCGGGGTGGGTAGACGGTTATGGTTATACGCGTGTTTGCTTGCGCCTGCCTTGTCACTGACCGTTTTAAAGCGAAGATTTCTATGTCTCACTGGTAACGTCTGTAGTCCCGCTCAAGACCCACGCAGGAAAGGCAACTTTCTCGGAATGTGATGATGATCGTTGGTGAAGGGAAAAAAAAAAAAAAAAAACGATTCCTGTGGTCGAAATCGAACCTCGGTCCTTCGCTTTATGGAGCCGACGTTTCCGATGCGCCATACCGACGCGGTCAAAGCTTAAAGCGAAGCTTTATATGTGTCACTGATGGCGTCTGTGGTCCCCCTCAAAACCCAGTGCAAAAAAGACAACTTCCCCTGTAAAGCATACTCTGCCTCAAATACTCTGTTCCGAAGTTGAAGCCTGATTTAGGTTTTCGTATAAACAGAGGAACCCCTCACGAGAAAGCTTCGCGTTCAACCATCGCCGTCCTCAGACGAAAGGGTGCATCAATTCTGCTGATTTTCAGAGAACTATAGTTGGTGGGAACTATCCCGCAATCAACAAATAAAATAAGGGCTTTTGAATTAATAGTGAGGGGTCGGACGAGGCGCACAGCATGTTAGAGGACAAGGTTGAGGTAAGATAAAACTTCAGTCGCTGGAAAGAATATGGTCTACAGCGTTTAATTTTGTTATCTGCAAGCGCAGATTACGAGGAGTAGTTCATTCGAGTCCAGTTAGTGGGACGGAGGGGTGGTGGTGGCAGGCTGCTGGCAAAAAAGAAATGTACAGTCATGGACAAATGAAATGAAAACACTAAAATATGCACCATGCTTCATATTTTCGTGTTCGCTTTTTGTTTGTCCGTGACTGTACATTTCTTTTTTTTTTCTGTTAACCTTCCTCTCGCTATGCCTGCCAGCCTGCCAATCCCATCCCACCCCACTAACTGGACTCGAATGACCTATTCCTCGGAACTAAACTTTTTTAGACCCTTCTTCGCCGAAAAGGGTGAAAAATGTTGTACCATGGCACACAAAGGTGTACTGGCTAAGAAAGGCTGTGCTTGTGAACACCCTAAAATAAGGGTGTAAGGTTGCTTAACACTCTAAAATAAAGGTGTGGTCAGCGCAGCTACGCGTGACAATGTGGATCAGCTGAGCGCGCAGCATGACATACAAACACATTCAACACGCAGAAGTCACACTTGGACCACAAGTCAATTGAGCAAGAAGACCTACGGGATGCATGGGGAGATCGAGTACATACCTATTTACCTTAGAAGTATTTATAGCCAGCAGAGGAAAGTACTCGGATTTTCAACGCCCACTATGAAGGGCGCTCATTATTTCAACACCCTTTTTGTCGCATGGGTGTAAAGCTACAAATTAGGGTATTGGAAACCAAGAAAAAAAAGGATGTAAAGGACAACCAACTAAAAAAGGTGTAAAAGACCTCCAACCGAGAAAAGGGGTGTAAAAGACCTCCAACTTGGAGGTATTTTCTACCCGTTTACAGGGGTTGACTTGAGCATTTTCTACGAGCGGGGGGATTATTTGTACCTCACAGTGTTTAAAACAATAGGAATTAGCATAATTTATTGCAAGCGGAACTGTTTGAGCTTGCGCTTGGTTCGGCGGAGTTAGCAAAAAAAATACCAAGAAAAATAACTGCGCCGTCTTTAAAGGTTGATTGATTGATTATGAGGTTTAACGTGCCGACGCTGCACAGGCGATGAGGCACACCGTAGTGGAGGGCTCCGGATTAATTTTGACCACCCGGGAATCTTTAACGTGCGGTGAAATATCGAACACATTGGCGGTTTCGCTTTTCGCCTCCATCAGAAAAGCGGCCGCCACGGCCGGGAATCGAACCCGGATCCTTGGGTTCAGCACAACGCCTTAGCCACTGAGCCACCAGGGTGGGTCGCCTGTAAAGAGTGCACAACCACAGATAGGGTATAACAGTGAAGCCGGCTTTCGCGCCAGCTGGATTGTGAGCACAAGGAACGCATACGTATTCGCACCTCTTACTATACCATTTTTAAAGGTGATAGTCGTTTTGGGCTACTAAAATGGAATAAAAAAATTGGCGCAGCTTGCATTAGTGGTTCAAGGTTGGAGAAACAGGGGAGACGGGGGGCGACGTACCTTGTTTCCCCCTTGGATCCGTTGTCAGTGGTGGGGACACACTGTAACAGCCTTGTAAAAGGTGGCTAAACTTGGCCTCACCAAGCAGCAATAACACCCCAAACCAAACAAAACTCAGCAAAGCAAAAAAAACCTAGCAAAACATACCAACACTGGAAGAAGCCGGCTGAAGACACCGGCTGAAGTCGACCCCTTAGCTCCGCTGTTTTTTTTTTTTTGCAACTGAACACCTATTTCACACCCTTTCAACACCCTACAGAAAACCGAGGGTGTTGTAGTCGGTTAACACCCTTTTGCCACACTAAAAGGGTGTAAAGCTACAAATTATGGTGTTGGAACTCAAGAAAAGGGGCGTAATGTCTTCCCAACACCCTTGTTTTACTTATACTCCACCTTTTTTATGCGATAAGGGCGTAAAAAAGACCAGTGTGCAGAACACGCAAAATTGAAAAATACCTTTCGCGGGGGTCCTATAATAGTACACTACTAGTATATTTAAAAAGCCACATTTCTCAACTTTGTTGCTGTAATCAGGCCTAGCGTCAATCTGACTTTCATGGAAAGAAATTGAGCTATTTGTGTGTTCTGGTTCCTATTTTCGTGGTAGCGTTTCATTTGTCCATTACTACCATCGCAGCAACGCAAACATCGCATTACTTTGTAATATTGAAGTACCTGTACCTGTTACGCTGCAGGCGCCTTTAAATACAACATCACCGACCGCCTCCTTCCTTCTCTCCCTCTTCCCCTTTCTTTCCCATCTCTAAGTTTCTTCCTCATTTGCCATATTCCCTAGCCTGTTCACATAGCATCTTCCTGGAGGGGGAAGTCCCAGTACCGGGTAGATGCCGTGCTAGGACGTCCGATTACGCAACTGGTTGATTGAAAGACTCATGCACGAAACGGTTCGTGTCAGTGCACAAGTCCTATCCCGTGCCCTTCAGTTCGTGCCGCGTGCACCTATGCCGTGCCGCGACACGAGTACGAGTACAAGCCACAATTAATATTGCTCGTGGACCAAACAGATACTGACATTTTGAACCACATTCATCGAAGTTCTGAAAGAATCTGACCCAGTTTCGATATGAAATGGCCACACGGTTTTGTCGCTTATGGATGCAGAAAGGGGCGCCTTCTAGCCACGGCCTACTGAACACGTCCACTCAGCGGCCGGGATTGCTCTGTTGGTTCCTATACTTGGTGCTTCTCGGCACACGTAAACATTCAGCTCCCAGTACATGCCTTTAGCATAATGAACAGCCCTCAAGCCAACTGACATCCATGTGAGTTGCGCGGTCACTTTTTCAGAAATCACCGAGGCATGGTACCAGCCGCGAGCGCAACCGGTCGGGGTGTGCCGGCGACAAAGCTTTGAGAGGGGAACATGGTCACAGCATTGGTGGTGTGGAAAAATCGTGTGCCAAGAAGAACAGGAAGGGAGGCAGCAAATCGGGTGGCGTCTTCAGCCGGTACCGGTCCAACTATTGCTCCGTGGATACCGGTCAGTCCAGCTCGACGTCTTCATCCGAGGACGATGAACCTGGCGCGGCAAGGCAGGCCGGGCAAGGACGTGCTGACGAAGTCGGTTCCAACGCGTTTACGTTCACGCAGACACGGGAGTTGCCCTCACCCGTTTGCACCAGGCGTGGGGAGAAGCGCGGTCGAAGTCGGAGCAACTGTCCGACCGGGAGGTGCGCCGAAGGTCCCGTCGAATCCACCGTTGAAAAACACGTTCTTGAGCTCAACTTCCCCCCGTCTCCCCTGATGCGAAGCATTTCGAACCTACTTGAACAGAGTTGTCGTGGCCCCGCTGCCGTTGAGGATAAAACGTGGGCAGCAGGCGGCGAGTCCAGAGATGATGATGGCGACGAAGATCGCTTCGTGCATCACATGAAGCCTGGGCAGACTTGCGAGCTGCATGGTGAGAGCCAGGTGAGTCCATGCGTTGAAGGGAGAAGGCCTGCTGTATGATTCGGAATTAATCTTGAGTAGTGAATAATCGGTGTGTAGTAAAGACAGGTCATCCCAAACGCCGCTTAATATGAAAACATGTTGGAGTGGGTTACAAGCGTTGTCTGCTTAGTTTATGAAGTTGGGCCCTAAGATATGCCAGAATTCGTTTTTCCGTATATTTACATGCGTTTTTAAAATGTGTAAGCATCTACGTGCACTCAACGACGAAACCCGTCTGTTCGTCTGAAACCCTAAAACGCCTAGTAGCTTTCGCCACACGAGTGGCATCAAATGAGTGATGCCACTCGTAGGTGGCGCCGCGGTATTGTCGCGTAGATAGCAGGTCAATCGCCGTCGTAGCATATACCACACGGAATGCTCGCAACGTGCAACCCCCCTGTGTAGGGTACGTGCTGTGTGCGGTAAGCAGCCCTCTGGACTAAAAAAAAAAGACTACGTTAACGTACCCCCATCCTCGGTTCGTGTGCCTGTGTGAGTCAGCCATCATTACGGAGACCCACCGTTAGAGTACCTCTGCCGCCTGGCCTTTCCAGTTACACGCCACGCCTAATAAATAGGTGCATCGACACCCTGCTGTTTACGCCTGCACCAGGACGCAATGTATGCCCTCGAGGCCAATAGCAGAGCGCTTACGCATTATTTCGACCATTCTCATTCGGGAAGTTTCTGCACAGTGTTTCTTTTTCTCATCAAAAGCACCCTAATAGTCTGTGGTCAAACTCACTGCTAGGTGGTCCTCGTCTCACTTCCGGAGCCTCACAAGTTGACGGTGGAGCACCTAGTCCGGAAGTCGGATTCCCTGATCGAGCATGATCGACGGCACCACGGAGGTGAAGACCGCGAACTGCAGCAGAAACCCGCCAGGTGGAAGGGCGGTCGCAGTCGCAGCAGAGACGCGGTTCGCCATCAGGACATGCAGGACCCACCAAGGTTCCGGAGGAAACACAGCTATGTCAGGTATGCTAATCTTCCGGTTCATTACCGTAACAACCTGCAGGCACTCTTGGCACAGACTGCAGAATTGTTACTTTGTCAGAATAGCGCCAACCGAGGTGTACGACATACGTTTGTTTTATTCGAAAGATTTGGTGTTTTGTAGCACCCCCAGCGCTTGTCTGGCAGCAAAGGATGCTTCATTCACTGAGAAATTAACCAATTTAAGCTAAAATTTTGATTCTCCCGCCAAATCATGTGTTTCGTGATGTCCGCGATGACGTAACCAGGACAGGTCTTCAAGGGAACGTTAGTGCGCTGTTTACACTGCAGCGGACTGTCGAACGCCTTGTTTACCGTCAGTCCTCCTAGATGGCACCACCATACTGCGCAGCTAAGACCGCTGTCCGCCCTCGCTCTGTTACTGGCCGTATTTGCGCCAGTATTCTTTTTGTTACGGTTGGAAATAATCGTTTCGTGAAACATTAGGTATGCACGACAAACAGGGTAACTTAAAGCAATGTCACGTACGCCAATCGCCAGTGTCGTGTGAAACCCCAAACGCCGGACTGCTGTGCAGCCCGGCGTAGTGCGGGCAGTGCCAACAGCAGTACGCACATGGTGCTTCTAGGTTTACGCGTACTTTCGTAACTTCTAATGTTTACCTCACCATTCTTACTGCTATAAAATGATTATACATTACATTTAAGCGAAAACAGCTCGTTCTGCAAGCTTATGAGCTCTGTCTAACTTGCGTTTGTTTTTGCCGGCCTCAGCTAATCACACAGCTGCCCATAATGCGTCACTGGTTCTAGTGCGGGAAATGAGCTAGTGGGTCGCACGGCCATTTTTTCCAAATTATATAGCTTATTCGAGTGAAGTTTGCGTTAAAAATGGTGTCAGTGTTATTCTAACGAGGAAATCTTTTGTGTCAACAAAACTTGCCTTTTGTCTGCATGGCCCCTTTAAGGGTTCCCAAAACGAAAATGAACTAAGTTTTGTCCCGGTTGTTACCGCGAGCAATGCTTCTAGCGACACGGTAACATCGTCATACGAAAACCAGTGTTTGAAGTCTCCAAAATTTTTATAAAAGGCTGTGGATGTCTGCGGATGTTTCTTGTCTGTTGTTTTGAGGAGGAAATAAGACTACCACAGTCCTCTACTTTTGTGACTGCGGCGCCGTTCACTGAAATTATGTTTTAAGAACGTGTTTGACTTTCGTTTATGTTATTGTTTTTAGGTGGTTTGTTTTTCGGTGCGGCTTTTCGGCGATCGATGAAACACCGCTAACTCTTCTAGGTACACAACGCGGCGTAAGAGGGGTGAAGCGTGCCGGGGCGCACAGATCCTGACCACGGTGGCGGACCCTGACCGGGACTTGTCTCCCGAGAGCGACTCAAGCGAAGACCACGATGACAACTACTTCGCCGACAGCAAGGAGAAAGGCACGGAAGAAGTCGTTGTCTTCCCCGCCACAAAGACTGTCGGTCCCAGACAGGGTCACGACGGCGGCGAAGAGCGCCCCGTTTCGAATACTCGCAGGCAGCGGGAGATTAAGTTGACCATTCCCAAGCCCAGCGCTCAAGGCTGCTGCCCTGCAGAAGCAGAGAAGGGCAGGTCGTTGCAGTACCGCAGCGGGATGCATGAACACAGCAGGGTAACTATCTGTTCACTAAGGCTACACTGACAGAAAATTAAAAAAAAAAGCGCTACCTCGCGCCCTGTCCAGCAGCAGAGTGCAATGAAACGAGTGCTGGCGCGCGTTTGTTATAATTTCAGCGCCTTAATTTTTCCCGCGTGTCTCTGTCTTTAACTGTTCTCGCTACTCCCTTTCGCTTCTTGTTTGGTTTCTTTCGTTTTCTCGCTCACTGCCTCCTGTCCCATATGCCCCCATCCGCCCGTCCGTCATCACAGGCGTATTGTGTTCGTGGCTTTTTTTTTTTTCTGTCCGCGCATCGTTGTTTCTTTTTGTGCCTTGGCAATTGCTTGTCCACATATCCCGTTGCACTGCTCTCCACACCTTCATTCATACTTGATGAGACAACAAGCACGCTGCATGCAGGCGTCGGTTGAGCGCGATGGCTTCGGAGGTGACGGCAGCGCGGGAGCCAGTTGCGGAGACGACAACAAGCTTCGCATCGTGTTCACCGACTCCAGGTTGAACACGGAGCTGCGCTGCATCCTTCAAGACAGCTGTTCAGACTCCAGAGCCGTGGCTGACCACCCGCGCCCAAAGCGGTGTTCGAGCCGAACTGCGGTCGGTCGGCGAGGCAGCGGCGGCTCGCGGCGTGCGCAAGAAACTACCAGCGACGACACCGACTTCGTGAGCGTGGTGCGCAGACATCGTAGTCACGGGATGGGGCGACGGTGTCCCATATGTCGCCTTTGAGTTGCTCTTTTTAAGGGTCAAACACCTGTGCGGGAGGGGTGTCCGGCTTCCTGAGCTGCTAAACGTCCCTGTGACCGCTCCGCGCTGCTGTTTGGAAGAATTGAGGAAATTCTGCGCGTGGGCCTGCGGCGCTTTTTTGGGACCAGGGGACGCAGTATACAAATTCGTCCTGCCTGCCCCCGTTTCCCGCACACACTAACGTTCCGGCAAAATATCTAGCACGTGTGGCGCAAGCGGAGGGTGCCATCCGGAAGCCTGACGGCTGCCGGACCGGTTTCCAGAGCGGGTAAATGCGTGTGAAGACGAGTCGTTCTCCGCGAATATGTGTCGCCGTTCGCGCACCTCCACGTCAGTCGGCGTCTACGGGGTTGAAACCTTTTCACATTGTGCTAATGAGAAGAATACCGTATGTCGAGGTCTTTTCGTCCTCTAAGCGGGCAGTTATTCGTAACAATGGGCTACCACTCCCGGTTAGCGCGTCTGCTTTTCAACTATACGAGCGAGTCGTACAGTTAAGCACGTTTTAGGGACGGAATGTTCAAACGCTGTTTATGATGGACCTAAAGGATGACGACGAAACAGTCGCAAATGAATCGCTCTGAATGCAAGGCCTAGAAATTGGATAATTAGAGACTGGATCTTAGGAAAACGCCTATTTTGTTCCTTGAGCTCCTACCGCTCCGCATTGATATATGAGCATGAATTAGAGGTTAAGAAGGGCCTTTGTGGTGTTTTTATAGTGCCTTTAAATGCCTATTTTATTAATCAGCGCCGGTATGAGCATTATTTAGCCTTAAGTTCCGCTTTCGAGTGCAGTTTGAGATCGTTATTCATGCTACCGGGCGACATTGACTGTTCTGAACACCATGGCGTTCAACCTAGTCATCCTATTTCAGGGGTCGGATTTCAGGGGTTGGCAACCTGTGGCCGCACGATAAAGATCCCCAGGTGGTCAAAATTAATCCGGAGCCCTCCACTACGGCGCGCCTCATCGCCTGCGTTGCGTCGGCGCGTTAAACCCCAGAATCAAAATCAAATCAAATCAAGCAACCTGTGGCCTGCGGGGTAGTATTATGCGGCCCCCAGCACATCGTCAGAAACCCCACCCCTCTTCCTGTCGCTTCCTATCTGAAGGCCAACACACCAGTTTTGACCTCAGATGAGGTTAGACGGGAGACAAGAACAAAGAATTGATCGCTTCCAGTTTGCATTGTGCTCCATCTTCACATGTAGCGAGACTACTGTCAATTATTATCAAATATTGTCAGTTTGCTGATTTTTTTCTCTTTGCCTGCAAAGCCACCCTCTCCACCCCGCCCGATTTGCCGACCGGCCCCCCGCCGTGTCGGCTTCATGCGACTCGGCCCACCCCTCAAAAGGTTGCCGACCCCTGCTCTTCTTCAAACAATTGACTCCCGGAGAACAACCGCTAGAAGCAGTGAAATGTGACGCACCGGTCAGCATACGCCGCCGCGCTGACATGGCGCGAGCGGTTAGCGAACGCAAAACCACGGAGAGCCGTCAGGGGAATCGTAAGTGAAGAGTAAGAGAAGAAAGAAAAATATGATTTACATGCGCCTTTTTTTGTTTGTAATTTACCTTTGAAGGCTTTTTCTACCAGGGGAGAAACTGACTCTACATGATTCGACCCGGCCAATAGGAGGCATACAAAGCTTCCTTATAGTATCCCTCCTTTCTAGTCTTTTAGCGATCTGGCTGCCTGCCCTGCACTTCTCAGCCACGGCCGAAAAGAGAACTTACCCCGGAGTGTGTTGATTCGGCAGTGGGCATCCAACACGTCTTCGGCGTGTTGGATCGGCGAGTCATCGGCGAAACATCACTGTTTCGAAACATGAGTCATCGGCGAAACATCACTGCGCAGTTGCATTTCCTTACACCTTAAAGGAGCCACGAAGAGAAAACACAAGTTTGGTTCATTCGAAAGATTGCCTCGTTAGAACCATACTGACACCACTTTTAACGCAAACTTCGCTCAAATAAGCTACATCATTATGAAAACGGGAATGATCATGCGACCCACTAGCTCACTTCCCGCAACAGAACCTATGATGTCATACTAGAATGTTCTGCGATTGGCGGAGGCCGGAAAAAGCAAACGCAAGTTAGGCAGGGCTTACCAGTTTGCATAGTGAGCTATATACTCGTGAAACATACTGCACATTCCTTTTATGACACTAAGAACGATGGAGTAAACGGTTGAAGTTCCGAACGAACACGCAAACATGTACGCCAATGGGTACGAAACTACCGCCGGCCGAGCTGGACATCTCGGCGTCGCGCAGACGAATTTTCGGGTTCGAGGCTCTTCGGGGCCAACGAACCGTTCCAGCACGCACAGCCGCGACCTTGCTTGGTATCTTAATCCCTTGACAGGAAGTTGGCGTCATATCGCCAACCAGCAAAAGTAAAAAAAAAAAAAAAAAAAAAACGAGAAGAGTAAGGAACAGCAAGCTAGCAGCGACGAGAGATAGTGCCACTCGTCGCAGAAGTTCCGGAATAGTGGTCGTGTTGGCTTGTTGCTGTCGTTACGAGCTCGTTTTCAGTTTACAACCACTGAAAACATCAGTTTGTTCGAATACTTTACAATGAAATTTCGTTGCCGCGTCCTGAAATGCCCATGTTGTACGGGCAACTCGGCGAGGGAGTGCGACACCCCCGCCGGTGAAGAGATCTCCTTTCATGCGCTGCCCAACAACGAACCTCGGCGAAGCTAGCGGCTACGTTTTGTCAACGCAGGAGAAAGGGAGCAAAGGAAGTACGAGTGTGCTCGCTTCATTTACGACGAAGTGATTACGGCAGGGACGACGAAGTGATTACGGCAGGGACCCTTACGTTAGCTCACTCCTGGGACATACCGCCGCTCGTCGCCGACTTTGTCAAATCGCCGTCAAAGCGCTCTGAGCTTGGAAAAAAAAAATACCGTGCACACCGCGCATTGACGCTCGTATCTTTCTGGTCGGAGCAGAGAGCTCGCGCGAACGGCTTTCCACACACGACACCGGCCGACTGGCATAAGCGATACTGCTACTGAAATTGAACTATTATTAACCGTACTAAAAATACGGCACATACGTACCAGTCTGTATTCGCCCGTCGCGACGGGGCTGACGAGGTAGCGGTGCCGACGGCTGGGCGTTCGTCTGTTGTGGCTATCGCGGAATGGTCGGTTTCCGGTTCATCCGTGTATCCCACAACTCCTGCCGCTCGTGCACCTGGAAGCATTGAGCGTTCAAGTGGTGTGAGGCTGTTAAATGCAAGCCCGAGCTCATCGGCGAGAGCTTTGTTGTCCGGATCAGGCGATTCCATGACTAGAGCTGCGGGTGTACTAGGTTTTACTAGTATTTTTAAAATGGCCGCCGTCTCGCTTTCGGCACGATTTCCGGTTCCTGTTTGATTCTCGCGTCTGGGTGCTAATGGAGTCGACATACTAAGTACCTGTTTCATGTACCGGCTCATATGACGCCATTGTTCACGTCACGAAATGTACAATTTAGCGGGAGATTTAAAAAGTTGGCTTAAATTGCCTTATTTCTCAGTGAATACAGCATCGTTTGCTTCCGGGAAAGCGCTTGGGGTACTATAAAACACCTAATCTTTCGAATGAAACAAACTTTTGTTTTGTCTTCATGGCTCCGTTAAAGGGACCCTGCAACACTTCCGATAAACGCTTTCACTCTTTCCTTCGCGTCTGGAATCACTGCGAAAGCTACAGTTTTCGCCAGCGCGGAGCGCCACTGCGTGATTTGCTCGTCGCACCAGATATGCCTTCCGTTTCTGCTTTGTTTTTGTGGCTTTATCTTAAAATTTGCTTTCGAAAAGCGTTCATTGCTGCAACTGAAGAAAAACCGGCCAACAGCCGCTACGTGGCCTCAGTGACGTAATTCGGGCCGTCGAAGGACGTCAAGACCGAGAAAGAGAGAAAAATCTTTTGAGCGAGTGTACAAGTTATCTGATGGGCATAGAGCAGTCATTTTTGGCTGAGGTATTTTGCGACCCCCTAATTTAAGTACCGTGTGTGTTGGGTGACTACGTTCTGCAAGCATTTAAGATTTCAAAAAAAGTTGAAGAAGTGCTTCAGGGTTCCCTTAGAAATTCACACTGCCAAGGGGCTCTACAATCGGAAATCTGTTCGATTGCTAGACGCTTTTTGAAAAATGCACTTGAAATGTGAGTTTGAAGTGAGTTTGGCAGTGTTGCGACGTCTTACTTGTACAATTCGGATAATATTATTGTGCAGAGAAAATTGCCAGAGTTGTATCTAGCAGTCGTCATGTAAGATCATGTTAACTTCTTAATAGATCATGGTTTCTCTTGCGTTTACTATTTGTGCCTCTTCTCACGGTATCTTAATTTTTTGCGTGATGCAGGCATAAAGTAGCGCTTTACTAACCTATTTGCTACGTGCGAGCAAGCGACAGTGGCCATTGAACATGAATGTGAGCGGGGCGATCGCCATTAGTCCAGCAGTTTTATGTGACAATTACCAGCTATGCTCAACTTTTGGCGTCTTAGTGCATCATAAAAAATAATTTTGGTTATTCTGTCGTCAATACACGGTGTACCCGTCTTCGTTTGAAATTATTTGCATTTATGTAAAAATTTATGATGGATATATTTCCGACGTTGGAGACCTAAAACGTTGTTTTGCCTGCCTATTTTTGGCTCCTAAAACGCGCTTCTGAATGCCTAGAAATTCGGCCTCTTCCGATAATACAAAGACAAGGAGTAGGAGGGGGTGGAGAAAATAAGAATTTTGAAGAAGTTCAGGGGAAATTTCAGTTCTGACGTCGATGACAACACATCTAAATTTTTGCGGGGTTTACAGTTTCACCAAGGCAAGAAATCATGACATCTTTGCTTCAACCAGCAAGTCTATGGCGTTCGACTGTCTTTCGTGTGATGAGCTTAATCTTATCTCTGCCCGAACAGAGACGTCGAGCGAATAGCTGAAAGGAACTATTACGTATTACCTTAACTATTATTACTATTCCAGCAAAATACCGCCTCTTAGAGGACTTCCATGTGTCGTTTTATCTACTTTTTGTGACTGCGAAGACTGACGCTTGTGTAGTTGAAACGAACAGCGGATCAGTCAATCTTTCCTTCCGCCACCGCCAAAGGCGCTGGGCGCATCAAAGTTCACGGCGCGTTCGCGCCCAGTACGCCGACAGCGGCGAGCACCGTCTGTGTGCTGTCAGTGGTGCACATTGTTGATGCGGTGGTTGCTGCAACAACAGCGGCACTTTTTGCAATGCAACAGTCTCGGCCTTGCCTAAACCAAGACATGCAATGTGGATAAATACCTGAAAGCCAAAAGTCTCGTCGGTGAAAAATTAGAGCGCCACTAGGACAACGAAAAAAAGGAGCGCGTGTCCCGTCGTCTCCCTGTCTGTCGTTGTCCTAGTCGCGTGCACCAACTTGCCCAACAGTGTGTTCTACTGCAAGGTCTCGTCCTTTCCCAAAACAAGCAAAACCGAGTTGTTCCTCGGCTAACTTAGTTTAACAGCGTTCATCGACAGCAATTCTAATGTTCTGTTGTGCAGGAAAGTGGGAGACGAAGTGACCACGCGCCCTGTGGCTGCGTACAAGCCTCTGGGGCCGGGCCGCCGCCTCGAGCGCGTCGTTTTCCGGACGCCTCGGACATCGTGTCCAGCAGCTACTACTCGTCCACGCACGAGTCCAGCCTGGCCCTGGACGAGGCTGCCGCCCGTAGCGGTTGCAGGCTGTGCAACGCCATGGACGTCACGACGGTTGGCAGAAGCCCTCCTGGACGCACGGGGACCCGGCACCGACACACGTACCAGCACTGCCAGAGAATGAGGAACTGTTGACGTCGTGGCTGTTTCGCCTTGTGGAAACAAATTCACTGACGCTGGAAATTTTTTTATTGTTATTGGGAAGCTAATATAAAGACGAGGAACCGCATTTATCCATCCTCTGCGAAGCATTTACGTGGGCTGTGCTCACTTGTGCACTTTCCACTGCGTTTTTCAGTGAGGCTATTCGACTTGCAGCCTCGGACTCTCCGTGGGCTCCCCGAGCGACATCCGTTGTTCCCGTACATCCCTACGGTGTGGAGAATCTTTGGACTACCCGCGGAAAGTCCGTGTCCGTAAATCGAAGAGCACCAGTCTCCTGAAAAGAAACTACAAGATACTGACGATGGAAGCATGATGAAAAGTAACTAGAAGATCGGAACACTTAAATAAAAACGAGAAGGTGGTCGTCGCTGGTTCGGAGAACCAATGTTTTGAAAATGGCGGCAACTAGAGTTTGGTCGGAAGCTTTTTTTCCCCCAAGTTTGTTGCTCAGCGACATTCGCTCACCAACGATGCGATGTTGACGTATACAGAGTACGGCATGAATGTACACGTGAAATGCACACATAATCATCAGCATCATCATCTATGAGCGCTAACCACCGGCCGCTCTCACGGTGAGGGGCATTAGATCTCCGTCTCGCGCGTGGCTAACCGGGGTTCAAACCACTGCCAAATCATACTTCTGAATTTTGCTTTTGTTTTGCCATTGTGCGTTGTTTTACCCGTTCGACGGCGGGAACCTGGGGTATAACTCCCGCACAAATTTTGTACACAAGTTGAAGTTGTACATTTGACGCGAAATCAACATTGCAAAAATTTAGCAAAGGGGTAAAAGAATTGGGGTCTACTAAAAACATTGCGCACCATCTTGAACGGTAGGTTTCCTTCTAAAAAAATGTAGGAAGCTCACACTAACGCGTACGACTTGAAGATAGCGAAGCTGTACGCTACCTTCACGACCATCACGACGGTTTCAGTCCACGATTGCAGCCGATTTGCTTCTTCTTCGCTGCCGCAATGACTTTTACTCCATCATTGTTGCTATGAGTGTGAGCTCCCTTCAGCTTTTTGGAAGTGATAATCATTGGACATCACTTTGGAGGGGCGCACGCCATGACGTGTCTTACTCGTTCCGAGCAAGTGTTGCCACGATTACGGAGAACGCAGGATTTTTTTGCCAATCTTGGCGAATCTCCCTAAGCGGGTATGCTTGGCTCGACAAACGTGCGCCGGGGACGCTGGGCGGTAGCCGCGAGTCACGCACACACGAGCGCTCGGCATTTTCTTAGTGTTTTCAACTGCGGACACGCAAAATAACGATTTGCTAAGCAGCTTTGCTGTTAAAAAATCTCAGATGATTTCGCTGCGCTGCCAGCGAGATTCGGTTCCCTTGTGGGTACAAGCTTGCTTCCAGTGCGCACCCAGCTCCATCTACAAAATCGCTTGGTTTCATCTATCTGCTGCAGGAGCTCCGCTGTTCCGCCTCAGTAGCCGAGGGGTAGAATCGTGGGTGTTCGAATGAACGCCCCAGGTTCAAGTCCCAGTGATGCCAATAACTTTTGTTAGGACCCGTAATTTTTTTATTATAAAATGTTTTCTGATTTAAATTTTGTGCATAATTTTCGTAAACAAGAGTGCTTTGGTACCTTTTTTGTCGGTTTTAAGATTCCCCGTTCGACGGCACTTCAACCTCAGTAACAGTAGTAGCATCCGAGTCCTCCGGCTCGTGCGAGGATTGGCCCTCTAGTAGGTGGCGCACGTTGGGATCACCTGGTACTGGCTCTAACAATGAAATGGACGCCTCGAATTCTACCTGAGGCCCCACAGAGGCAGCAGTTACGTCCGGTGCAGCATTGCTCGACGAGAAATTAATTGCAGACGTCGAAGGTGAGCCGGTGGCGTGGACTACCGAAGCAGCCGGAAGTTCCCGTCTCGCATCAAGAACCTCTGTGGCATCCATTAAATGCTCCTGCAGGCAAAGCTTCGTCGAGGGCGCTGGCCCTGCCGGGGTTCGTCCGCATAAATAACAACACATTCGTCAGCCGACGGTCCGAATCGTTGGCATCCCTGGCTCCTGCACCTGGGCGTGCGGCACTAGCGGCGAATGGGACCAACCCGGCTGCAGCGCAAACACAAAGGCGGCCTGCTGGGAATGAGTGCAAGACACTGTACGTCGCCGACGAACAGCTGATTGGGAATATCGCCGGTAGCCATTCCGTCGGCTAGAACCAGTAAAACGTCACGGTTAAGTGTCTGCATATTCTCTATTTCAGGGACTCTACACTTTTCTCCAGATAAAGGCATACCTTTGCCGTAAGGCTGCAGTGTTTCACGCACGTAGGCATCTTGTAGGTGTTCAGGAAGCCAGAGAAGCTTCATGCGGACTTCCTTCGGTTCCGGGTCAATCACAACGCAGCGACGCTCTTTCACAACTATTTCTGATGTGGCCACAAGTTTCGCTTTTGCAGACGAAGAACGGCACGTGACCATCGAAATGTGAGACGTCTAAAATTGTCCTATAGAGCTGATCTCATTGAGATCGATAGCTCCTCTGCGCCCATCTCTGAAGTCTTAGGTCCGCTATTATCGCCTATCTCCGAGGTCCGCGTGAAGGAAAACAGTTTTGCATGAGCTTACCAGAAGATAGGCGGGGCAGGACTGTACGGTACGCATTACCTCTGGCAGAAGCCACCACAGTACCTCGATGAACGGCCGATTTATCCATACTTGTGGAGAACTTTTTCTCTCTTTATTGCATGGTAATAATACGAATTTTTTGCACTTACAAGGTACACTCTATAAGTAGTCTAAACACATTCACACGTTAAGAAGGGGAGCAAGTCAAAATTTCTATCTAACAGTGCGGAAGACACACAGACGCATCAAGAAGGTAGAGCCATTGTGGGGGCTCACTTTGGACAGCATAGACGCTTAGTACCCACGCACATTGCTCTCGAAAGAGCGATTTCGTTGAACGAGGAGGGTCCGAATGACGATCGATCATGCGGCACTTCCACAGACTGAGCAACCCCAATAATTAGAACAGATCGCATGGAACTACACTTCATCTGTCCACCGGAAGGAAGGAAGGAAGGAACAGTACAGGAAAGGCAGGGAGGTTAACCAGGATACTGTCCGGTTGGCTACCCTACTTAGGGGGGGAGGGGATACGGGAAATGAAAGGACAGCGGTACATGTAAAGGAGAAAATGAGAGGACGAAAACTAGGAAAAACACAAGGCGTGACCATGGCAACTACAAAGGCACTAAAAGGGTGCACACAAAAACCAGAAAATGCAGAAAACTAAGGCGGTGCAGTGACAAAATTGGCGAACTAATGGCACTTCACTGTAGTAATGTCCCTACAATCGTTCAGACAGGCCCGTGTCCTTCAAAAAGCGAAGTAAGGCTTTTGTAGCCTTTTCGGCCTGTGACGGCTATGACACAAAATTGTCTGTGCTGTAAAGGGAGTCGGCGTCGGCGTGGAGTCGGCGAAGTGTGGTGGAGAGCTGTTGCCTTGGCGTTATGAATCGGTCACAATGGCACAGAAGGTGCTCAATTGTCTCGTCGGTGACGCAGACATCACAAGCAGGGCTTTTGGCCATTCCAATGGTGTAGGAGTAAGCACCGGTGAAGGCAACACCTAGCCACATGTAGGCGACAAAGTAAGGTGACGTCCAAGCGTGGCACGTTATTAGGTAGGTGGCGTTGCAAATCGGGGTCGAGCGAGTAGAGAAGAGCATTCGAGAACTCTGGTGTGTTCCACTTAGCGAGAGTGACTTCGCAGGCAATGGACCGCAGCGACCTTACTGCATCAGTGCGTGTTAGAGGGATGCAGGTCAATCTTGCACTTTTGTGGGCGCCATGAGCCGCTCTATCCGCATGTTCGTTCCCAGTAATGCTACAGTTCACTAGTGGCTTGTCCACCGGAAGAAATCGAATAACATACGGGGGGATGTCTATGTCCTTCTTTAGTATCTGGTGTAGAATGTTCCAGAAGAACACTCCGTCTCTGCAGATCACAAAACAATGGTCCACAGTTTCAGGTTGATTACACAACCGACAGTTGAAAGACCACGGTACAAAAAATCCCTTAGAATTTAGCCCCCTTTTAACAGGAAGGGTTGACGTACGCAATTTAAAGAAGAATGTCTTCGCGCCCGGCTGAATGCATATGCGTGTGACACGTGATAAAACAGTGTCATCCCTAACATTCAAGTATGGCTGACGATACACAGGTACAGGGAACAAGCTCTCCAAGAACACACGGGTTATTTGCTTCCTATGAGGTGAAAGAAGGATTCCATTGGGAAACGCATTTAAAAAAAAAATGAACGTCTCCCACTACTTTGAGAAATCCCCAGGGGGCCCTAGCCACCATTGGTCCTACAAGAGCAAATAAATACGGCAAGTCCGCACTCAACCGACATTGAAGCACTACCGTCAGGGAGGGGTGGGTCGTATTTTTAAAGAACGGAAAGCTGGAAACCAGTTGGTGTACAAAAATGTGTATGAGTCCAGTACCCCCAGGTTGTAAGGTAACGAACAGGTTATCTCTGCGCAAGGGCTCAAAGCGTGAGCTCCACACACAGGTAGCGAGAATCCTATGCAGGGCTTGCCCTTTATTCCTAGCACAGTGGAGGACATGCAGGATGGAGGCCAGCTTTGCAAAAAGAAAAGCGTTGCACACTTGAGCACGGGCAAATATTGATAATTCTCACCCCATCCATGATTGCGTCTTACGCTTAATTCTCAAAGCGCTGACTCCCAGTGAGGCCCACAGTACGTATATGGCTAAGAGGCACTCCGGTGTACTGGCGGTCCTCACAACCCCACGTATTTCCTCCAAAAAACCTGAGCCGAGTACCCCACATGCCGAGCCTTGGACTTTTCGAGAGTTAAACGGACAGACAACCGATTTTTGTCGAATATATTGTCACGGGTAAAAGGCAAGAAAAACGTGTTTACTGGGGCAGGAAGACCGACAGACAGCACTCAAGCAGACGGTCATAACGAGCAACAGGAACCGCCACGCTAGCGCCTCAACCTTCTCTTCTTCTAGCCTCCGACGTTCCGATGGTCGACACATACCCGAGCGGGGAGAATCACCCTGTGCAGAGAGCACAGAAAATGACCTGCACCAACATGTTCTCTAGCTCATATGAAAGCCAGCGTTTTATGTAGTGGGGTAACCACAAGCAATGTATAAGAAAATTGGCGGGAATAATTGTAATTTGGCAGTCAACTTTCCGAAATCTGAAAGGGGGCGGTTCGTAGAAACGGGACACTACGTTACGCGTCCTGGTCACGCGCCCTGCAAACCTTGCAGCTACTGCAACTACTGAAACGTTTATTCACTTATTGAAAACCTTTTAACCCAAGTATTTGTATAAGTTTAAATTGTTTGTATATTTTCAAACATTCATTCGAAAATTTTAAGTCACCCCGCCCGATGCTGCAGTCATTGTGGCTAACTGAACCTCCATGCCCAGAATCAACGGCAGAGTTCAAGAAACAGACCCAGTGAAAGAGCTTCCTGCTTGTGTTGTACATGGTTTGACGATTCTGACAGAGTGAGGGGCATTTCTTCTGCTGAAATATCCGTTTTCAGTTTCTAAAAACGGCAACGGGAGCTTAAAAGGACGACGCACCAGCGGAAAATTCAGCTGCCGTCCTCCACAACATGAAGCCAGCATTTTACCTGTCGTATATCCCAAAAGGCGGCGCCTGGGCGCAAAATAGCTGGCTGCTTCTAGTGATTAAACAAACACATGAAAGAATGAGAAAGCCTGCAATTCACTATTTTTACCTAATGACAAGTTTTTAAACACCGCTTTTCATCTGGCATCAGCGCTCCTGAAATAAACATATATTCCTTCTCCTCCTCCTGCCCTACTGTTTGTCATGGTTGTCAGCATTATTTTTAGGAGGTCCCGTACGGATCGTAGATCAAAAAAATGTCGATTTAAAAAGTTCTAGGGCGCTATCAGCAAAACCGTTTCGCGTTAAGGTGCTTTAAGGGATGCCCTTTCATTTTGGATAGAGAACATATGCCCGACAAAAAAAAAATCGGTTGTCTGTTCGTCTGTGCTTTCAGGCAGCGCCGGACACTTCACAAAGCTGCCTGGATAACCTAAGCGCTTCCAAACCACTTTTTTGTCGTTACAAAAGTAGGCAATGTCATCAGCGTAAGCTAGGACCCTGACCTCACACTGGGCCAGTGAGAAACCTGTAACGTTGCTATTCCGAATTATGTTAAGACATTGTGGTTCGAGCTATAAGCCGAATAATAATGGGGACAATGGGCACCCTTGCCGAACGGACCATTGAATATGGACCGGAGAAGAAAGCTCCCTATCGAGGATCAGCCTTGTGGGACAGTTGTTATTACCCAACTTAAACCCCTCGAGAAAAGCGTTCCCAATACCTGTGTGCTCCAGTATAGAAAACAAAATAATCATGTCAGACTCTATCAAACTTTTTTGGAAGGTCTATTTGCACAAGTGCCACTTGTCCTATTTCATCTGAAACACACTTTAACACTGAACGAGCAATATGTGTGTTTGTGTAAATACTTTGGCCGCGCATTCCACATGTTTGATATGCTCCAATTATGCTATTAATGACAAGCTGCAGCCTACGGGACAAGATTTTTGCAAAGATGTAATCAACATTACACAGAGAGATTGTACGGTATCCTTCCACAGTTCCCAAAGGGTTTTCTTTCGAGGTTTTCGGTACTAGCACCATACGAGCAACGTAAAACGTAGGAAGGAGGGAACCCACTCCGTAGACTTTTGTAAAGACTTTTAGCAAAACAGCGCTATCCCGCACGTTACCGGTAGCGTAACGGGAGTTAGTCTTCTCCAAACTGTGTGACAGGTGAACGTGACGGCCACTTCGTCACCGCGTAGAGTAACCGCACGCCAGCCACACAGAGCCCTACTTCTGGACAAGCTGTCGCTTGAGGTGTGGCCAGTCGGCCTGCAGAACTGGTTCACACCAAAAGACGAACAAACGGAAGCGATCACACAGGCGCAAATGCCATGAAGTGTTCAGTAAGGAAGTCCCCGATAAGTATCGCTATGCTTTCCCCTTCGGAACCCGGAAGCATAGCTAAGTGCCCGAGGAATTATTTCAAGAAATAAGGGCAGGTGTTGATTAGATGATAAAATTCTCAATGGAAGCTTAATGAAGTACCCCAGGAAGCCTGCAACAGGTGGCCACAGTTTTCAGCACATAAAATTCCCTAAAACAGTCTGGAAATTTTAAAATGAAATTAGGCATAACTAGATATTAGCGAGACCAATTCAAAGAAACGCCATGAATTAAACAAACAGGTATCTGAAAATAGTAGTATAAAATAAATTTCCGGCATCTAGTGGCCACCCCATTAGAGAGGATCGAGCTGAACTAATCGAAGTTTTAATGAAAATAAGTAACGGGTAATGAGTCCTTAACTCGCATTTCGGCGCAACTGTTTCTGCACCCACACGGTATTTCGGGATTTTTAGTAGTCCTACTCAATTTCCGGCATACCGTGCGCGTTTCACCTACAGGGGAAAGAAAATTTACCAGATCATTCAAGACAAAAAGTGATAGAAAATGCCGATGATAAAGGCGAAATCCGACACAACGATTCTGACCCCATGCGCTGACAAGGACGCTTACCGTTTAAGAAGTGCAATTAAGCACCAACGCAGCGAGCCTACCTAGTTGGAAGCAATTCATGGGTGTGATTGCGCAAAAACAAACATAGACCCAGGAAGAAACACGCGGACGAGCGCACTCTAACAACTGATTTCGTTGTTTAAAAGAAATACCCAAAATAACCCACAGAACGGCGCCACAACATTACAAAAAAAATGCTTCCTGATTGTAGTCATTAGGCAGTCATAATGAGTGATAGATCGGGTTAAAATTCAAAATGACGCTGCGAGGGCATCTGGGGAATCAAATTCAAGGTCTAGATGTGGGGAATCATTCGGGACAAAATGAGTTATGGTTATATAATGACGGAGTCATGGTTAGTCATAGATTCGGGTTAAAATTTAATTCCATTGCGCTAGGGCGTGTGGCGTATCAAATTAAAGGTCTCGATGAGTGTAATCACGTGCTTCCTGATTATTATCATGACATACTCAAGGTGGGTCATACATTAGGTTAAAATTCTCAATGACACCACTGGGTGTGCGGGGCATCAAATTGAAGGTTCCGATGAGGGAAATCACGTGGGACAAAAATGCCGTATGGCTATGTGTTGTTGCACTTGTGGCAACTGCTGACGAGAGAGCGCTCGTCAGCAGTAATTTGAATGAGTCAACGATATAAGGCGCGTTCGTAGCGTCCCATTCTGTGTCAGCTTTGTGGCGCAGTGGGTAGAGCACCATGTACATTGCGTTCCACCCGTAGGGTCGAGGGATCGAAACCGGGCGCCGGATAGTATTTTTTTTATATAGTAGGGACAACGACGGTGCGGACTACGGACGTCAACGCGGGGGACATCGTGAGTTACTGAAATGCTCGGCATTTAAAAACTCTTTACAAAGCGCACAGCAACAACGCGAAGTACTCCGGACAATACAGACACGATCACAGCAGCGACATTTCTTTATCTAACAAAGCCACGAATAGGTGACTAACACACTTGTTTTTATACCGGGATATTTTAACAGTTTCCACAAACTCCTTTGAAGTCTGATTATGATGCGCATTAAAACAACTGTGTTTTCAAAGAGAGGTGGTGCGCACCCACATTATTTGCGACGCGTAGCTAAGTGAACGCACGGGCGTCATTTAAGACTCTATTCAGGTTCTCCTAATTTTATATTAAGACACTTTCCGATTGGTTCAATGTACACGTGTCCTCACCGCAAGGGTATCTTCTATACCACGTTTTTGTGCATTCAACAAAGGGAAGCTTGTGACTAACAAAGCAGTCCTTGCTGACTTTATCTTTGCCCTTGAATTTCTGCTTGACCATACAACAGACACTTCCTATTTTGTTTTTCGCCGAGAACCCCACTTTAACTTCATAGTTGACTACCACCTTTTTCAGCCGATGGGAGAGACCATGTATGTACATAGGGCCTTGGAACGCTATTCTGCCTCCCTTCCTTCTTCCACCCTTACTTCCGCCTCATGCTCAAGCTTTCTAGCAGCCTATCACACGAAGCTTGCAACACGGTTTAAGGGTAGCTAGCACCCTGGAAACGCGAGACCTATAGACCAAAGTCCTGGCTTACTGAATTAAAGCAGGATTTAAACGATGCATATCTGAAGCACGCAACCGCAATGACATTTTAGCAGGCCTAGAATGATCAGAGGCGTAGCTCAGAAGAGGCTTCCCAGCCTTTGGCGAATAAGACCAGCATACGTGACCAGGCTCCAACTTTAACTGTACATAAAAAAACTGCATTTTGTTGTCCACAGGTACAGCCTCCCAAATTTTTAATAATATAGCGGGAGCGACGACCGATCGGCATGCCAGCGCCTTATCCCGGTGTTCACCGACAAAATAGGCGAGGGTACGCGCACGCGCATACCACTATCTGTTGTGGGAGTGTCGTCTGCGCCGGTGTTCTTCTCAGGGCAACACACCCCGTGTTTTTCTTATCTTGCAAGGCCGTTTCGCTACCGCCAAAGGTAGCTAAGCAGCGTGGGGCTCAAAGTCATCCAGATGCAGTGGTAGGGTGTGGACCACTCTCAAGGAAACAGCGTAGCAGACGACCCTCATTGCCCTACACGCGTGCGCGTACTTTCGACTATTTCGCTGCTGAACACCGTGATAAGGCGCTGACATGCCGGTCGGTCCATAGAGTTTCCTAGTAAGTATACTAGAGGAAACTGCGCCTGGGGCCCTATTCTCGACAGCACAAATTGCCGGCATTTCGCCCATGTTTTTTTGCGTAAGCACGACGTAAGCAATCAGTGACGTCCTGCACCTATAGCTATGACGACATGCAGTGTAATTTGACGAGTCACTCATAAAGATCGCTACCAAGGTATCAAATATTGTGCAAGAAAGATATAAAAACATTTGGCATGTACTATAAAAATAAAGACGGTAGCTTAGGCTGACAAGAAAAACACAATTTTGGAGGTCAAATTTGGCGTTAACACCACAAGGCGATCGAGTAACGTTGATCCAAAAGCGAGCGAAATGCGGATGTCGAGCTAAACAACATCACACAATTTTTTTTACCGTATCTATTTATTTTATTTCAATCGCTTTTATTAACATAGCTGGGCTCTCTGCTTCAATGCAAGCTTTGTTGCGTTATCACCTTCTCTGCCGCCACCGCCGCCACGCCATCGTCTGCTGCTACGTTACAAGTTTATGGCGCGATCACAGAAAAAGAGGCCGTGACCATCGCTTCTATGACACATAAGAGCAGCGAAGCGTTTCGCCTGATAACCGCGGAGCGCACCGATGTCGCCGATTCACTCATTCGTCAAGCTCGACTGCAATCAGCGCTGTAATGAACTAAATAGTCACTTTTCATTGTTATTTTTCTCTTGAGTTCGATCATGTGACCCAACAGCTTACTAGGACAAGTATGGACAAATGCCATGCATTGGGTTCTCTTTGTCATGGAGAGGCTTGTACTGCCCTCTTATGTTGCGGTTACGCCAAACAAATAATTTTTATTTCATTGCCAAGCATAAAAGCAAAATACTGCATGTTATTTGTATGTTCCATGATCGCAGACCTTGGAAGCAGTTGAAACTATAATTGTTTCGGTAGGAACCTGCTTTAAACAGCGCATGCGAAACGCGCCTGCTGCAAATTGCCGCACATTTCGCGGCGCCGTAAGCCGGGGCAATATTGTGCCCTAATTTGCTTGTATTTTGCGACAAAAAACAGCCGCCATTTTCAAAGCTGTTACGTAGCATTACGTCACTTTTACGCAGGCTGAAGTTGCCAACGCAAGACGTAATCGTTCCCGCCAACTGTTTAAATTACGTCACGCCTTTTAAGCGAATCACAGAGGGGGTGTGTATTACAAGCCGTATTGTTGTTGAATAGCAAAGACAGGCTTACGTTGTCATGTCCGCTGCATTTAGTTTGGTTTTCATTGCCGGCCAAGAATTATGCGCCTTAGTAACGAGAAATAAGGCAAACCTTTAGAAGTGGTGTCCGTAGACGACATGAAACGTCAAACGAACTGGCTGGTAATCCAGTCCGTCGTGGGTTTATGGAAGACCCCCCCTTTTTGGCTTGGCTTGGCAGTGACCATTGGATTCATAGTGGTTTTGGGGATTTGCTTTCTTCGCTATGCATTAACATGTCTACGAGCTACGAGGAAGCCGAAATCCTTCCTGTTCTGTGGAAGCCGTGTTCGGTGAAACAGCAGGCAGTGCGTGATCGCACTTGACGTTGGTCATGCCGCAGTCGAAGGACGTATGACTGAGCGGGTAATACGCCATCGCGAAATTTGTAGGCGACGAAAAAAATAAACAAAACGTACTTCGACGAAGAAAAGATACGGCAGATACGGGCGCCTGAATCCGTCCTATCTTGCCCATCGTCCACGACTGTTTAACGCCACGTTTAACTGCAGCTGACGGTCGGTGCACCGGTTCACCACGAAGGTGACGTTTTCATAGGCACGCTGCAAAAACTTTCCAAACTCTTCAAACAACTTATTTTTTGAAATAATGGTAAAGTTAATAAAATAAGAGTCTATAATGAGGTTCCTCCCCTAATAATAACATTGTTCGTAACTACCACCTTGGCCTGCAAAATAGCAGGAACAAACGTTCCGGCAAAAATACACTTTACCTCCTTTTTTCTTAGTTTTAAAACAGCCTGTTTTATTTTCCACTCACATAATTCCACAAATTTTTCTCGTTTTTGTGGAACTTAGTTTAAATTTGCTGTCACTTAAAAGTTTCAATCCAAGCCAATGATGAAATTTGGGCGAGTGCATGATCTAATGGCGGTCCATGACGACACAGACGGCTTTGATGTGAGCCGCATAGACTCTAGCGCCAGATTCCTCTCTAGTGTATATTGTAAGAAACTCTATGGGTCGGTCGTCGCTCCCGCTATAATATTAAAATTTTAGGAGGCTGTATTTCCGTATGAATTATAGCCATTTCCCTCTCGAAACCACAGCATCTAGTACTCTCTCCCTGGAAGCGTTTGTGTCAGATTCGGAGCCCAAAATTCAGTAGTCGTCGACATATCTAAACATCTTGGACACTACGCCATCTAAATATCTGGGCAGTTCTCGGTCAGCACTACTTAAAAAAATGGTGTTGAGAACCGGAGCCACCTTCGAACCGATGACAAAAAGGATGCCACCGTCATTCCACAAGTGTATCGGAACGCAACCTCATCCGTTCTCTTTCGTATACACTCACAAACGCACTGCGTTAGAAGGTCGTGTGGCAGAGAATAATAGAGATCTTCACCATCAATGCTGATACCACAGCCACTGTTAGCCCTCTCAGATGCCAAATACTCAACAAGGGCGTCAGAGACTTAGAGATGGGCAAAACGGCTCGCTTCAGTGAGCGGCTCAGAACGGCTCAGTTCACTCAAGTGAACCGGTTTATTTGAGCGACTCAGCAGTTCATAAGTCTATCTTAAGCATAATCTAAATTATACTAATTTAAACACGGGAACTTTTCCTTGTTGCGGAGACCTTTCTTTCGTGACAGCATCCGGTGTAGTATTTGCAAAGAAAAGAATTGTCTTCACCGTCATTACAAAAGCTTTTATGTGTCTTTGTGGTATTTCAAGATCATTCTCGATCGAAATATAAAAAAAAAGATGTAAATTTTCTAATGAATTTATTAGCTCACATACACACTTACTATTAGTGAGTTGTGACGCGAGAAAAAGGATACTGAAAAACACGATAAAAGAACGTAATTTTACTACATGAAATGTAGATTGTGGTTTATGAACACCACTTTGCTCAGTTTATTCGAAGTGAGACGCTTTTTCGCATCGATAATAGATGACGCGAAACTTGCACTCAAGACCCGGAGGAGCCCGCCGGCCTATAGGCGTATACTGGCTCTACCGGAACGTGCCGACACAATTCGTCCAGAGCCACCTGGTTCAGCATGGCTTTCTGATCGAGCGAGTAGCCGTTGAGCGCCGGTTCTTTGGGAGAGCCGCTCTTCGCCGATGAGCGGTTCTCCCTGAGAACGCCGAGAGCCGAGAGCCGAGAACCGCCGTTCCCAAAGAGCTGCTCAGAAGATCCGGCTCGCTCCTGACCACGGTGTAAGAATATTCTTACACCGTGCTCCTAACTCGGACTGTCTGCTCACGTGACATGAGAGAGGGAAGCATGAGGGAAGGCGCCGGATGAATTTGTAAAATGAACTTCACCTCGCCGGGCGGGGCAATTTCCTCGCACCGATAATAGATAACGCGACACTCGCACCAAAGACTCGGCTCCCGCTGATCCGGCTCAGTTGGCTCAGCGGCTCTGCTGTGCCTTGCTCGGTTCGACACGGATCACTGAGCGAGCGAGAATCGGCTCCCATTCTTTTAATAAACCGTCGCTCACTTTTACTGAGCCACGGTTCACTCGCTCTTCAAAAAGAGCGGCTCAAGCTTCGCTCCTAGACGACGCATATCTAGACTCAGAGTGGCCAATCCGATGCGGATCTTGTATGGTCAAAGTCTTCAACATCTTCTGCAGAAACCCCGCTACAAGAACTTGCTGTGATTCGCGCTCGCAAACAATGGGCCCAAACGGAATACCCTGTTCATGTGTTTTTGCGGTGAATGACCCTTCTATCTTCATCCCTTTTGCGTTCTTAATATCCGAAGCCAATTTTTCTTGGCTACATCGTTTTAAGAGCTCCAACGCCCGTTTCTTCACCTTTTCAACGTTGACTGAATTCAGCGAAGTATTGTGCAACGATCAAAGAAGCCTGGGCAAGTACATGGCATCATGTAAAACCGCGAACATGCATTCTTCATCTGTTTGAACAACCCGCAGATTGTTTTCGACAAAACAAATGGCGGCCTTGCCAACATAAGGCTTGGTCCTGGTACGAGCTGAAGCTTTGCCTAACACATCAACACATTCAACCCCACACCGATCTTTTTATTTTGGAGTACATACCGAGCGACGTCCCTTGTGAGTGCCAGCCTGTCGGCGATGTCTAGAAGTGGTTCAACGCAGAATTTCGGCCCCAACTTTAGTACATGTTAGAGTTCCTGCAGTGTCGCGTCCCCTACTACTAGAAGTCATCCTTCGGAAATTAATTTCTTCTGTTTCTTCTGCAAGTTTGGACGTGCTTGATTCCACAGGGCCTCAGTCAAAATGTTTGCTTGTTTTCACCACTCAGGGAAAGCCCTTACGTTCCCAAGTGCCACCTAGAGAGGCGTATGCGCCACCTGCAGGCACTCAATGAAATGCCTAACCTTGCCTCCAGCTCTCAGACCTGAAGGCAGGTCACGTGTTCTAGGCTGTTATCTGCGGATTATGCAGTGTCAGGCAATCTGTGCGTGGCTATACACCATCCGCCGGGTATTGGAATTGGGTGACCAAGACCTTAAGGTCTCTACAAAGCGGACCGCGCGCGCATCCATTGCACGTGGATATTGCCAAAGGTTTGTTCAGACTCCCCGCTTCTCCTCGAGGGCCTGAATGTCGCGGCGGCCCTCTGTGCCTCCCATACTCCCCAGCACTAGATCCTAGAAAAATAGTCTCTCTTTCTCTCTCTCTAACTGCCAGATAAGGTGATCTAGCTATCACACTCCCAGGGCAATGGAGAAAGAACGCATAGGACACTGTGCGCCACGTGGTGACGGGGCCGCAATCGTCCTCGTGAGGGCTGGGTCTGTCATAACTGCAAAGCAACCAGGTGGCCTCGGCATTTTGCTCCTTATCGACGTTAAAAAGGCGTTCGATAATGCCCCACCAGCAACAATAATACGTCTCTTGAGAAAAAGGGGACTTGGTGGGAGGCTAAGTAGGTTTCTGGAGGGCTTTCTGCTGGAACGTTCCTATAAGGTATGGGTGGGAGAAGAGTTCTCTAGCCCTCGAGTGCTTGAGCGAGGTGTCCGCCAAGGCGCCGTCTTAAGCCCGATACTGTTCAACATCTTGATGGCTGACCTTCCCAGGGTGCTTCGCAAGGTTCCGTGGCTAAGAACTACTATTTATGCCGATCACGTGACGCTCTGGACGACAAAAGGTGATGTCACAACACAGCAACGAACCATCCAGCAAGGCATGGACGTCACCGTGGAATTTCGCCGAAATCGTGGTCTTTAACTCTCACCAGAAAAAAAAAAAAAAAACTTACATGGTATGTACACGTATGCGGATACCCCCGGACATCCAACTCCACCTTCATGGCCAAGCTGTGCACAGAGTTTTTACAGCCCGCATTCTGGGCCTCATAGTTGAAGCCAACCTACGCAACCAAAGTCAAGTTAGCGCACTAAGAGATACTTGCCTACGACTTCTCGACATACTCAAACGGTGCGCAGGTTATGAGTGGGGTTAATCTACCAAGACGCTCCTTCACCTACACCGAGGTCTCATTCAATCTAGGATACTATACGTCCTACCGCACCTCTGCCCTACCAAGACCCAAGCTAATAAGCTGGAGGTTTTGAACAGGCTGTATCACGCGGGCTTACCCCTTCTCTTCTGAGCATGGACATTCTCCTGAGCTTCCTTTGGTCATTGTGCCATCATCTGCATCTCAGGATGAGCGGATGGATGAGAACTGTGAAAACACAGCGGAAGAACCTTCACCTACTTCGAGCTCAGAATTTTACACCCGCCGCAAGGTGGAAAGGAAGTTGCAACTACGAGCGGCTCTAGGAGTGAAGCGTCCAGTCATACCTCAGCATTGGCCCCGGAAATGGCACACGATCGTTCACAGGATTAGAACTGGATCGGCAAGAACCCCACACTTTCGCGCCACAAGATTCGGCAGCCTAGATGACTCCGAGTGTTCGCGGTGCTCAGCCAATAATGACATTAATTGCACACATCCTGTGGGACTGTCCTCGTTTTGCCGACTGTCGCGAACAAGCCTTCAAAACCGTAGGATTGGCAATCCCACCGAGCCTTAATGGTTGGCTTTATCCAGGCAGTTCCAATCAGAGCGAAGAACGGCGCCTGCTCGCCGCTCTACGAAACTTCGTCGAGAACTCTGGTCTTCACCATTTCCTTTAATTCCACACCCCATTGGATGTACCATTGGATGTATCCTACTTTTTTCCCCAACTGCCATTACCTAATCCCTCTCCCCTAGACACCAAAATTCGCTAAAGCGTAACATGGCGTCTTTGTATCCCTTGTACATAAAATAATTGCGTGTTACCACCACCGTAAAATAATCGTTCTTTCCTTCACTTTTAGAACATACCCACGAAGGGGATTGGGAAAGAAACGGGGTAGTTTTGTAATGTTTATTCGCCCACTTCGTAAAGATATAAAATGAATATGTAGAAATAAGGAGAAGAAAATACCACGAAAATTACACAATAGAACTGAAATATACAGATTGACGTCATAGGTGACAGGAGTAGGAAATAAACCAACATTTGAGGAAGCGGACTCTTTCACGCGCCTCCTTGGCTGACGCAGGGAAGAAGAGAAAGCTGACAGCGGGGCACGCTCGGCTCGCACGAGGCCTGCTCTCCGAATTCCATCACAAAATAGAACGGCAAGCTCGTCTGCTGCGGTGGATGAGAAGCGACCGAAGAAGCTTCCAGATATCACGGAGGACAAGAAAGGGGGAAGTAGAACCGCGCAGTCGGATGCCCGCTGGCCAACGAAGTGAAGTAGAACGCCATCGACGCAGTAGTGGACGACCCCTGCAAAATGGTCTCTCACCACGGACAGCTCAGCCAGTCTTCCAGCATCGACCCGAAGACGATCTTTGGTGAGTCGCCGACGTGCAGAACGGATGCCCTCGAGCCTTCGTCGTCGGGGTGCAAGGTTACGACTCCTCGGCTCGGCCGCACCGTCGGTAGGAATGGCAGCCTGGGGGAGCAACGGTGGGGCCCCTTCTTCCCGAGGGCCATTCTGAGCCACGTCAGCGTCATCCTGCTCCTTCGCCATCCATCCGTCCGGCAGGCCCTGCTGCCACAGCCGACCTCGACGTCCCGACTGGCCACGTGCAAGGGTTCCATGACCGCCATAGGCTTCCTGGTGATTAGCTGCAGCCAGCCACTTTTCCCCGAGGTGATGGACACGCTCTTGGCCGGAGCGGTGACGAACGCGTCCACGTCACCGAAAAGCAGCCAGTGCACCTGGTCCACCAATCAACAGGCGGGGCACCGCGTGGCGCTCCACTTGGGGCTCGATATCGACAGCGTTCACCAAACGTCACTCAGCTCCGCAGGCAAGCACTTGCCGCCCCTGACCGCGGAAAAAGTGCGCTCGGAGGCCAGCAAAGATGCCACTGTCATCAGCCCGACCTCTTCATCGCATAACAGGAAATGCGTACAACTGGCCCGGTCACTGGACAAGCGAGTGGCGACCAACGTGCGCTTCGACGCCGCGGACACCAGTTGCTTCGTGGACGTCGCCAAGGTGGAAGCACAGTTCGGAGCCTGTGCTGCCAGCGGTCGACACTTGTTGTGCCAGAACGCGCGGCGGCGTTGCATCGCACCCGCCGACAAACGGCGCTTGTCGGGCCTCGAGAACGTTGCTGGCGGATTGTTCGCCGTACGCAACATCCTCACGTCGCGACTGCAGCTGAGTGCCGGGGACGCCATGTCACTCCCGGTCGAGTACTGCCTGGTGGGAAAGAGCGAGGTGCACAACACCAGACCTCGGGCTTCTGGAAGCTGTTTCGCCGGTGCCCCAAGCAGCTGGAACCTGACGATCCTACGAGTTGACCATGCACGTAACTGGCTGCGAAGACGGTGATGACGCCGAGACGGTGGGCATCAAAAAAGCGCCCGTAAAGCTGCTGCCACAAAGGGGAACGCTCGCTGCTTGCACTTGAGGTGGCGGGGAGACAGTGGTGTTTGGGATCGCCATTACAACATTTTGCGCTTTCGAGGTTAATGTATAATTGCGCAACATTCTAAATATCATGATTAATCGTTTTATATGAAATATCTCTACAATAAAATGTTAAACAACGTGACATTGGCCATGCTTTTCAACTACCGTAACAAATAGTAAGCTCTGTTTGGCAGTTTCTGTGACAATTTATAGATTTACTGCCTGTTAATTATTTTACTTGGATGGCACCGTGCAGCATTTCGGTTGTAATTGCTGTGCTCTGCAAGGAACGCCCAATTTTCTATCCCCGAGGCAAGTCGCTCTTCTGCGTTAAAAAACCCTAACATGGGCCCAAGACTCATTCCCGGTTGCACAGGGACCTCGAACAGATAGCCCTTAAAATTCATTTAGTGGGATACCTGAAGGTAAGCCATTTATATGGAGATTTGTTCGGTCAATCCCCCGTGTACGTAAGCGTCATGTTGGAGTGCATGGGTTTGAGGGTCTAGCAGAGGCGGCATATTTGCTGGCCCCGATATATCCAACTGCAGGAAAACCCCAAGCCATTATTAAGTGCGAATGCACTTTATAAGCGACCCTGAATTCCGTTGACCGCCGTCCGTCCACATAGCAACAGCTGCGGGTGCGCGCGCTCCTCGTCTTCCTTGGCAACGGGGGGAGATGGCACATACCCACGTGGGAGATTGGCCAGGAATCTCCTCGTCTTCCTTGGCAACGGGGGGAGATGGGCGCGCGCTGCCAGGCCGCTGACATGGCACATACCCACGTGGGGGATTGGCCAGGAATCGGGCGTGAGAAGGGCTAATGCACCCGCTTAAAGGAGTACTGACACGAATTTCAAAGCTGAGATCCGCTCTAGCAATCAAGTACAACGACAACACAAATAGGTGTCTGTGAATAAATGCATCTTTCTTTCTTTGTAGTTGTGTGTGTGTGTGTGTGTGATCTCTCTTTCGCGAACATTACCGAACCGCGCAAATTCAACTCCTGCATTCGCACTTTCACATTCTTCCCCTCGGGGAAATGCGGGGAAATTTTTTATGTTTTCTTCCGCCACCTGCTCCTTTCAACCGCCCATAAAACGTGGATATATAGGAAATTTTACCGTAGGACGGCTTTCTTTATCAGCGAAGACTTCGGATGGTTTTCGCTTGGGAAACAGGTAGACCTGAGTTATATCTCCAGAGCTTCCAAACTGGCAGACGCATTGTATTTTTCAGATCGGTGCTCATTGGCGCATGCGTAGCGATACCGGCGGCAAACACCCGCCAAAGGACCGGCGAAGGAGGACGATGGACACGCGGCGACACACCCAGGGTCCCCGTCCCACACGCAGAGCAAAAATAAGCAGTCCTGTAATGAGCCATCAAGCTTGTTGTCGCTGTGAAACAAAGCCGACAACACACACAAAATGTGAGCTAACGGTGCAATTAAAAATGCGGAGAAAGCGTAAATCTTCACCTCAACACCCGTGGGACGCTGAAGGAGCCTCGTGTCTTCTTTTCTTCAGTGCGTTAAAATAAGGTTCTACGTTTTCGTAACCAGTTACGACGAAGTAGTACGTTAGGAGAGACACACAATACTCCCACCGCTAATCTCCGCGTTGCTTTCTTTTCTTGCTGACTTTCTATGCACAATTACAGATATCGAGCATTAAGCCCCAGTTCCTCCTTAAAAAATTCATAGAAGCTGCCTTCTCTCCCCTGATATTAGTATCAGTGACTGATAGGCTTCAAATTCCCAGTGTGCTCAACTCGCTGAGCGATCACCCATTCGCAAAAACAAGTACACGCTCCCTGCCGGCCGTTCACATCTGGGACGTCAAAAAAGATCATTTATAGCACGAAATCTGTTGCATTCACGGTCACCAACCTAGCACTGGACGGGTTTCCAAGTCGGCGAGCGCGAAGTGTGAGAACGCCACCGAGGCCGAGGAGATCGCCAGAGACCTGGCGATGTCCGAGGGAGGTTGCGACACGATCCCGAGCGCCTCGCAAGAGGGCGTCCGTGACCTGCCGAGAGGTCGAGTGAGCGGCAAGGCGGCAACAATTATCGAAAGATCGGGAGTTCAAGACGGAAGACGAGTGGAGGTCAGATGGATCTCTGCACACGCGGGCGACTGCTCGCCATACGCGCCGAACCACAACGAGATGGCCCACAGGGAAGCACATGCTATGACAAACTGCGCTCCCAACGTGGGCACTCGTCCCGAGTGGGAGTGGTGGACGGAAATCAAGGACAGAGGGAGGGGCTACGGCGAAACACTGAAGACCCTACGACTGGCCAGACGAGCGTGCCGCCGCCCCACCGGGCTCTGGACCGCGAGGAGGCGCTACATTTAAGAAAGGCTCCAAGTGTCGTCGACAAGGTCGCCGGCGGCGTTACATCGAATGTACCCAGACGAGTACCCGAGTGATCGTTCAATGTGTGTGAGCAAGGACCGGCCAACCGGTGGCGCATTATGTGGGACTGTGCCGCCGACCCAAATGGCGCGAGCTTCGAATAGCATCCGGCGGAACTCCAGAGAGCCATTGAATCTACAAGCAAGACAGACCAGTCATGGGCCATCCAGCAGGTCTTCGCCGCGCTCGAAAGGCACGGGCTCCGTAAAACAGGCTAGTGACGAGTAGGGTCGCAGAAGAAGGCGCGATGCCTGGCCACGTCGAGGCGAAGCCGTAACCCGGCTCCCGCCTACTGCAGAACTTGTTTCAATAAAGTCTTTTCCAGTCCAGTACCAGAAATCTGTTGACCTAAGACGTGAGGCGCTACCAAAACATTGTTCGCCCCTTTCCGCATCCCCTTTTTTTCGCTCGTGCTTCTAGGCACGACACGCCTCTAGCCGAAACTTAGCCAATCTATACATTATTTTGTGTGTGTGCAATGCCTGCGCTTGGGTAGATAATTTCACCAACAGGGGGAGAAGGTAAATTCTTCAGTTCTCGGTAATGAAATCGAACCCGCGGTCTGCTCGACGGCGACGTACATTTTACCTCTAAGCTGATTCCACTGTGAACAGGAATTTTTTGCGGGGTTTTATGCCCGTTTTACACGCTGCTGAATGGTGTAGGATAGCAAGGTATTAGCACCTTTCCTGCTCGAGGGCTTAGTTGTTCGTTTGTTTTGCTGGTTGACATTGATGCTTGGTGGTTGTGTTGGTGAAAAACTTTAACTGTTCGAGCCTAGGGATGTGGGAATAGCCCCTCATTCCAAGGGACTGCGTGATAGCTGTGCTGCTACAGCCCGGAGACGAGGAGTTGCTGGGTTTCTAAGCCGGCGCCTCTCATCAGGATCACGCACAGCTCAGGGAGGAGAAGGGGAGTGGATGCAGGTGGGAGTGCTTGGTTATATGCGCACCTCAAGATCATGTGGATTAGGGTACATGGGTTGGGACAGAATTTACATGGGGCAGGGTACTGAGTGTGGTACATGCAATGTAGCCAAGTTGGGTGAGGAAAGGTGTTTGAAGTTTCCTGAGTATCACTTCTGATTTGGTAAGCGTAGGGGGAGCTGATGGGAAGTGTTGTCATGAAGAGCGCTAATGTTTGGTGATATCTTGGTTTGTAATTAGGGGAACGAGACTAGGCGCTTCCTCAGAGGCCTGGTAGGAAAGTTGGCTGGATTGTCTGCGGGAAATGTTATTGCCCGTTAATGAAAAGTGTCCTGGTGTCCACGAATGTCGATCTTCCCATTGGGGCACATTTAGCGGGGAGCTTCCAGCAGTAGGGAAAACCTACCCGCTATGGGGCTACGACATGCGGCTTGACAGTCAGTATTACTTATCATCGCGGGAGTGTGAGTGATGGAGAGGGCCACAGAAAATTCTTCGCGGCCCAATGGGATCTTCAGTGAGGCGCAGGGTAGAATCTTTTCGTTGTAGGTTAACATGGCATACATGGCCAAGTGATGGGAGAAATAGGAGTGAGGGCTCACATCCGTGTCGGACGAATTAAGAATTTCCCCATAAATTTGCTCTTGCGCTTGGCCACGAGCGTGATGGCTACAGGGATGTAAAGTCGTCGCCATCATCATCAGCAGCACAGTAATAATAATAATATTAATCATCATCATCATCATTACCACCAGCCTACTCAGGCCCACTGCAGGGCAAAGGCCTCTCCTACTGACTTCCAACAGCTTCTGTCCTGCGCCGCTCGAGTCCACATCTGGCCACCGAACTTCCGTATTTCATCCCTCCATCGGGTTATTGGCCTTCCCCTTCTTCTAGACCCGCCTCTTACTGTTACTCTAATTGTCCACCGGTTGTCGGTTCGTCGCACGACATGGCCAGACCAAGTCCATTTCTTTTTCTTTATTTCAACTGTGATATCATCTACTCGAGTTTGTTCCCTGATCCAGGAAGCTCGTTTCGTCCCCCGAAGCGTAGAGAAACGAATAACGGGCAATGGAATTCCATGGCCCATTGAGCCAATCTAAGTTTCCATTCCATTTGTGAAGTAAGATGCCAAGTTTCCGCTCCGTATGTCATAACAGGCAGTATGCACCGGTTGTATATTTTTCTTTTGAGCGGGAGAGGTAGTTTGCTTTTCATTATTTTCGAGTGCTTGCCAAGGACTTCCCAGCGCATACCTATTCTGCGCCGGGTTTCTCTCGGGGTTGGGGTCAGCACTAACCATCTGTCCGAGGTAGCTATATTCTTGTACTTTTTCCAGCACTTCGTCTCCTAAGCTGAAGAGGGCGCTTACGGCATGCTTATTCCTGATTACTTTAGATTTATTCGTATTTATTTTTAGTCCCAAGGCCATGCTTTTTATTTGTAGTTCCTTAAGCATTTTTTGCAGGTGTTGTGCAGCCTCACTCAGCAATACTATGTCGTCGGCAACTCTGAAATGACTCAAGTATTCTTCGTTTATCCTTGAACCTGTGTTTTCACAGTTGAGCTTTCTGAACACCCCTTCCAGACAAGCTGTGAACAGTTTTGGCGAGATACTGTATCCCTGTCTTACCCCCTATTGGATCGGGAATTTATCGCTTTGCTTGTGGAGGGTTATCCTGCCCGTACATCTCCTATATATGTCGTCTGGAAGTCTTAGGTAGGTCTCCGCTATTCCCCGGTCCTTCATTGTTTTTAGCACGGCCGCAAATCGTACTGAGTCAAAAGCTTTCTCATAGTCTATAAATGCAATGTGAAGGGGTTTAGTGTATTCAGCGCATTTTTATATAACTTGATTGTCAACATGGGTGGGATCCATGGTTGAGTACCCCTTCCTAAAAACCCACCCTGCTCTCTGGGTTGTTGGGAATCGAGGCTGTCTTCAATGCGATTAACTATAACTTCGGAAAACAGCTTGTAAACAACTGAGAGCACGCTGATGGGTCTGAAGTAGGTTGCATAATTTTGGGAAGAGGACAGATACGGCTCGATTGACGCCAAAGATGAGGAAGAGGTTTCGTATCCGTGGTTTGAGAGGGTGACATATGACGGTGTAAACGACCAAATCCTTTTGATGTTGGAGTAAAGTTAAGAGGTTGGCGGGAGAGATGCCCCTCGACGAGTTCTAAGACCAGGTTGTGGATGTCCATAATTCCAAAAGTTGAGTCATCGCGGCTTACAGAAAGGCTTACAGCTTTTTTGATGACTATGCGGACGAGGCGATCGATGGCTCAAGTGTCAACCATGGTGAGAGTCTGTAGTGGGGGGAGGGGATGCAGGTAACCCGTGCTATGAGAAAGGCAGGGATAAGACGAAGAAGGCCTTTCTTCACGCCGCGATGTCGGTTGAAGATGGGGTGAAGCATGTGAGTGACTTGAGAGAAGGCTGTGGCGACCTTGCACATGGTGTGACCGTTCACTGTGTTCGCCTGGATAATAACAACAAGCATATTGAATGAAGGGCTGGGACGTATCAGCTAACCATAAAAGAACAAGGAAAAACGGAGACTATGTTGCTCACAGGTACGTGAGCACGGAAACGGTTGTGGTGTTCTGTTGAAACAAAATGGTTTGCTTGTGATGCGCCTTTGTACATGCTAAGACACACCCGCTTGCTCTAGAACTCTGCATTGTATGCGTCTTCGCCGTGTTGCCTTGTAATGGTTGTGCCGTTATAAGGGCCTTGTGCCCACCGTTGACCGCACTCTGTCGCCTACAGCAGGTGGCCGTGAAGGACTCGGAGAGAAGCGCTTGGTCGGCGGTACCGGCACCGAGACCAAAGTGGCGGGTTCAAAACCCATCCGCTGTGGCCAAAATTCCGCGGAGGCGAAATGCACGGACACCCTTGTGCTGGGTAATGCCAGTGCGCTTGGAATAAATCCTAAAGGTCAAAATTATACGGAGCCTCCCCTACAGCTTCTCTCATTAAACAAAAACGAAAGTCCTGAAAGGCTTAAAACAATGCATGCATTTCACTGGGATCGTGGCACTGAAAAGAGGAAGCGCTCAGTTGTACGCAAAAACTACACCACGCACCACAGTGAGTGAAGTGCCCTTCCTCGCAGCGCGGCCGCAGAGCGCTGCGGGAAAGTGCACTGGCGCTGCGCGGAGCACGGCCACGCTGCGCCGTGTTCGTACCGTACCAAGAGTGGACGACCATGTACACGTGTGCGTGTCTGTGATAGAATAATTTGATTTTAACGTTTCAACGCATGACCGTTGATATCAACGAGTAAACTCTGACGTGAAATGCTGCAGGCCTCTGACTGAACGCGTGAAAGGATAATGCGCAGCAAATATTTTATAGATAGCTTGCACTTACGTCACTGTAGGTCTACTGCGTGCACGGTGGAAGGCTCTGAACGTATCGGCGGCTCTTATCTCGAACAGTGCTGAGGAAGCTGAGATCAGTGCACCAGAAAGGGTGAAGTTGATGTCTTGCGCAGACCATGTTTAGGCATGTATATGGGTCGTCCGATTTGTGCACTGTAAAATGGATGGCGTGACGGTCCTCTGTTATTATCTTTTTCAACGGCTGTCTAGGTGGCCTAACGAGCCCTCCACTCTCCACTTTAAAGGTTCATAAGGACAAGACACAAGCTTTGGTAATCATAAAAACTTCATCGACCCAATCACAATAACGCCAATTATCTCCCAAACTTAAATGACCGATGAAGCAATGGCGACTCCCCACTACTTTCTGGCGCGGTCTCTATGACGTCACAGGTTCAAGTTCTAGGGATTGGCGGCCGCCAACCAAAGGCTTCGCCAAGAAACCTGGCTATGCGATTGTAGTGGGGTCCCTAGTTCAGTATCAATTCAATGCTTACATGCATTTAACACACAGTTTTCAGTGTTCGCCTGTTGCGTCTCTGTTGACGTCGGGTTACACGAAACTTGGAGGTTTTTAATAGTTCTGTTTTTTTTTTTTCAGTCGTCTTTCGTGGATGGAATAGAGAGCTGAGTCAATTACCCCAGGCTAGATCTTTTAACCTGAACGCAGTTGCATTTTGAATTTATGGCTTCTTCTAGAGCACATCCTCGGTTCTGTACTCGCAACCGAGTACAACCCGATTCCAATCCCCGCAAACCCGTATAGGTTAAGAGCCCAAGAATTTTGCGCATCGGAATTTCATTCAGAAGAACTGCGAGCTGGGCGTGTTGGTACATGTTCCAGGTGGGAAAAGCGCTACAGTAACAAGGACAAGTGAGTACACGGGACAAAGCGCTTTGTCCCGTGTACTCACTTGTCCTTGTTACTGTAGCGCTTTTCCCACCTGGAATTTCATTACCGCTCACCAGCCTCTTACGACAGTCACTTAGAACAACATAGGCAGCCCGATGTATTGTGTATCGGTCTATTCCACAGGGCAATGAGTAGCCGCCACCGGACATATTGGTCGTTGCAGCAGCGTTGGACACGCTCTCTAAGCACATGAAGCGCAGAAGCTCACGTGCGGCGGGCATGGTTATCGATTCGCCCGATCTGTCGCCCATGGACTTGTCCAAAGGTGATGAACGCAGCGTGCTATAGAGTTACGTCTTCACCTTGTAATGCAAATTTCTATTCGTCGTTGTTCATTGTTCACTTACATAATTTGCGTCATCTTATCTTTTCACCTATTTGTTAATGCTTCACCATATCCATTCCTTAATAACTGTCGTATATGTTTAAGCCGAACTTATATGGCTAGTGTTTAGAGTATTTTTCATATCTGCGAACATAAATTGGCGTGGCCCCGCCTGTCTTCGAAGCGCGAGGCGTTAAAAGCCAACTTGCCGGCGCGTGGGCTTTTATACCCGGTCACTGCCGAAGCTGCACAACGTTCGAAGCATAATTGGACCTCAAGCTTATAAGTCTCATCACTTGGATAGGTGCATCTTAAGTAGATTAATAGAATAGTAGGGGCCATTTGCACGACCAAAACATGACTTAGGTCTCAAAATTCTCAAAACTTGGATGGGCATTTTGAGTACGTTAGTTATCAACTGGAACCATTTATTTTTAAGATCAGTAGAATCAAAATAATGGTGTTTGCGTGCGTGTACGTATGCATCGTTCTTAGGAATTATCGGCGTCTACGCTCGCGGGTAATAAAATTTGTCCTTACCTTTCACCTAAATTCGGTGTCACCCCTAGGCCATGGGGTAAAAAGTTAGTTTCGCAGGTGATCCGCCTTCATATAGTGCGATGGCTAGGGATATTTTATTCGAGCGAAAGGTCTGCTACGCTGGCTAACCCGCTGTACTGCCTAAACTGCGGTCTAGCGGCGGAACAAAGACGAAAGGGATACCGGGGCCATGGCTGCACGTTACGGGATCATGGATTTAACCACACGGAAACTCTCTACACGGCGACGCGGACGGTGATGATGACTGCCGGATACCCAGCGGGAGACTTAGCATCCTTCCGAGTCCGGGACGCTCGTGTCTATCCTAATTATAGGTACAAGCATTGCATATCGCGCCGAACGTGCTGGCTCTTCGACAGCTTCCCTAGCTGGCGCCGCACCCCTACCACGTTGTAGCATGGCCGTCTAGCACGTTCTCTTTCGGGACAGTGCACGAGTTGTACATATCTTTCGAAAGTTTGAACGGCAGCTTGGGTTTGTAAAAGTAGGCGTTCATGCGTCTCGGCCACGCCTTCTTGGCGGCACAGCTTGTCCGTGCGGACCCTGTGCACGTCATTTCTGTTCTTAGGCGCCTCACAACGCTGCCGCTGGTGAACCACGTCGCGACGCACCTGCTGCCGCGTCTTCCGGATCGAACAAGACGGTGGGAAAACGCAGCTCGTTGCCCCCTACTCGCAGTCGCCAGACCCGTCACCGTGGTACAGTGAAACTTCACTTGAACGACCTTCAAGGAACCCCTGGGAAAAGTTTGTTAAAAGGAAAGTTCACTCAATTGAAACAAGCATGTTGCAGCTTCTTGCCACACGCCAAAGGAAAAATCGGATTTTCAAATGATATTTCAGCCCATTTGTTTGCCATTGGGCTCATTTGCAAGCCGATATTCACTATTTAGCATCTTTTGTAGAATACAGCAACCTTTTGCTACACCTGTAATTTTAGGACTGCGGCAATCATTACTTGAATCACTGTGTCAGAGCTCTCATGAACCTTCTACGGCCCAACAGTCTGCTGAGCAGCACATGACTTCAATTTCTCCTAGCACATCAGTGCTTCTTCAGCTGAAATTTTTGGTACTTTCTCTTCAAGTGTTGATTTTTCCTCTTCTTCTTTCTGATGTAGTACGCTCGCTACAACCTCTTCTGTAGTCAACGTGGCGAATGTACCAACCTGAGAACCACAGGTCGCATAGCCCTTAAAAGGCAAAGGGCCGTCTGTGCCTATACGTTCCGAAAATTTCTTCCAGCCATGGGGTTCAGTGCTCTCATCAGTGGAGACAGGATGGTGCCAAGGAATATGCTTGTAGAATTGAAATGCGCCCATGCGCTGAATTTTGTTAAACTGAAGGGAGTTTGCATTGGGTTCAATGGCGGTTCAGTGGGGGATTCAAAAAAGTTCGTAAGCTCAATAGTTCGTTTAAATCACGTTCGTTCTAGTGGAATTTTACAGTATTCACATTTGCCGACGTCATGGTCGTACAGACCCAGTGACCTATCAGTGATCGTGTATTGCTCAGTAAGTGAAGGTACCCTGTCTGTAACTGCCCGTTTGCGCTCTAGAAATCTTTTTGCGTCATTTGCACTGCTCGACAACGAGCGCATTCCGCAGCAGATAATGATCATTGCTGTAGAAACGTGTTCCCTTCTGTGGTGGCTAGGCAGCTGGGAGCAATGAATGCTTCTCGTGTCGAGGCGCAGACACGCGTGGATGTGATTATCACTCCTTGTTATTCCAAGGGTCGCTGAATCCTGCCACATCGAACCGACTTGTCCCGTTCTTTACGCCCACCCACAAGCAATTCGTTCGATGAACCATTAGCCCACAATCCTAACATTTTGTTTTTCAGCCCGTAACGGCAATCCTTGTAATGCTGTCATCAAAAGCTGTCGCGTCTTTCGTTTCGAGGAGTTCTTCTACCATCGTGCGGACTTCACGACAGCCAAACGTCTCCAAGGTGAAGTGGACGGCAACCAAACTCTGTGCACAGTCTCCTGATACATTTGCAGTCCTTCAGTCAAGCAGCGCTTGCCCTTAATGTGACGTCTGACAACTCTAGATGTCTCGGGGCTGAGGCAGCTCTGGTGCATCGAGTCGAGTGCTGCACCCAGATTAGTCTTGTGGTTGCCTTGTACTTGCTTTTGTATAGTTACCGCTTCTGTCAATGATGAGCAAGCGCTTTTTAGCTTTTCCAACTTCAGTGAAACCGAACAAATGAGATTTGGTAATGGGTGCAACCTCCCGCACTTCTACGACGGTTGGAACTGATTGGGTCTCAAGAACTGCCTATAAAGATTGACCCTTCATGATGTCCGGAACCAAGATGTACTAGAACTGACACGGTAGAGGCTTGATGTTTTCTTTCGCGTCCTTGCCTTCTCCCCGTTTTTTGTCGTAAGCTTGAAGTGACGCTGAATGTTCTGCTCGCATTCATCGACGCGCAGTGAGGCGCCCAAACTCAGAACTCCGAGCCAGCCAGTGTCCCTCGGAGGGTGAAACAAGTGTGTTTTGTGTTTGTTCTTGTGCTTGTGTGTGCGCGCTTCTCCTTCCCTCCCCGAGTCGGGGACGGCGGGAAGAGGAATTCGGCCCGTTTCTCCCGCTGTCCTGCAACCCCGGCGAGGTGTTTAGTTACGTTACGCAGAACCGTGCCGCGTCTGGGTCCAGAGACGCCACGACCACCAGTCTGCCGTTGCCAGCCTTCGAGACAGCACCACTTTTTTTTACGGAGCTAACCAGAAGAAGGAACCTTTCTTTTTTCAACTTGCAACTTTTTCCTGTGTTTCATTTATACTTAATTAAAGTTTTCCTTTTAAGCCTTCCAATGCTTACCCGTCATCTTTATGGATAGCGGACGCATCGACCCCGTCGAACAGCGTACCGCGAGGCCCGAATACTGAATAATCCTTTTGTCGTTCCTCTGGACTCTTGACGCTATCTCGTTGTTTGCGGGATTCGTGTCGCACGTCGTGGTTGGTGTCGCATCGCGCCCTTTTGACAGCAGAGAGGGCTTGGAACGCTTAGCTTTGCACTTTACGTTAACGATATTGGGTTGGATCGAGTGGTTCTGGGTCGTCCCTATAAATTTCGGTAGGACAACTCGCGAGGACAAGGCGCTCAAGCAGACGTGGAAGGGGTCGTCTTGATGGGCTGAAATCTCGCTTACGGCACCTCTTATGCCGGCTCCTCGCAGATCGTTCAAGGTCCAGCCCAGCCGATCCACGGCCCGGCATATCCACCCTTGGAATTGTAATGCGTCCGAATAATCGTATTCAAACTGGCCGCCTTCAAGAAGCTCACTGGTCGTGTCGTTCAGCTCGTTGACTTCGGAGTCCTTGTGTAAGAGCTCGTTTATAGGCTACAGCAAGTCGAATGAGACGGTGAGGCGGATAGCCGGAGCTCGGTCACTGCTTCAGCAGCCTCGTAATGGAGCCGCTAGCAACCATCCGTAACGAACGCAGAGTGTCCATAGGGTCCATAGTGTCCAGGTTACCAGCCTGAAACCAGCTTGGAGACGCACAGTTCGTTCCAAGCGTGGTACACTGGACATGACGCTGCGTGTCTGTGACGGATTGAAGGTTACTGTTGGTAGTAGGTGGGCAGTAAGCCAGCCATGGCGACCTCCGGCTGTGGGCGTGGTTAGGCACTCAAAATGACGGGGTTCTGCGAACCACAATCCGGAGGTGGTGTCAATTGTCTCCTTCCTGGTGTGTGGATGGTGCGGCGTTATGAAGCTTCGGGGCTGAAAAGCCGGGTTAAAACACACCAAATATACTGACGGAAGAAATACGCAAGGAAAACCGGGGCCATGACTGCTCGAAACGGGGATGATTTATTTAATCTCTCGGGTAAATGGAGATTATTATGACGATAATAATTATTGGTGCACACCTAGTGGGAGGTTTATTAGGGGAACTGATGGATGTCTGCAAGCTATCCGATGCTTGGACGGTCCAGTTACCGGCAATACGGGCAGGTCGTTTCACGTCAATCATTCCTGTAATGACAGTCTCTATAGCAGTTTCCAGCTCCGCTTCGTTTCGTTGCTTTACCACTAACTGAAGCCTAACCATCAAATCGGGTAACGAGTACATGTGTCTATCCTAATATTTTGTTTGTCTTGCTTCTATCCCTCTTCTCTGCGTAACTGACTATGGAACCTCTGTTCCTTCATCAAAGGCCTATCCACAAGGGGACGGGAAGAGTATACACCCAAGAAGGCAAAGTCTAGACGTAAAAGCTCCAAGTTCTAAAGGTCTGAGGAGGCAAAGCAGGATGACGCAGGAGGGAGTGTAAAGACTGCGCAGAAAACGGCTCTCGGCTCCTCAGACATGTTCTCTGGGACGTCGGCGGAATCGGCTGCAGCAAGTTCCGGGGACTTAACAAGCGACGGACGACCGCCATCGCCGCCTCCCCGTGACAAGGACGACGGCACCACTACTACGGCGTGACAACCCCCCTCAGGGGGGGGGGGGGGGCGGTGATCAGCGGGGTGCGAAAGTGCAATCAGACCGGAAGGCTTCAAGCATGGTGCGGCGTGATGAAGCGTCGGGGCTGAAGAGCCGGGAGTGCAAGGAACAGTCCGCTGCGACTGACGGTTGCACTGACAGCGGCATGGCGGACTTTGACATCAGGAATCTGGTAAAACTGTTTTTAGGCGCGATCAAAGGGGAGAGACAGCCACCTGAACGTGGACAACGGCAGAAGCGAGAACAGCCTCCAAGTGAGGCATTCCCATCCGTGAACAGTTCTTGCTCCAACTGTGGCACTGTTCTTACCGACGAAGACAGGGCAGTTTCCGAGGGCGGCACGCGTAGATCATGCGATGAAGAGCGTTCCCACAGGCGCCTAAATGAACCCAGAAGACGAAAGGATGTCACGTATGACAAGGAGGGTGACGAGGATGACACAGCTAGAGGCCGAGAAAGGCGCAGTACTGTTTTCTCCAGTAAGACGCGCGGAACTCGGGGAAGAGGTCGCTTCAAGGAGCAGAGACCCAACGCCATTGAGGAAACCATTTCAACCGAGGTCGTGGAGATGCCTTAGGGCCCTTGGTACGAATATGCGATGGAAGGCGCGTACTAGGGATTCGGAGTAGGAGAGTACATCTCCCCCGAACTCCACGGAAAAGGCGACTACTCTCAGCCCGAGTACGCTTAGTAAGTGCAAAAAAGTCTTTCAGCGAGTCCTTTATTGCTACATAAGTGGTGGGCCAATATTTTATTTCCTTAAACCAGCAACTATTTTCCAGCTACTTCGGGCCGGGGTGGAATGGCTGGCCACCTCAGCAAGCGTACCCATACGGTGCTGATACGTATGACGCCGCCATTCCGCCACCCTGGCCCCCTTTCGTGCCGCCTTGTCCCTACATCGCGGCTGGTGTGGAAGCCCGTTCCAATCAGGACGCATCGCCGAGAAGAAATGTGTACTGAGGAAGGCAGGCACCGCCACAGACTGCAGGAGATATTGGAGGAACCGACAGCATCTTACCATCTCCACGCATTGCCACGTGATTGGACAACAAACAAAGTAACACCAGTAATTAAATCAGGAGATTCTCAAACACCCTCTAATTACAGGCCAATATCTCTCACTTCTGTGTGCTGCAAAATTATGAAGCATATTATTTTCACACACCTCACAAAATTTCTAGAAGATAATAGTTTTTTCACTCCCGCGCAGCACGGGTTCAGAAAATGCTTCTCCTGCGAAACACAACTTTTTTCAATTACTAGCAATCTGCACAATAACCTAGATACTGGCTGTGTAACTGATTGCATATTCCTTGATTTTGCTAAAGCGTTTGACAGAAATGACCATTATTTACTTCTACATAAAATGAGTGTTCTTAACATAGATCCGTTAATACTGGACTGGATACACGTTTTTTTAACCGCACGTGTTCAATTTGTCTGCGCTAATGACTCAAACTCTCCTACATCTCCCGTTAGTTCCGGTGTTCCGCAAGGATCAGTTTTAGTACCTCTCTTATTTCTAATATATATAAATGATATACTAATATCACACCTGAAATATGTATATTTGCAGACGACTGCGTAATTTATCGTAAAATAACGAACGACACTGACGTTATGCAGCTTCAAACTGACATGGATAATCTCTCCGCTTGGTGTCAAAAATGGCAGATGCAGTTAAATGTCTCAAAATGCAGGTCAATTCGAATTTCCCGTAATAACCAGACACCACCCGCTTACACTCTTAACGATTCCCCTTTGCAGACCACGCTCTCTTACAAGTATCTTGGCAGTATTATTTAACAACCTTTCCTGGAACCTACATATAGAGAACATAACATCCAAGGCTAACCAAACTCTAGGCTACCTCCGTAGAAATTTTTCTCTCGCACCTTTGTCGTAAAAGTTACTTTTATACACTACTTACGTTCGCCCTAAATTAGAGTATGCTTCTTCTATTTGGGACCCGGCTCACATGACATTAATACATTCAGTCGAGATGGTACAAAATAGCGCAGCCCGTTTTATTTTATCTAATTATCACAGAACAGCCAGCGTTACCCAAATGAAAAAACTTTAGGCCTTTCCGAACCTCTCGACTCGCCGAAAACACTCACGAATTTGCCTCTTTCATAAAATTTACCACCATAACTTCACGTTGCACAATTCATGGATTCGTCCTGCGCCTTACGTGTCAGCTCGCCGAGATCACTCACATAAAGTTGATGTACCTCATTCAAATACTGTCACACATTCCGCATCATTCTTTCCGAAAACGTGCAAGGACTGGAACAATCTACCGAGCTCACTAACAAGTATTAAAAACCCTGATTTATTAAAGGATGCTTTAAATTACTCTGAATAAATTCCCACTCAGTGTCCAAATTGTATGCCTTAGAGTGCTTTGTATGATGGTTATGTTATTGATTACGACCATATTTATTATATATGCTTGAAATATTGCCGAATGAATTCACCACTGTGCACCTGGATTGTATTTTCTTTACTCCTTTGTGAGACTGTTCTATTGTTGCTGTTTAGTTGCGAACAGTGCATCTGTCATCAATTTGTTATTGTTGTAACCCCTCCCCTCTATAATGTATCCGTACCCTGAGGGTAAGATAAATGAAATGAAATGAAATGAAATATTCATTTTACCCTGTCGTTACTACCATAATGTCGACCCTCTTTACGTGCCAAGCAATGTCGAAATCACTGTACATTGAGCTGCACGTACCAGTTCTCCACGTTTTCTAAGTAAAAAGCCACAATGCATTCACAAGGCCCACCTTCACCTGGAACCATAAAACACACTAGCGACGGGGATGCGTACTGAGATCACATTCTAGACACTTGTTTATTATTCCCATCCAATCCCGAATTTTATTTTAAAAAATCTGAGAGCTGACACTATAGCTGATTAGCTATCGCCGTGACATAGTTTGTCTCGGGTGATAGATAGAAGTCAATCTGGCATAAAGCATGTACAGACCTACAGATGCGCATTTAAAGGGACACTGAAGTGATATGTAAACATTGCGGGATTACTAGCGCAAATTGTAGTCCGGAGTCCCCAGGCCATGTTTCGACCACTCTAGGCGCGTTTACGCGATTTTATTTAGTAGAAAAACTAATTCGAAAATGCTGTCCTCCTCTCTTTACGCTCGCCCATTTTCTGTGGCGTTTTCGTGTGACGTCAGGAGGGGATGAGCTGGCAATTGGCTGCGCCACGGCTGCGCTACTGCACGGCTCCCCGGCCTTCAGACAGAGTCAGTCGGCCCAGCGTTTCGTCCGCCGGCCGCCGGCAGGTCGTTGCAATCAAGGAGGTTAAAAAAAAATTGCTTGGTCGCAATTCGTTCGCTTAGTTGAAACGAAGCCAGGACACGTTTGTGAATGGAAGAATGTGCCTTTCTTTACTTGGTTTGTTTGTACACTGTATCTAGCTCCAAGTCAAGTTCGCTTCACACAAGTGCTGCACAAGCGCACCGACGCTTCGCTGACTGGTACGCCAGTAGGAAAATATAAGGCCTCTTGAAGGCGGGAGAAGAGTCAGCGAAGTGAATATAGGTACTAAGGAAATAAAATCAACTGATATTTTTACCGTACAGCGTAAAACTAGGGCGCGGGAAGCACTTTTTTGCGCTGGGCGAACAAGCACAGCGGTCAGCAGCACGACTACGCATCTGCGAACGCTTTTCCGTCTACGAAATGCAATTGCTAGACGTGAGCTACTGTGGAAACTCGGGCGACGCTTACTGCACGATCGCAGTACAACAAATAGTCACCTAAGCTGCTTGAAATGCCAAAACTAAATGAAAGTGTAAACCGGTTGTACAATATATACCCTATATTAGCAAGGCCTTCCCGTCCCTCTCCGTGGCTCAGTAGTCTGGGGCGCGGGGTATGTCACCGCAAATGTTTTGCAAGTCAGGAGTTCGAATCCCCGTGGGTACGTGCTTTTTTTTTTTTTTTTTTGTAAGTTAACTTTTTTGTTTTCCGCCGATGTTTTCTATATTGAGTTCACCTTTTTTTGGGCCGCAACGTTCATGGCTACACGAACTAGTTCACAAAACGCGCGCAGGCTGGCACATGCATGGCGCGCTAGCGAGTTCTCGTTGGCGTGCTGTTGCCATAAGCACCGACTGCTTGCAGGCAGTGGGCACAGGCCAGAATGAACGGACCCTTGGCATGGTGCGAACACGCTTTTTACGATACAGGCATGAGGGAGGCACGCTCCAATTATGGGGGAAAAGCGCATGACATTTGGGCGTCTACGGGTACGCGGAGGGCGTTCATGCACTGCGTAGGATTCGGCTAGTGAATGCTACGATTCCAAGCCGTCCTAGGAGGCTTA